>CM037865.1:4195653-4535653 GCA_021292105.1 Anadara kagoshimensis
TTTTTAACAAAACAACAAATATAACTATAACTATGTCAAAATGATCCCTACTGTACCTTCTTACTCTGAACAAATATAAATGTTATGTCATAATTGGAATAGTCATGATGATCACACCTGAAAAAACCGAACAATAATGACCTACTTGACCCTAAATACCCTGATGTAACTTTAAATGAGGCCCAATTGGTGTATAATATTGATCAAATTTTTAAAATTTTTCAAAAATTATCTATGTACAGGAAACTGAATAACGATGTTTTTTATTTAAAAATATAATTTGATTAGGTCAGCGCGTTTTAAATTCATTTTAATGAGCTTCATGGAACATTTTTGATTGAAATAAAATAATAAAACCATATGCACTTCATTTATAGATATACAGTAGTGGTGTTTGTCATGTATATATCTGCCAGGGCCTTACCACTCACAAACTTGCATCCATGCTGCACTTAGTTGATTTGATGATCATTTTATAGTAAACAAGTAGATGAACATCTCCAATCAAGTCAGAGATGATAAGCCATTTGCTTTACATAATAATCTATGGTACAAGATTCTTCTTAATAAAATCATTGAATTCTCAATAGAGGTTATACATATATCTCTAGGATAATGTGCATGGTTGATAAAATATTGGTCACTGAGTTTTTGCACGGCTTTGTTACAATGACGTCATCTAAGGCAATCACTATGACGTCATCACTGTATATAACACTTACCACCAGTATATAGATACAATACAGCGGGGACAGATAAAGTAATCTGTATGTACTTCCAGTGTTTAAAGGCAAACCCGACACCGGACAATATAACTAGACACCTGCCCAGAAAATTCGATGACCACCCCTGCTATAACTCGTTTAGATGGTCCAACCAATTCCATACCTATGCAAAACAAAATAGTTCTTTTAACTACCTAAAGGTTAATACTGGTTATCGACAAATGTGTGGAATTCAAGACATATATGTTACTGACATTTAGTTAGCTAAAATGGCTCTTAAAACAATCCAACCAAAATGCAAAAAATAAGCAAATAGAAAAAAATACATAGTCGGTTATGAATACGTGATTCATAATTTAGTCCTTCAAAAATTACAAAAAGTGACATTCTCATTTCTTTTTACTTAAGGCCCCTTTGAGCATATGGATGGTCGTATTCAATGTACATGAAGCATTGAGTAATTACATTTAGGAAGAGATAAATAAGTTGCAGATGAAAGAAAGAAAAAAATTAATTTGAAATAAAAATAACATTATTTGAATCAGAAAATATACACTGGTTTTTTAATAACACACACACACACACACCACACACACACACACACACGAATGAAGCAAAAGAGTTAAGACAAAAGATAGGATTAATCATAAACTGAACACTACTCCGATGTGTTTGTCATATGTAAGAGACTGCGGTGGCCGAATATGTAAGAGACTGCGGTGGCCGATTGGTTAAAGCGATAGCCTTCAAACCAGAGACGTCTTACCGCCCTTGGTTTGCCCTCACGACCACAAGTGAAAATTCTTTATTACAGTCTTCTACTGGTTGTAGCGGCTCCATTAAAATAAAATGAGTGATGTGCTAGCACAAAACAGATAATAAATACACACAAAATTTACACACGTCTTTTTAACTTGTTTAAACTTATCCTTTAAAACTGTTAGAAATTGGTCTTGTTGAGAATAACTGCAAAATCGTGACATAAAACAACATATTCATTATATCAACCATCTACAGGAAAACTTTCTATATAAATCAAAATGTGCGTGTTTTAAGTTTATGATACTTTTTATAAATCTATAATCCTCTCACTTACACTCTCCTAATCAAGTTGTTTATAAACTGTATTAGTATACCCACCCATGACAAAAGATGTCATAAACATCCCCAGACAGGCAACACCAACAAAGAATCGTAGAATACAAAATACGAGGAAGTTTGGAGTCCAGGGAACTATCATGGTGGAAACTAACAACAACACAAACGAGAAATATACAACCTTCTTTCTACCGTACCTGTCGAAAAAAAGAAAAAGTTTTTCTCAAAAATCCACAAAATAAGTATGAATAATGACTAATATAACCTTCATCTCAATCCTTTGGTAACCTTTACCAATTACCAATATTATCAATTTCGTATTGTCTTTTTCGTAAGCGGTCTTAAGGAAAACCATAACTACTTCTAGAAACGTTGGTCCACTTTTCAGTTTTCTAGTTGAACACACATTTTATAATTACAATCATCAACAAATGCAAAAATGATATCGCAACATTTCATGGAACTGGCAAATGGTTTATTCAATTGTTTTATATAAAGTCCACTGGTATACTTTATCTCAACTTTGTAGTAAATGATACTTTTTAGACATCATTTTACTATATTATCATTACTTTAGCAAAGAATATTATAGTTTCCTGATCGAATGGATGTTTTCAAAATTCTCTGTAATAAACTCACGCATCTGACATAGCTCCAAGCCCAACTGATCCTAGTAAAACTCCGCCAAAGAATATCATCTGTGCGTGTGACGTCTTTAACCTGTCATCACAGACTAAATTCTCCTGTAAATAGATAAATTAAAAATGGAGGTATAAGATTAGATAAGAAACATAATTACAAATTTCGGAATACAAAATGCTACACAATGCTATTTCATCTTCAAATCTTTTCGAGGTATATTGAGACAGGTTCTCCGCAGCATCCGGTCTCACTTTCTTTGAGGAACAGAAGCTCGCGTGTTTATCAAAAATTAATTTGACAGTTTCCAAAGTTTTTACTTTGTTTTGTGGATTTTGATTTGGACATGGACCGGTGTGTTTGTGCTTGACTTTTAGGTGTGTGATTGGAACATGGACCGGTGTATTTGTGCTTGACTTTTAGGATTGTGATTTGGACATGGACCGGTGTATTTGTGCTTGACTTTTAGGTTTGTGATTTGGGCATGGACCGGTGTGATTGTGTTTGACTTTAGGTTTGTGATTTGAACGTGGACCGGAATGTTTGTGTTTGACTTTAGGTTTGTGATTTGAACGTGGACCGGAATGTTTGTGTGTGACTTTAGGTTTGTGATTTGAACGTGGACCGGAATGTTTGTGTGTGACTTTAGGTTTGTGATTTGGGCATGGACCAGTGTGTTTGTGTTTGACTTTAGGTTTGTGATTTGAACGTGGACCGGAATGTTTGTGTTTGACTTTAGGTTTGTGATTTGAACGTGGACCGGAATGTTTGTGTGTGACTTTAGGTTTGTGATTTGGGCATGGACCAGTGTGTTTGTGTTTGACTTTAGGTTTGTGATTTGGGCATGGACAGATGTTTGTGTTTGACTTTTAGGTTTGTGATTTGGACATGGACCGGTGTGTTTGTGTTTGACCTTAGGTTTGTGATTTGGACATGGACCGGTGTAATTGTGCTTGACTTTTAGGTTTGTGATTTGAGCATGGGCCGGTGTGATTGTGTTTGACTTTAGGTTTGTGATTTGAACGTGGACCGGAATGTTTGTGTTTGACTTTAGGTTTGTGATTTGAACGTGGACCGGAATGTTTGTGTGTGACTTTAGGTTTGTGATTTGGGCATGGACCAGTGTGTTTGTGTTTGACTTTAGGTTTGTGATTTGGGCATGGACAGATGTTTGTGTTTGACTTTTAGGTTTGTGATTAGGACATGGACCGGTGTGTTTGTGTTTGACTTTAGGTTTGTGATTTGGGCATGGACCAGTGTGTTTGTGTTTGACTTTAGGTTTGTGATTTGGGCATGGACAGATGTTTGTGTTTGACTTTTAGGTTTGTGATTTGGACATGGACCAGTGTGTTTGTGTTTGACCATAGGTTTGTGATTAGGGCATGGACCAATGTGTTTGTGTTTGACTTTTAGGTTTGTGATTTGGGCATGGACCGGTGTGTTTGTGTCTGACTTTAGGTCTGTGATTTGGACATGGGCAGATGTTTGTGTTTGACTTTAGGTTTGTGATTTGGGCATGGACCAGTGTGTTTGTGTCTGACGTTAGGTCTGTGATTTGGACATGGGCAGATGTTTGTGTTTGACTTTTAGGTTTGTGATTTGGGCATGGACCAGTGTGTTTGTGTCTGACTTTAGGTCTGTGATTTAGACATGGGCAGATGTTTGTGTTTGACTTTAGGTTTGTGATTTGGACATGGACTGGTGTGTTTGTGTTTGACTTTAGATTTGTGATTTAGACATGGACCGGTGTGTTTGTGTTTGACTTTAGGTTTGTGATTTGGGCATGGACCGGTATGTTTGTGTTTGACTTTAGGTTTGTGATTTGGGCATGGACCACCTCTATATATTGGCACCCTGCTTATAAAGGTCAGATGAATATTATATCCCAATTGTATTTTATTAATATTATTTGAACCTGTATATAAAGGCCACCTCGCCACAAAGACCACTTTTACAGGTTTCCTTGGGTGGCCTTTTATATACAGGATCGACTGTATATTCACCTACCTGTGCCGTAAATGTGGCTATATAAATTGTCTTATCATAGACCCACGAGGAACACTTCACCTTGGTGGTATTTTCAAACGTATCGGGCTCCGATATATTGCCATCATATCGCATACATTGATCATATGCTTTAGTTTCATCTGTAGACTTGGGTATCGTGAGATTTACGATGTATTGGTGATATGTACTTTGGATCTCGTATGTATCGTTATCATATCCAGGTATTGCACATCTGAAATGAAAATCACAATATTTCAACAAAAATGTCTAATACATGAAATACTTAATGAAAAAATCAAGACATACTAGTAAAATGACTGCGGTTGTCAAATAGGATTCTGTTATGTTACTTTTATTATGCATTTGTTAGTTTTGTAACTGAAAACTTGAGAAAACACTAAAACTAGCACTTTTTTACATTTGATAGCCAGTTAGCCATGTCGCTATTCATCTTGTTTTATATCAATGTTTGAACTGAATCGATTAAAGTAGCTATCAGAAAAGGAAAGAATGTCGTAATAGTTTTAAATATAAAATTGTTTTTGAAGTTTAATGTCATTAAATATGTTACTTAATGATAAGAAAACATAACGTTGTACTCATGTTTAAAAAAACCTTTTTAAAATCATGAATTTTTTAACAATTATTTGGTCCTATGTGGCAAAAAAGCTTTTGTTGTGAGGACTGAACAAAATAAAATTTAAAATAAAGTGTACCAATAAGGGGGGAAAATACCAGTCTAATTCAGGAGGCTTTAATTTTTAAACATATGAGGTTTTAAGACAATCTAAAGGCAAGGGTTCTAGGATTTTTTGCCTTTTAAAAACAGCGTATACCAAACGGAAAATAGTTCGTATTTTAAGGCTATCAGATAATAAACACTAAGTTTCAGAATCCTGTAACTATTTTTGAGACATATTCAGTTTTAGTATTGTTCAGCATTGTTCACAATAGACAATATGCGCCTTAAATCATATAGAAGAATATTGTGTGACCATGTTCTTTTTATTTCTTGTTGTACATGTATTTTGGCAAAAAATCGTAGTAGACCTTAACAATGTGTCGTCCAATTTAAAAAATCCTTATCTATTTAACAAACGCTGCCCCCTATGTACTAAAATGATAATTATTTGAAATTGTGTTCAGCCCTCGCTTCAAAAACTGTTTTGCTGCGGAGGATCTAATGATGTTTATAAAGTTGCATAATTTCAATTTTTTTCAGAAGTAATAATAAGTATCTAGTTACATTAAAAGTCAAACGTAGTTTTATATATGAAAATATTACAGAATTTCTTCATCTGTTGAAACCTACTTTTACCACCCCCTCCCACTTAAGTTCTTTGTAACAGGGACCAACCTGGATTTCGGACGAAGATGCCGGGTACACTGACTTTTGAGAAATAACTTTATAGACGTCTTATATATATTTTTCAACTACGGGAATATTTTATAGACAGGGTTCTTTATAGGTAAAACCTGATTAATCATGTTTGAACGCACTCACATACATTAACATGTATACACAAACTTCTAAAGGCAGTAAAATCTGAATTAACGCCCATTATTCAGATTGCAACCATGTCATATAATTGTATATTAACATCCTATATAAGGAAGACACTATTGACAAGATAACAGCCTGTAATATTGTTTGTGGTTCTTAAGATATAAAACTTCAGAATATACAGTACAACCCTGAATAATAAGTACAGGTAATCTCGGCCCCCTCGTCGTCAGTTATATCTAGCCAGGTATTCTACAGTTGTTAACTGTATCTTTTGGCATCTTTTCAGTCACTAGCTATCAATTTTCGAGTTATCGACAGTGTAGGTTTTTATAAGGCCAGTGTTAAACTTTCGACATGTATGTAGTGAATGCTTAACATGAAAGATTTATTATATGCAACACACATATTATTAAAATATTCCATTAGCGATATGCAAATATCAACGAATGATGTTAAACATACGCCTGATGATAAACCAGTTTACCTGTATTGAAAAAAAACAACATCAAAAATTTGTATTGAATGAACATATAACATTTGAAAGATTGAACAGGTATTACTATACAGTTCTGCTCAATTGATGAAAAATGTGAGATGAATATTAATGTTGTAGTAGGGCATTTAGATATTTTGTATGTTGATCATGGACCTACATTGCTAAAACATAAAAGGATATCTATGGAAAATATAAGGAAACGGGCCATTGGAAAATTTAATTCAGGTCAAAATTTACATTCATACAATATTGGTTAAAATTACTTTTTATCTATAGAATAAAGTATGTTCTAAAGTGTCATGTCAATAAAGGTATCTCTGGTAACGAAAAGTACTTCTATATATGCATGAAAACGGCGATTAAAAGCAAAAATGGCTATTTTTATGCATTTTATACTGTTGCAATTTTATAATGATGGCAGACCTGTCCGTGAACAAACCTGATATGAAAATATAGGTATTTAATTTAGTTTTCACTGACATAAAGATTATCCACGGACATGCCTGCCATCGTGGTAAAAAAATGAAAAACGCTTAAAACTGAACCATTATCCTTATCCGTCACTCGTATATTATTTGGTAAGCTTCGGTAGCTTCGGTAGCACAGTGGTAAGGTATGTGAACTGCTAAGATATTACCAAATACTATTCTTGTGTGGGTAAAATTTGCTGCAGGTTAAAATTTGAAATTCCTAAAAAACTAAGGTAAACTCCCTCGTGTACAGTGTTTACTTAGCTGATTTTGGTAAACTATATTTCGGTCCTTTGGGTTCCATTTTAACATCTTGGACATAAGTTTTGTTTCATAATTTTGGTCCAAGCACTACTGATGAAGAATTGTACTCCGAAACGGCCGTCTAGTACTAGTGTTGTACAGTTACAACTGGTAAACTGGTAAACTGATATAATATGTGATTCGAATCCCAAACATTTTGCACTGGATTTTACCTTATTTTTAAATTTAAAAAAAAAAAAAAAAAAAAAAAAAAGGTATCTATATTATATTTATCTCAATTGTAAATGAATAAGTAAAAATACTTTTTTGTCAAAAGTGTTAATGTCTAAGCAACTGGTATTAGCAAATATAACAAGACAAAGCAAAGCGAATGTCTGGTATAAAACCTATCGTCTCAACAATGAGTTGTTGTATACTGGTAAGTGTTATGGTTGTAGGTTTGGTTGTAAACTGAAACAACGAATGATAAATGTTGTTGTGCATAGGTAAATCGTCAAAAATAATGAGTATTTATTCATTGTACAGCCAATTTTTATTACGGGTTTTAACTGAAATATTATCATTGGTTAAATGATTTTACTTCTTGATTGTGATTCGGACATGTGGCCTCATACAGGTATACCAGCCATACTAGAACTATGCCTTCGAGTCGATCGCTCGCACAAAACCGTAGACATCCTTTGACACAGAAACACCAAAGTCACATTACACAACAAACGTAACAATAATAATAATAATAATAATAATAATAATAATAATAATAATAAAAAAAAAAAAAAAAAAAAAAAAAAAAAAAACAAACAAACAAACAAGAGAGAATCAGTAAGAAAGGGGCATTGATTGACATGTCACAACAAAAACACAAGAAATTGAAAACAAACATTAATAAACAATGGGCAGTTTTATCAAATCGGAGAGTTTAAATGATTATATACCGAAAAAAAAAGACATTAAAGACAAAAGTCAAACTAATATATATATAGTTGACCAACTCTAAACTTTGGACTGTCATTGACTTTAACTGTAAACTTTTTATTATATTATAGCAACTACACGGGGTATATATACAGGCATAAAAGAATTAATGCTAAATTGATAAGGCAGGAATAGCATTGCATAAATGAAACCAACTGCCCTATGTACAAGCCCCTTAGTTTAATACAACTTCAGTTTTGGTATGACCATCCTATGTAAAAGCCCCTTGTTTAATACAACTTCAGTTTTGATATGACCATCCTATGTACAAGCTCCTTAGTTTAATACAACTTCAGTTTTGATCTGGCTATCCTATGTACAAGCCCCTTAGTTTAATACAACTTCAGTTTTGATCTGGCCATCCTATGTACAAGTCCCTTAGTTTAATACAACAAAATGTTGATAACTTCGGTTTTGATATGACCATCCTATGTACAAGCCCCTTAGTTTAATACAACTTCAGTTTTGATCTGGCCATCCTATGCACAAGCTCCTTAGTTTAATACAACTTCAGTTTTGATATGACCATCCTATGAACAAGCCCTTTAGTTTAATACAACTTCAGTTTTGATCTGGCCATCCTATGTACAAGCCCCTTAGTTTTATACAACAAAATGTTGATACCTTCAGTTTTGATATGACAATCCTATGTACAAGCCCCTTAGTTTAATACAACTTCAGTTTTGATATGACCATCCTGTGTACAAGCCCCTTAGTTTAATACAACAAAATATTGATACCTTCAGTTTTGATATGACCATCCTATGTACAAGCCCCTTAGTTTAATACAACAAAATGTTGGTACCTTCAGTTTTGATATGATCATCCTATGTACCAAATACAACAAATGTTGATAACTTCAGTTTTGATATGACCATCCTATGTACTAAATACAACAAAATGTTGATAACTTCAGTTTTGATATGACCATCCTGTGTACCAAATACAACAAAATGTTGATAACTTCAGTTTTGATATGACCATCCTATGTACTAAATACAACAAAATGTTAATACCTTCAGTTTTGATATGACCATCCTGTGTACCAAATACAACAAAATGTTGATAACTTCAGTTTTGATATAACCATACTATGTACCAAATACAAGAAAATATTGATACTTTCAGTTTTGATATGACCATCCTATGTACAAGCCCCTTAGTTTAATACAACAAAATGTTGGTACCTTCAGTTTTGATATGACCATCCTATGTACCAAATACAACAAATGTTGATAACTTCAGTTTTGATATGACCATCCTATGTACCAAATACAACAAAATGTTGATACCTTCAGTTTTGATATGACCATCACTGTGTACCAAATACAACAAAATGTTGGTACCTTCAGTTTTGATATGACCATCCTATGGACCAAATACAACAAAATGTTGATACCTTCAGTTTTGATATGACCATCCTATGTACCAAATACAACAAAATGTTGATACCTTCAGTTTTGATATGACCATCCTATGTACCAAATACAACAAAATGTTGATACCTTCAGTTTTGATATGACCATCACTGTGTACCAAATACAACAAAATGTTGATACCTTCAGTTTTGATATGACCATCCTATGTACCAAATACAACAAAATGTTGATACCTTCAGTTTTGAAATGACCATCCTATGGACCAAATACAACAAAATGTTGATACCTTCAGTTTTGATATGACTTTCCTATGTACCAAATACAACAAAATGTTGATACCTTCAGGTTTGATATGACCATCATATGTACCAAATACAACAAAATGTTGATACCTTCAGTTTTGATATGACCATCCTATGTACCAAATACAACAAAATGTTGATACCTTCAGTTTTGATATGACCATCTTATGTACCAAATACAACAAAATGTTGTTACCTTCAGTTTTGATATGACCATCCTGTGTACCAAATACAACAAAATGTTGATAACTTTAGTTTTGATATGACCATCCTGTGTACCAAAATTCTTGTTTTATGTGCTTTTTGCAATTGTTGTTAAAAAGTTTTAAGTTTAAATTGTAAATCAGATTTAATTGACAAAGAAAGAGTAGGTAACGGCGTTCCACATTCCGGTTAGCATTTCTCCTACATATATATCGAGTCCATCCTTCCTTCGTTTGGGAACGGAACCGGTGTGTCCAGAGAATTCCATGTGTCCCTCCACAAGCAAACTGACATACATTCTTACACTAATCCCGTTTTAATTTAAATCATCCAGACTGGGAGAGTGGTGCTCTTTGTGTCAATGAACAACGTAAAGAAGCAGTTACATGATCACCACAGAAGGTAAATAAAAACTAGTAATGAACCATAAAAACTGGCAATAAACTAAATCTTACATTTGACAGGTGGTTGTTTTTAATAAATGATCAAGATAAAAAATCTCTTGAAGACATTTTACATCATTTAAAATGGGATCAATCAAGCTGTTTATCATAATGTTCGTGGGAACAACAGGTATAGAATAGAACTATATCTAGTGAAGCAGTAGTGTAGTTTGTTACCTTTTTGTATGACGTGAACGAGGAATTCCCAGTTAGCGGGAGTCATAAGCTCGCGTTGATTACGTCCCTGCCCTTTGTACATTTTTGTTTAGGATTGTTCTTATTGAATTTTCCTATTACAAAGCGGATGTTTCAGTAACAGCAATTCGCAATTTTAAATATACATTATCAGGTAATAATTTTATAATGTTGACAGAAAAATATTATATTTTTATGCAAATACGTACACCACAAAATGCCCTGCAGGCTTCGTAGGCGGGACAGGATAAAGGTATACGTATGTAATGCACTGAAACTGTGAGGTGAATTCGAGTTCGCACTTTATCAACAACATCCACTGTCAATCTGTTAAGATTGCTGGACCTTTATATAGAAATGATGAGTTGAATCTAAACCATACAAGTTATCAAATATTTAATTAAATATTAAAGAATTAATCATATGTGGGATGAATATATAGATAATAAGCAAAATTACACGAGGGAGGGGAAGCAATAGTAAAAATTGTATTCATTAAAAGATAACTTGGGACATAAAATCCGAAAATAAATAGATGCATAAATATATAAAATTTAAATGAAGGCAGAGAGAGAGAGAGAGAGAGAGAGAGAGAGAGAGAGAGAGAGAGAGGATATGATTTTCAGGAATGATAATGTATAAATATTCTCAAAATCAGTGAAAACGTTTATAAACACAACGATGTATCATATATTATTGTCTTTTCTTGTTGTGTTTCGCTGTTTTACTTAGTATAGTGTTGTGTTACTGGACGGTCGTGTTGGTTTGTGCCTTGTATGGTGTTGTGCTCTTGGTCGGCCGTGTTGGTTTTTGCATTGTATGATGGTGTGCTCTTGGTCGGCCGTGTTTGTTCTTGCCTTGTATGATGTTGTGTTCTTGGTCGGCCGTGTTGGTTCTTGTCTTGTATGATGTTGTGTTCTTGGTCGGCCGTGTTGGTTTTTGCATTGTATGATGGTGTGCTCTTGGTCGGCCGTGTTTGTTCTTGCCTTGTGATGTTGTGTTCTTGGTCGGCCGTGTTGGTTCTTGTCTTGTATGGTGTTGTGTTCTTGGTCGGCCGTGTTAGTTCTTGTCTTGTATGATGTTGTGTTCTTGGTCGGCCGTGTTGGTTCTTGCCTGTATGGTGTTGTGTTCTTGGTCGGCTGTGTTGGTTCTTGCCTGCCTTGTATGATGTTGTGCTCTTGGTCGGCCGTGTTGGTTTTTGTCCTGTATGGTGTTGTGCTCTTGGTCGGCCGTGTTTGTTCTTGCCTTGTATGATGTTGGTTCTTGGTCGGCCGTGTTGGTTCTTGTCTTGTATGATGTTGTGTTCTTGGTCGGCCGTGTTGGTTTTTGCATTGTATGATGGTGTGCTCTTGGTCGGCCGTGTTTGTTCTTGCCTTGTATGATGTTGTGTTCTTGGTCGGCCGTGTTGGTTCTTGTCTTGTATGGTGTTGTGTTCTTGGTCGGCCGTGTTAGTTCTTGTCTTGTATGATGTTGTGTTCTTGGTCGGCCGTGTTGGTTCTTGCCCTGTATGGTGTTGTGTTCTTGGTCGGCTGTGTTGGTTCTTGCCTGCCTTGTATGATGTTGTGCTCTTGGTCGGCCGTGTTGGTTTTTGTCCTGTATGGTGTTGTGCTCTTGGTCGGCCGTGTTGGTTCTTGCCTTGTATGATGTTGTGATCTTGGTCGGCCGTATTAGTTCTTGTCTTGTATGATGTTGTGCTCTTGGTCGGCCGTGTTGGTTCTTGTCTTGTATGGTGATGTGCTCTTGGTCGGTCGTGTTGGTTTGTGCCTTGTATGGTGTTGTGCTCTTGGTCGGCCATGTTGGTTCTTGCCTTGTATGATGGTGTGCTCTTGGTCGGCCGTGTTAGTTCTTGCCTTGTATGATGTTGTGCTCTTGGTCGACCGTGTTGGTTCTTGTCGTCTTATGTTGTGTTCTTGGTCGGCCTTGTTGGTTCTTGTCTTGTATGATGTTGTGCTCTTGGTCGGCCGTGTTGGTTTTGCCTTGTATACGTTTTTTCAGAAACAAATTTTTTTGCTCTATTATAAATTCATATTTATATTAAGCAATACATATATGTGAAACTAATTAAAGTTAAGTAACTTGACATACCTGTGATCTGGTGTCCCGGTCAAAAACACAGAGATGACCATATGAAAACCGGCACTGACCATAGGAATACATAACAGTATGTAAAGCCTCCTCTGATACGGTCCGAATTCTCCAAGTTTTCTAAGAATATCGTCAAAATGCATGGTGACTGGTTAAAGTTGTGTATTTTATGTTGCTCCCTAAGATATCACACCTGTATTTTGTATATAATTATAGAGTAACAAACCTCAATATAAGGTGTGTGCTCTTCAGTGGTATATAACGTACGTACGGTTAAAGTGTATCGTTAATCATCTAAACTTTACTAAATTTGTTTATTTTTTCTGTTATTCGATTTAGACCCGTCGTATCATTTTACTCTTATGTAAACAATTGTAGGAAGTACAAATGAGGTTAATGTAGAATATTTAAGCGTCATTTTATTTTCATATGTGTAAACTTTTTATTAAAATTGAAGAAAGTTTTAATACCGGACAAAGAATGTCCTGACCCGTATACTGTGATAACAACCGTTAGGTGACTGACTCAACACCTCATTGATGATGGTGATTTATTATTCATGAAGTTTAGTTTAACAACAAGGTTCAGCATAAAATAATGTGGATCCTTTATATTATTTAGGTAATTTTAGTTCTTTTAAGAATGCTCTGATAATTTCTTTACTGTTTCCATAACAGCTTAAGAAAAGAAAAAACACTTTTCCAATTATTTGAACCCCGAGACTTGAAAGTGGAAAGTGACTGTTCTTTCCCGAACACTCGACATTACGAAACTCGCTTTCCTTTCGGACAGGAACTTAAAAAATACACCCATGACGTCATCCTTTCTTAAGACTCCATTATTTTTCAGGAATGGAGAGTTAATCTAAATAACTCTACATTCCGGCCAACTTGTTTCTGTTTCATTGCCATGCTTTAAACGTCTTGACTGCCCACTGAATTTTATTTAGAGTGCTGTCAGAAAATCTGAAAAATAATAAATGACATACATGAGCTCGTTGTAAATTGTAAAATGAGTTTTAAAAATTATTTTTTTTACAGCTGTGACAAATTCTGACATCTACCTAGACATATGATAACTGACGGACATTGCTGACTTATTTATTTGCTTGTTTGTTTTTTGTATATCAAATACATTAAATCAACTGTTTTAAAATATTTTATTTAAATGAATCTACTGATGAACATACTTCTGATGTGTACTTTATAAATGAACTGATTGGCAGTCTTACACACTTTATGGTGAACTTAAAACTGACTTACCACTTAGATTCTCTCTCTCTCTCTCTCTCTCTCTCTCTCTCTCTCTCTCTCTCTCTCTCTCTCTCATAAAGTAAATATACCTTTTTGACTGTAAGTTGTTAATTTCAACATCACTTTTGGAACTTCGAATCTTTAAGGTTGTTCCTTTATCTCTACTTGTTCACAAGATGCAATAAATTCGTCATCACTGATGTCTGAGAACATAATATCATGGACATAAACTGGTTGTGCCTGTGGAACATTGTCATTTTTTTTCATCTTGCATATCCAAAATTCCATCAATGATATCGTGTCATTATTATCATCGCTGTTTGTACAAAATGAACTCTGTGTAACAAATACACTGTGCTCATCACTCGAAGACATTTTGAAGAATTAGCCAATATTAACTGATTCAACTGATTCAAAAAGAAAGAGCATAACTTGAATGTTTTTCACCTTTGGCTTAATAAGTGAAACAATAACTGTCTATTCTGTTAAGTTTAAGCCCTATTGTAATACACTGGCCTATAACTAGGTAAGGAATGGAGAGTTATTATACACAAACTGTCACCCTTATGGTTATTGTATACCAATCAGAAAACTTTTCCAAGGAATGGAGAGTTCCTGTTTCCTAATCAACTACTTAAAATTAAGGTGTATTTTAATTAGGTGAAAATCCTTATAACTCTTCATTCCTTAAAAACAATGGACCTCGACCTCTTCGGGGTCTGGGCTCCAATATTTTTAAGGAATGGAGAGTTATTTGGACTTTCCCCTCTACATAAACGAGGTCACGTGTCACGGTGGACTTGGTACGATAAAGAACCCTGCTGTATAATGCCATCAGCGCAACATTTATGCACTTTCGCCTATAGCTGGAGACGTCTCGATATAAGTGAAACATTCTTGACAGGGACGTTAAACACCATTACTTAACTCAACTCCAATTATTTGGCTACTAGAGTTTTGTACATAAAATACTTACTAATAGCCAAAAACAAAGAACACCACGAAACAAGAAACAAACAGGAAGGTGGCAGAATGTTTAACATTTTCTTAGTACCTGCAATCAAGATGCGTTGAACTGCAGATTTGACACATACTAATACGTCATGCATGTGAAAGATTTGTACGTATTTTTCACACACACTTGACTAATACGTACGAATATGCCACTGTGACATTTTCGTAACCCCCTTTTTACCACGAAATTTTCACATTTTCTCCCCATAGACTGACTCCTCAAATACATCTGTGTATAAAAATCGATTGTGGATTCAACAAAAGTGTCATAACAAAAGAAAGGACAAAAAAGAAATGCGTGAATAGGACGCTTGTTTTAAGTTGTTATAAGGACCACTCATTTGGGGAAATGTAAAAATACGTACATTTGACTGTGAATCAGATGTTACAAAGGTGTATCAGTTCGCGAGTGGTCGAAAAAATACATAGTGCGCTAATTAATAAACCAAATCTCGAGTGGTCAAAGCACATACAGAGTGCGCTAATTAATAAACCAAGTCTCGAGTGATCAAAACACATACAGAGTGCGCTAATAAATAAACAACGTCTCGAGTGATCAAAACACATACAGAGTGCGCTAATAAATAAACCACGTCTCGAGTGATCAAAACACATACAAAGTGCGCTAATTAATAAACCACGTCTCGAGTGGTCAAAACACATACAGAGTGCGCTAATTAATAAATCACGTCTCGAGTGGTCAAATCACATACAGAGTGCGCTAAATAATAAATCACGTCTCGAGTGATCAAAACACATACAGAGTGCGCTAATTTATAAACCACGTCTCTAGTGATCAAAACACATACAGAGTGCGCTAATTAATAAATCACGTCTCGAGTGGTCAAAGCACATACAGAGTGCGCTAATTAATAAATCACGTTTCGAGTTATCAAAACACACACAGAGTGCGCTAATAAATAAACAACGTCTCGAGTGATCAAAACACATACAGAGTGCGCTAATTAATAAACCACGTCTCGAGTGATCAAAACACATACAGAGTGCGCTAATTAATAAATCACGTCTCGAGTGGTCAAAACACATACAGAGTGCGCTAATTAATAAACCACGTCTCGAGTGGTCAAAACACATACAGAGTGCACTAATTTATAAACCACGTCTCGAGTGATCAAAACACAGAGTGCGCTAATTTATAAACCACGTCTCGAGTGGTCAAAACACATACAGAGTGCGCTAATTTATAAACCACGCCTCGAGTGATCAAAACACATACAGAGTGCACTAATAAACCAGTGGTTATAAGAACGTATCTGTTGTCGGGTGGTCAAAAACATACAGAGTGCGCTAATTAATAAACCACATCTCGAGTGCTCAAAACACATACAGAGTGCGCTAATTTATAAACCACGTCTCGAGTGATCAAAACACATACAGAGTGCGCTAATTTATAAACCACGTCTCGAGTGATCAAAACACATACAGAGTGCGCTAATAAACCAGTGGTTATAAGAACGTATCAGTTGTCGGGTGGTCAAAACACACACAGAGTGCGCTAATTAATAAACCACATCTCGAGTGGTCAAAACACATACAGAGTGCACTAATAAAGCAGTGGTTATAAGAACGTCTCTGATGTCGGGTGGTCAAAACACACACAGAGTGCGCTAATTAATAAACCACATCTCGAGTGGTCAAAACACATACAGAGTGCGCTAATAAAGCAGTGGTTATAAGAACGTCTCTGTTGTCGGGTGGTCAAAACACACACAGAGTGCGCTAATTAATAAACCACATCTCGAGTGGTCAAAACACATACAGAGTGCTCTAATTTATAAACCACGTCTCGAGTGATCAAAACACATACAGAGTGCGCTAATTTATAAACCACGTCTCGAGTGGTCAAAACACATACAGAGTGCGCTAATTTATAAATTACGTCTCGAGTGATCAAAACACATACAGAGTGCGCTAATTTATAAACCACGTCTCGAGTGATCAAAACACATACAGAGTGCGCTAATTTATAAACCACGTCTCGAGTGGTCAAAACACATACAGAGTGCGCTAATTTATAAATTACGTCTCGAGTGATCAAAACACATACAGAGTGCGCTAATTTATAAACCACGTCTCGAGTGATCAAAACACATACAGAGTGCGCTAATTTATAAACCACGTCTCGAGTGATCAAAACACATACAGAGTGCGCTAATAAAGCAGTGGTTATAAGAACGTCTCTGTTGTCGGGTGGTCAAAACACACACAGAGTGCGCTAATTAATAAACCACGTCTCGAGTGATCAAAACACATACAGAGTGCGCTGATTTATAAATTACGTCTCGAGTGGTCAAAACACATACAGAGTGCGCTAATCTATAAACCACGTCTCGAGTGGTCAAAACACATACAGAGTGCGCTGATTTATAAATTACGTCTCGAGTGGTCAAAACACATACAGAGTGCGCTAATCTATAAACCACGTCTCGAGTGGTCAAAACACATACAGAGTGCGCTGATTTATAAATTACGTCTCGAGTGATCAAAACACATACAGAGTGCGCTAATTTATAAACCACGTCTCGAGTGGTCAAAACACATACAGAGTGCGCTAATTTATAAACCACGTCTCGAGTGATCAAAACACATACAGAGTGCGCTAATTTATAAACCACGTCTCGAGTGGTCAAAACACATACAGAGTGCGCTAATTTATAAATTACGTCTCGAGTGATCAAAACACATACAGAGTGCGCTAATTTATAAACCACGTCTCGAGTGATCAAAACACATACAGAGTGCGCTAATTTATAAACCACGTCTCAAATGATCAAAACACATACAGAGTGCGCTAATTAATAAACCACGTCTCGAGTGGTCAAAACACATACAGAGTGCGCTAATTTATAAATTACGTCTCGAGTGATCAAAACACATACAGAGTGCGCTAATTTATAAACCACGTCTCAAGTGATCAAAACACATACAGAGTGCGCTAATTTATAAACCACGTCTCGAGTGATCAAAACACATACAGAGTGCGCTAATTTATAAACCACGTCTCGAGTGATCAAAACACATACAGAGTGCGCTAATAAAGCAGTGGTTATAAGAACGTATCAGTTGTCGGGTCGTCAAAACACACAGAGTGCGCTAATCAATAAACCACATCTCGAGTGGTCAAAACACATACAGAATGCGCTAATAAAGCAGTGGTTATAAGAACGTCTCTGTTGTCGGGTGGTCAAAACACATACAGAGTGCGCTAATTAATAAACCACACCTCGAGTGGTCAAAACACATACAGAGTGCGCTAATAAAGCAGTGGTTATAAGAACGTCTCTGTTGTCGGGTGGTCAAAACACACACAGAGTGCGCTAATTTATAAACCACGTCTCGAGTGATCAAAACACATACAGAGTGCGCTAATTTATAAACCACGTCTCGAGTGGTCAAAACACATACAGAGTGCGCTAATTTATAAATTACGTCTCGAGTGATCAAAACACATACAGAGTGCGCTAATTAATAAACCACGTCTCGAGTGGTCAAAACACATACAGAGTGCGCTAATTTATAAATTACGTCTCGAGTGATCAAAACACATACAGAGTGCGCTAATTTATAAACCACGTCTCGAGTGGTCAAAACACATACAGAGTGCGCTAATTTATAAACCACGTCTCGAGTGGTCAAAACACATACAGAGTGCGCTAATTTATAAACCACATCTCGAGTGATCAAAACACATACAGAGTGCGCTAATTTATAAACCACGTCTCGAGTGGTCAAAACACATACAGAGTGCGCTAATTTATAAACCACGTCTCGAGTGATCAAAACACATACAGAGTGCGCTAATTTATAAATTACGTCTCGAGTGGTCAAAACACATACAGAGTGCGCTAATTTATAAACCACGTCTCGAGTGGTCAAAACACATACAGAGTGCGCTAATAAATAACCACGTCTCGAGTGGTCAAAACACATACAGAGTGCGCTAATAAATAAATCACGTCTCGAGTGGTCAAAACACATACAGAGTGCGCTAATAAATAAATCACGTCTCGAGTGGTCAAAACACATACAGAGTGCGCTAATTTATAAACCACGTCTCAAGTGATCAAAACACATACAGAGTGCGCTAATTTATAAACCACGTCTCAAGTGATCAAAACACATACAGAGTGCGCTAATTTATAAACCACGTCTCGAGTGATCAAAACACATACAGAGTGCGCTAATTAATAAACCACGTCTCGAGTGATCAAAACACATACAGAGTGCGCTAATTTATAAACCACGTCTCAAGTGATCAAAACACATACAGAGTGCGCTAATTTATAAACCACGTCTCGAGTGATCAAATCACATACAGAGTGCGCTAATTTATAAACCACGTCTCGAGTGGTCAAACAGATACAGAGTGCGCTGATTTATAAACCACGTCTCAAGTGATCAAAACACATACAGAGTGCGCTAATTTATAAACCACGTCTCGAGTGGTCAAAACACATACAGAGTGCGCTGATTTATAAACCACGTCTCGAGTGATCAAAACACATACAGAGTGCGCTAATTTATAAACCACGTCTCGAGTGATCAAAACACATACAGAGTGCGCTAATAAACCAGTGGTTATAAGAACGTCTCTGTTGTCGGGTGGTCAAAACACGTACAGAGTGTGCTAATAAACCAGTGGTAATAAGAACGTATCTGTTGTCAAGTGGTCAAAAACATACAGAGTGTGCTAATAAAGCAGTGGTTATAAGAACAAAAAAAAAAAAAAAGTTCTCAACCTCGACGTTTAATAAAAAAAAAAAAAAAAACAAGTTCTCAACCTCGACGTGTAATATCACAACTTGTTTATTTACCGGATTTCTGTTTCCACGTATCTTATAATCTGAACAGCGCTGCGAATTATCTAGATGTGACGGTATCAAAATAAGTCCTCGAACGTCAAACTTAATTTAAGTAATACAAATGATTATTTATATTAAAATGCTAATATATGCAAAGGCACGATTTTTTTAACCGACAGCGGCGTGTCCTGGAAACCAGTCAACAGTCATTATATTGTATGACGATGCTTTGACAGGCATAACGGTATGATTTACATACACATGTGTATTGTATATATATATTATATCGCAGTTTTATTTGGATTTAGGTAGTATTTAAATAAAACATAAAAGTAAATACACATCAACCAAGCGAGACCAAAGTCTGAACGGGTTAACTGAATACTATCTCGGTTACTTTCATATGCTCTTTATCTGTCGAACGCATCAAGCAGTTTTACAAAGATGGATACATTGATTTCTATCATCGTCTCAGAAATAAGATCTGATTTTGGTAGTTTGACTAACTGAAAATTAGGTTGTATTTCTCAAATGTTGTCATTAGAATGAACCTTCTCGGCAAACTTAAACGTGGGCCCCTTGTCTGGGTTGAAGTTGGTGCTTTTTTATTGAATAGAAAATATTTCAATTTATAAAAGGGCTTGGGATTGAGTGCAGCTATCAGTATTATAACTTCTTTTTAGCTCACCTGAGCCAAAGGCTCAAGTGAGCTTTTCTGATCACAATTTGTCCGTTGTCTGTCGTCGTCGTCGTCGTCGTCGTTGTCGTCGTCGTCGTCGTAAACTTTTCACATTTTCATCTTCTTCTCACGAACCACTGGGCAGATTTCAACCAAATTTGGCACAAAGCACCACTAGGTGAAGGGCATTCAAGTTTGTTCAAATGAAGGGCCACACCCTCTTTAAAGGGGAGATAATTGAGAATTATTGAAACTTTGTTGGTATTTTTCAAAAATCTTCTTCTCAAAAACTATTCGGCCTGTAAAGCTTAAACTTTTGTGGAGGCATCCTTAGGAAGTGTAGATTCAAGTTTGTTCAAATCATGGTCCCCGGGGGTAGGGAGGGGCCACAAGAGGGGGATCAAGTTTTACATAGGAGTATATAGAGAAAATCTTTAAAAATCTTCTTCTCAAAAACTATTAGGCCTGAAAAGCTCAAATTAAAATGGAAGCATCCTGAGGTAGTGTAGATTCAAGTTTGTTTAAATCATAGTCCCTGGGGGTAGGGTGGGGCCACAAGAGGGGGGTCAAGTTTTACATAGGAATATATAAAATTTTTTTTTAAAAATCTTTTTCTCAAAAACTATTAGGCCAGAAAAGCTCAAATTAAAATGGAAGCATCCTCAGGTAGTGTAGATTCAAGTTTGTTTAAATCATAGTCCCTGGGGGTAGGGTGGGGCCACAAGAGGGCGGTCAAGTTTTACACAGTAATATATAGAGAGAATCTTTAAAAATCTTCTCCTCAAAAACTATTAGGCCAGAAAAGCTCAAATTAAAATGGAAGCATCCTCAGGTAGTGTAGATTCAAGTTTGTTCAAATCGTGGTCCCCGGGGGTAGGGAGGGGCTACAAGAGGGGGATCAAGTTTTTCATAGGAGTATATAGAGAAAATCTTTAAAAATCTTCTTCTCAAAAACTATTAGGCCTGAAAAGCTCAAATTAAAATGGAAGCATCCTGAGGTAGTGTAGATTCAAGTTTGTTCAAATCATGGTCCCCGGGGGTAGAGAGGGGTCACAAGAGGGGGATCAAGTTTTACATAGGAATATATAAAGAAAATTTTTAAAAATCTTTTTCTCAAAAACTATTAGGCCAGAAAAGCTCAAATTAAAATGGAGGCATCCTCAGGTAGTGTAGATTCAAGTTTGTTCAAATCATAGTCCCTGGGGGTAGGGTGGGGCCACAAGAGGGGGGTCAAGTTTTACACAGTAATATATAGAGAGAATCTTTAAAAATCTTCTCCTCAAAAACTATTAGGCCAGGAAAGCTCAAATTAAAATGGAAGCATCCTCAGGTAGTGTAGATTCAAGTTTGTTCAAATCATGGTTAAATAATATTGTATTTTCCATGCTGTATTCTTTTATATAAGTATTTTGATATAAAGTTAAATATATTGTTCATGAGAAATATATTAATTGTACTTGTATTTAAAAGCTAATTTTTAATGTAAATCCTGCTGTATTCTATAATTTCTATTTGCCATTTCCCGATTACAGTATTCGGCCTATGCATTTTCTCTCTTTTGAGATTGGTAGATTGCATGATGAAATTTTTTTTAAAATTATTTCATTGGTTGAAATGCTGTAAGAAAAAGGTAACGGAATAAGCCGAGGCTTGTCGAAACATCAACCTTTTACGGTACATAGAAATAGTTACAAATTGTTTAGTGAAAAGCATCGGTAGGAAGTATAGATTTCAGTTTGTACAAAACCTCCCTCCCCTGCACTCACTTCAATACTGAACTCATTTCGGCTTCTACCTAGCAAGTTGCTCAGGTGGGCGATGTGGCCCCTGGGCCTCTTGTTTTTGTTGCTTTGAGGATTTTTGATCATGCATGCATGCAAAATTTATTTTAAGCTACATGACCTGTGGAAGTCATTACGCGAGCATTCATTATACTTATCATTTTATCATGTAAGTAGTACCAGATAAATTGTCCAGAATTATTGGACCATAATGGCGTCTAACAAATGTACCAAAAAAACAAGTGAGATAATTTATTTTGTGCTATTGAAAGTAAATTTTTAACGAGAGTTGTACAATTTGATTTTACAAGCGAGCAAATTAACTTCCGTAGAAGTTTTCTTGTAAAGTAAGTTAATGTGTAGTGGAGTAATGGTGTCAAAGTCAAAGTTATTTCACTCATATACGGTTCTGTTGTAGTGAGGAGACCGGATTGCCTTGGGGAAAACCACATACCTTCTTCAAGCGAAACTTCTCAGATGCGGAATGCAAACCTACATGGGGAGATGCGAAGTGATCCATAGGCACGCTTTCAACCAATCTGTTATGTAACTGAAAAATTACTGACTAACAGTACCGTAACTAGGCCCTTTAATATATATACCTATAGGTCGCGCACGATAACTTGGCACATCCGGGCTTATTCATTTTGTAAATAAACATTGTAATTCGGACTCATGAAACACGCACATTGAACAACTCGCCAATGTCCATGCTGCACCTTCATACATATTTTTGTTGAAATATAAATATTTATCATATTCCACTTATCTTGGACATTTTCATTTATGTTCTTTATTTGAAACTTTTTAAATATTCACATGAAATTATTTCATTTCTGCATAATTTTTGTGAAGTTCCACATAACTGTGCCGGAACGAATTGTCTGAAGATATAACAAGGTATTTGTCTTTAACACCTTTAATTTGATAGGATACTGTCGTCCTTGGCTCAGTGGTATGTAACATATCTTACAGTTAGTGGACAGCTATATAATTTTGTCACAAGTGAGTTCAAACAATACCGGGCCCATACATATATATTTTTTAATTTTATCTAATTTTGTTTTTAATTTTTATTATAAAAACTTTTCAATTAAAAAGTAAAAGAAATAAATGAATCTATACTAATTATTTAAATGTGCTATCAGGCTAATAATTAATAATTTCTATCTTGTAAATTTATGAACAACCTTAATTTTAAAATTCTTGTGGAAATTATTTCTACCAGAACTACATAACATTTAAAATTAGCACAGGGCAAAATTTTAACGTCTCGTTTCATACAGAAATCAAAATATTAGCACTATTTGGGACTAATCACTATTATTAATCCGTACCTCACCGCCGCGTCAAACGAAAAAATCAAACTGTAAACCTATATTAATTTGGAAAAGAATGCCAACATCAATAAATTTTATACTGTGATTATTCATTTATTTATTGTTTTTTTAATTAATTAATTTTTTTTCATATCTGGGAATAGACAGTTAATATTGTTGTCATGTGCATAATTTTAAATTTAATATTTTTAGTCCCCTACCGGCGAAAGCCGAAGGGGACTTTAGGTTTGCACTCTGTCTGTCTGTCCGTCCGTCCGTCTGTCACACCTCAGTTTTCCACACTTTTTTTTCTAAACTCTTGTAGATAATGAACTGATTTTTGGTATGTGAGTCTACCATGGTGAGTTGCAGAACAAGTTAGCGTTTCATTGTGGTCCGCTAATTTTTACTGGAGTTATGGCCCTTTGAACTTTGAAAATTCACTAAAATTTTAGTTTTCCGCACTTTTTTTCTAAATGCTTTTAGATAATGAACTAATTTTTGGTATATGAGTCTACCATGATGAGTTACAGATCATGTTCACGTTTAGTTTCCATCTGCTAATTTTTACCAGAGTTATGGCCCTTTGAACTTTGAAAATTCACAGAAATTTCTTTTTTCCGCACTTTTTTACTAAATGCTTTTAGATAATGAACTGATTTTTGGTATATGAGCCTACCATGATGAGTTACAGATCAAGTTTACGTTTCGTTTCCATCTGCTAATTTTTACTGGAGTTATGGCCCTGTGATCTTTGAAAATTCACACAAATTTTAGTTTTCCGCACTTTTTGCTACACGCTTGCAGAAATGGAACTAATGTTTGGTATGTGACTCTACCATGATGAGTTACAGATCAAGTTTATGTTTGATTTCCATCTGCTAATTTGTACGGGAGTTATGGCCCTTTGAACTTTGAAAATTCACAGAAATTTTAGTTTTCCGCACTTTTTTTCTAAATGTTTTTAGGTAATGAACTGATTTTTGGTATATGAGTCTACTATAAGTTACAGATCAAGTTTATGTTTCTTTTCCATCTGCTAATTTTTACTGGAGTTATGGCCCTTTGAACTTTGAAAATTCACTGAAATTTTAGTTTTCCGCACGTTTTTTCTAAATGCTTTTAGATAATGAACTGATTTTTGGTATATGAGTCTACCATGATGAGTTACAGATCAAGTTTACGTTTTGTTTCCATCTGCTAATTTTTACTGGAGTTATGGCCCTTTGAACTTTGAAAATTCACAGAAATTTTAGTTTTCCGCACTTTTTTTCTAAATGCTTTTAGGTAATGAACTGATTTTTGGTATATGAGCCTACCATGATGAGTTACAGATCAAGTTTACGTTTAGTTTCCATCTGCTAATTTTTACTGGAGTTATGGCCCTTTGAACTTTGAAAATTCACTGAAATTTAAGTTTTCCGCACTTTTTTTTCTAAATGCTTTTAGATAATGAACTGATTTTTGGTATATGAGTCTACCATGATGAGTTACAGATCAAGTTTATGTTTCGTTTCCATCTGCTAATTTTTACCGGAGTTATGGCCCTGTGATCTTTGAAAATTCACACAAATTTTAGTTTTCCACACTTTTTGCTACACGCTTGCAGAAATGGAACTAATGTTTGGTATGTGACTCTACCATGATGAGTTACAGATCAAGTTTATGTTTGATTTCCATCTGCTAATTTTTACGGGAGTTATGGCCCTTTGAACTTTGAAAATTCACAGAAATTTTAGTTTTCCGCACTTTTTTTCTAAATGTTTTTAGGTAATGAACTGATTTTTGGTATATGAGTCTACTATAAGTTACAGATCAAGTTTATGTTTCTTTTCGATCTGCTAATTTTTACTGGAGTTATGGCCCTTTGAACTTTGAAAATTCACTGAAATTTTAGTTTTCCGCACGTGTTTTCTAAATGCTTTTAGATAATGAACTGATTTTTGGTATATGAGTCTACCATGATGAGTTACAGATCAAGTTTACGTTTCGTTTCCATCTGCTAATTTTTACTGGAGTTATTGTCCTTTGAACTTTGAAAATTCACAGAAATTTTAGTTTTCCGCACTTTTTTTCTAAATGCTTTTAGGTAATGAACTGATTTTTGGTATATGAGCCTACCATGATGAGTTACAGATCAAGTTTACGTTTAGTTTCCATCTGCTAATTTTTACTGGAGTTATGGCCCTTTGAACTTTGAAAATTCACTGAAATTTTAGTTTTCCGCACTTTTTTTCTAAATGCTTCTAGATAATGACTGATTTTTGGTATATGAGTCTACCATGATGAGTTACAAATCAAGTTTATGTTTCGTTTCCATCTGCTAATTTTTACCGGAGTTATGGCCCTGTGATCTTTGAAAATTCACACAAATTTTAGTTTTCCGCACTTTTTGCTACACGCTTGCAGAAATGGAACTAATGTTTGGTATGTGACTCTACCATGATGAGTTACAGATCAAGTTTATGTTTGATTTCCATCTGCTAATTTTTACGGGAGTTATGGCCCTTTGAACTTTGAAAATTCACTGAAATTTCAGTTTTCTGCTCTTTTTTATTACACGCTTGCAGTTAATGAATTGCTTTTTGGTATGCAGGTCAACCATGATGAGTTACAGATCAAGTTTACGTTTCGTTTCATTCCACTAGTTTTTGTGGGAGTTATGGCCCTTTGAACTTTGAAAATTCAATGAAATTTCAGTTTTTTGCACTTTTTGCTACATGCTTGCAGATAATGAATTTTTGAGAACTCCATTGCTGGTTTTTGATCAAGTTTTGCTTTCATCTTGAACAACACGTATAATTCATAACTATAAATCTTTGTACCATATAATAATGTACATTTTACCTAAAACTTTGGGATTAGTGAAATATGCGACCGGTAGGGGACTATGTATTGTTTTGCAATACTCTCAGAATGCTTGTTCTCTGTTAAAATTCAAAATGCTCCACATGACTCTGTGCGAAATATAAAAATACAATTCCTCCTTACAAGTGAAATATTTTATGTCCAACAACACAACTCATATTAATGCATTCATTTATAATTTTATTAATAGATTCAAA
Source organism: Anadara kagoshimensis (assembly GCA_021292105.1). Lineage (NCBI taxonomy): Eukaryota > Metazoa > Mollusca > Bivalvia > Arcoida > Arcidae > Anadara > Anadara kagoshimensis. Next base: position 4,222,377 of record CM037865.1, read on the forward strand.
ATTAAAGTGAATCAAATGTACCAGTTTCCAATTTGTGATGCAAGAGATTACAGCAGGTGTTTGTTCTAATTAATAATATAATACAATAGGATATGAATTCCAACATATCATGGCGTTGGGTGGATCTGAGAGTTAAAAGGGACGAGGTGTTAATTATTAAGTTAATTGGACCATTAATTAGAACATGCGAACGATTTGAATGGTCACGCCCTCGTAAAAATGTGTAATAGGTATAAGGCGAAAACGAGGCAACACGTGTGATTTTCATAACCGAGAAGATGTCTGAAAATAAAAAGATTGTATTAAATTCACAGGCAAAACAAATTGCCATCAATGTTGTAAAACATTGCTTTGATGAGGCAAAACAAAATGTCTCAAAAATCCCATCAGCTGTCCCTTGGAGAGAGCAAGTGCAATGACGGTTGTGCCGAGGAGAACATTATCAAGATTAAAATCGTTCGGAATAGAAACCAAACAGGCTGATAAAAAACAGAGATCAGATAAATTTTTTATTGATGATTTTGATATCTGCGTAATTAGAAGAACAATAATTAATATGTATTTAAATAAACGCGTTCTTCCAACTATAAATGCTATTCATTCGGAAATAATTAACAAAATTGACTTTAAGGGGGGTAAAACAATTCTCAGAAAATTGCTTAAAGAAATGGGGTTTAACTGGAAAAAATGCAGCACAAATAGAAAAATCCTTATGGAAAAACCAGATATCGTATCAAAATGAATAAATTACCTTCGCGAAATTAAAAAACTTAGAGAAACTGGACACAACGTTATTTATATGGATGAAACGTATATAAACTCTTCACACACTGTACCCAAGTGTTGGCAGCTGGATGGGAACGGTTTAAGTGTTCCAATCGGAGCAGGTGACCGTCTGATTGTTGTTGGTGCTGGTTCAGAAAAGGGTTTTGTTTCTTATGCAAGCCTTATATATAAAGCCAAGTCATCAACAGGTGATTATCACCATGAAATGAATGCTGAGAATTTCACTAAATGGCTTCGCGAAAAATTAATTCCAAACCTTGAACCAAATTCCGTCTTGGTAGTCGATAATGCATCTTATCATAACGTTCAAGAAAACCAACAACATCGTGGAAGAAAAAACATTCAGGAATGGCTCTCAAAACACAACATTAAAAAATTAAATTTACAGAAGACATGGTTCGCGCACAGTTACTTACAATATGCAAACAACAAATTATTCCACCTTCCTACAGAATTGATTATATATTAAGAGAACATGGACATAAAATTTTAAGATTACCACCTTATCATGCAGACTTAAATCCTATAGAATTAATTTGGGCTGATCTAAAATCATATGTTGCTTCACAAAATTTAAAATCTAAACTTTCGGACGTGCAACAACTTGCAGAAAAACAATTGAAAGACATATCGACAGAAAAATGGAAAAGGTGTGTTGAACACGTAAAGAAAATAGAAACCGATTACTTGAAAAATGACATCGCAGTCGATGAAGAAATAGAGAAATTTGTAATAAACTTGGACGATACTAATTCCAGCGACGAAGACACAGACACAGCAACAGAAGAAGAAGAGGATGAGGAAGAAGAAACATCTACAGTGACGGCCGACGAAGAATCAACCATTTCAGAAGAAGATACGACTGATACAGCTGACGAAATTTTTACTGTTACCAACTTGCATGGAGCTGCACAATTATAAATTCCAGACACAAAATAAAAACAAAAACAGAATAAGACTAAGTACATAAGATTAATAAATAAATAGTTTTGAATTAAAATTTTTCGCAAAGCCATTCAGTAACTTGTTTTAAATATATTCAGCATGGTGAAGAATATATTATTTGATACAGCAAATAATAAGAAATTATTATTATTTTTTTCTATTTTGACTTTTTATTAAATAAATATAGAGTCAAAATAGCACACGACAATATATTGACGATATTATTATTAATGACATTATTGTTATTAAAATTACTATTATTAATGGGCTTAATCAAACTTTTTTGTTAAAAAAAATGTATTATAGCAGGATAGAACTCTCAACATTTGTCCCCGTTATACACTATGGGCCAAAACATAACATTTATCGAACGAGCTGCAATGTTTATTTACAAACTGAAAAACCCCGGATGTGCCAGGTTATCGTGCGCGACCTATAGGCAAGAATTGAAGACCAATCTATATATATATATATATATATATAAGCATAAACAGAGACTCAATGTTATAGGAAGGTGTTATAAAACAGTATAATAGAAAAATAAGTTGGATGGTTTTGTGCCATAAATACAAGTTTAACCACACCACTAAATCTTGTATCCCAGGTTAGAAAATAGTTTAAAATGTTGAATTGTATGTGAGACAGACAAAAATAGGTCTATCATTTAACCTGGATTTTTCAGAATATTTCACGTTTTCATAAGCAAGATCACTTGATACATAATCAGACAGTACCGCATGACAGCTAGTAACGAAATTGACAAAATAAAGACAATGTGACAATCACATGATTAAATCATTAAAATAGTTTTTATGTAAACTGTCACTAGTTAAAAGAATTGCTATGGGTTTTCTTTTTTCCCCCGACATTATAAGCTTAGGTTGTAGAATATATTACATAATATATTACTTGGAATGATAGCAACCCAATCACATCCTGGAAAAATAATGACGACCGTCGGAGCTCTCTCTCCCAGTCTTTCTCAAATGTAACTTCTGTGCGAAAAAGTTTAAATTTTCACCGAGGCAGTTGCCTCAGTTGCCTCATAGGTAGTTACGGTACTGACTAAGAAGAAATCAATACATGCACATAACACGAAACCCGCGGTTTACTAACATATACTTAAAATTTTAAAACTAACCCTTACTTCAGCAAATATTGAATCAACACTTTATTGTTGAAGATGACCTACTGTAGATTAGGTTTGTAAAAATAGTTACTAAAAACGATGCGCATTAATTTACAAAAAATATGGAATTTCGAAAATTTTGCTATAAATAAGAAAGTTAGATTGAAATCTTGTTCCAAGTAGTTGATGAATTGGATTGCACTTAAATGTAATGTTGAATTGTCACTTAACGTTACACAGGCGATTAAGAGTTGTCGCTCTAAACTACGTTAGTTTGAGAAACACTTAGCTAAACCTATCGTAAAGATTTGTACGTGTTGGCTTTTGTTTCATTATGTAGAAAAAATGATTGAATATTGTGATTAAATACATGTTCAAAGGGAAATAATTCAAAATAGATTCAATTTTACCCATTCGTGTTGTTTTGTAGAATCACATGACATGTACTATCAGCATCTATGTACTTTTGCACCCATGGGGTATTGTGTATGTGGTTAGATTGTGCAAGTGGATTTTTATATGTTTCTACACTAAATTTTAAGGATTAAAGAGAATTAGCAACTAATACACAGTGTAGCATTTTGTGGGACCTAGGTGGCCAACCTGTGTAAAGAGCGCACTTAAGATCACAACATGTAGATGCAAACCCGAGTTTGAGTGTGTCACTTCTTTGGTTTTTCCAGATACTCCATTCCCGAACCGACTGCTTAGATATAACAGTAAGTATCTTGACTAGGCTTTAGTATATAACTTTATATGGATAAAATGCTAATAAGACTGAGAAGCTCTATATATGCAATCAAAACACGTGCAAAACTGATAAGATTCAGGACTGCACGATTCTATTTCCAAACAAACCAGTATAATATAGAACATCAATGTGGTATCATAAATTGAATTGTGAAAAGTTAATGTATATTGGCAAATTAATGAGTAATTTTACAATATTTGACATACATCATTTGATCTAAATGTAAAACCTGGGCCACTAAGATATCTTTTATTTTTATCTACATCTTTACACACGGTTTAGCTTTTAAAATCTATGGCAATTTGCACCGTTTGTCATTGATGTAGATGTAAATTTCTATAATGAAACGACCGCTGTTAATCCTTTACGTACATCTTTACACACGGTTTAGGTTTCAAAGCAATGGAAACTTGCACTGTTTGTCATTGATGTAAATGGAGTTCTAATACTATGACTAAATCGTTGATGGTGTAAATTATGTAACTTTAACTTTAATTCTATTGCTAAAACTATAAAGAGGTGAACAATATTATTTGACTGATGATACAGAGTGGCTCTCCAACTCTCTCTATTTAAAGAAATAATTTTAAGAACTCGGTCGATATTTCTGCTGCTGGTCTGCATCCCCGAGGATATCATTAACTCAGTAGGCAATACTTATATATATGGCATATATATATATATATATATATATATATGTTGCTGTCTAAATTTGCTGCTAGCTAAATTGAAAATCCTCAAAAACTAAGGTATACCCCCTTATGCAAAGTATTTCCTTGACGTCATCCACCCACCCACCGATCCGCCTGTCATTTGTAAATCTAAGGACCATGTTATTTAGAATATTTAGGTGCATAAGACTGTTTTCTGTCTATCTTATTGTTAACCTTAATACACTAGTAATGTCCTTCATAAATTACCATATATGTTAAAAACTGGCCCTAACACAACAGACTCAAAATTTGCATCAAATTAAATTGTCGAAATCATCATTATTCTAAAGCTTAATGTTTTTTCTAAGCTGAAATAGTGTTTTTTTTATCTTGAAAGATGTAATTTTTTCAGTTTTTTGCATTGTTCCCCAAACTTTTAGAAAATGACCAAAATTAGATATAACACGATTGTTAAGACACAAATAATTGAACCATTATTGAATAAATTTGTTATCCTTTAACCAGATATAATTGTTCATTTACACAGATATTAAAGTATTGACTTGGTAAAATAGGATTATCGAGGATTTAAAAAAGTCAATGGTTCTGCATCTAACGTTGTTTTGGATATAATAGTCTTCGTGCACTTCCATATCTTCTCAATTATTAATTTCGCCCGAAGTTGGCGTATCTAGGTACCTACCCTTCAGTACCACCCGGGCTATTCTCTCCTTCCTCCTACTTAGATTTTTGGAATGTGATTTATTGTTTTTTTGACTCTTCTTTATTCCGTTAACTTTAATACGTCATAATAATATTTTGTCCACACCATGACTAAACCGTCGTGAGACGATTTAAGATAAAAGTGTCTAATGAAAATCATCACATTTGTTTATGCCAACTTCATGATTGATCTATAACTTCAATTCTTCAACATGGCCGTTTTGAAATTATAATAATAAAAATTTCTGACCTTTCTTATCACTTTTGTTTATGTCCGCTTTATGACTCAGCAATAACTTCACTATTTCAACATGACCATTTTGAGATGATAATAATAAAGGTGTCTGACCTCTCTTATCACATTTGTTTATGTCCACTTTATGACTCAGCAATAACTTCACTATTTCAACATGACCTTTTGAGATGATAATAATAAAGGTGTCTGACCTCTCTTATCACATTTGTTTATGTCCGCTTTATGACTCAGCAATAACTTCACTATTTCAACATGACCATTTTGAGATGATAATAATAAAGGTGTCTGATCTCTTATCACATTTGTTTATGTCCACTTTATGACTCAGCAATAACTTCACTATTTCAACATGACCGTTTTGAGATGATAATAATAAAGGTGTACGATATATCAATCACATTTGTTTATACTTTTGACTCAGCAATAACTTCACTATTTCAACATGACCGTTTTGAGATGATAATAATAAAGGTGTCCGATCTACTTATCACATTTGTTGATGTCGCTTTTGACTCAGCAATAACTTCACTATTTCAACATGATCGTTTTCTGATGATAATAATAAAGGTGTACGATCATCAATCACATTTGTTGATGTCTGCTTTATGACAGCAATAACTTCACTATTTCAACATGACCGTTTTTGATGATAATAATAAAGGTGTACGATGCATCACATCACATTTGTTTATGTCTGCTTTTGACTGAGCAATAACTTCACTATTTCAACATGACCGTTTTGATGATAATAATAAAGTGTCTGGTCTATCACATTTGTTATGTCCGCTTGATGACAGCAATAACTTCACTATTTCAACATGACCGTTTTTGATGATAATAATAAAGGTGTCTGGTCTGCCTTTCACACATTTGTTATGTCGCTTAACACAGCAATAATTCACTATTTCAACATGACCGTTTTCTGATGATAATAATAAAGGTGTACGATCAATCTCATCACATATGTTTATGTCTGCTTAATGACCTAGCAATAAATTCACTACTTCAACATGGCCGTTTTGGGATGATAATAATAAAGGTGTACGATCCATCTTATCACATTTGTTTATGTCTGCTTTATGACTGAGCAATGACTTCACTACTTCAACATGACCGTTTTCAGATGATAATAATAAAGGTGTCTGCTCATTATTATCACATTTATTTATGTCCGCTTTATGACTGAGCAATAACTTCACTACTTCAACATGACCGTTTTCAGATGATAATAATAAAGGTGTCTGACCTCTCTTATCACATTTGTTTATGTCCGCTTTATGACTCAGCAATAACTTCACTATTTCAACATGACCATTTTGAGATAATAATAATAAAGGTGTCTGACCTCTCTTATCACATTTGTTTATGTCCGCTTTATGACTCAGCAATAACTTCACTATTTCAACATGACCATTTTGAGATGATAATAATAAAGGTGTCTGACCTCTCTTATCACATTTGTTTATGTCGGCTTTATGACTCAGCAATAACTTCACTATTTCAACATGACCGTTTTGTGATAATAATAATAAAGGTGTCTGACCTCTCTTATCACATTTGTTTATGTCTGCTTTATGACTCAGCAATAACTTCACTACTTCAACATGACCGTTTTGTGATGATAATAAAGGTGTCTGACCTCTCTTATGACATTTGTTTATGTCTGCTTTATGACTCAGCAATAACTTCACTATTCAACATGACCGTTTTGAGATGATAATAATAAAGGTGTCTGACCTCTCTTATCACATTTGTTTATGTCCGCTTTATGACTCAGCAATAACTTCACTATTTCAACATGACCGTTTTGTGATGATAATAATAAAGGTGTCTGACCTCTCTTATCACATTTGTTTATGTCCGCTTTATGACTGAGCAATAACTTCACTACTTCAACATGACCGTTTTGTGATGATAATAATAAAGGTGTCTGACCTCTCTTATCACATTTGTTTATGTCCGCTTTATGACTGAGCAATAACTTCACTATTCAACATGACCTTTTTGGGATGATAATAATAAAGGTGTCTGACCTCTCTTATCACATTTGTTTATGTCTGCTTTATGACTGAGCAATAACTTCACTACTTCAACATGACCGTTTTGATGATAATAATAAAGGTGTACGATGAATCACATCACATTTGTTTATGTCTGCTTTATGACCTAGCAATAACTTCACTACTTCAACATGACCGTTTTGATGATAATAATAAAGGTGTACGATCCATCACATCACATTTGTTTATGTCCGCTTTATGACTCAGCAACTTCACTATTCAACATGACCGTTTTGAGATGATAATAATAAAGGTGTACGATCCCTCTCATCGCATTTGTTTACGTCCGCTTTATGACTCAGCAATAACTTCACTATTTCAACATGACCGTTTTGAGATGATAATAATAAAGGTGTCGATCTCTTTATCACATTTGTTTATGTCCGCTTTATGACTGAGCAATAACTTCACTATTTCAACATGACCGTTTTGAGATGATAATAATAAAGGTGTCTGACCTTCCAATCACATTTGTTTATGTCGCTTTATGACTCAGCAACAAGTTCACCATTTCAACATACCGTTTTGAGATGATAATAATAAAGGTGTCCGCTCATTATCATCACATTTGTTTATGTCCGCTTGATGACTGCGCAATAACTTCACTACTTCAACATGACCGTTTTGAGATGATAGTAAAAGGTGTCCGATCATACGGATCACATTTGTTTATGTCCGCTGATGACTGAGCAATAACTTCACTACTTCAACATGACCGTTTTGGGATGATAATAAGAAAGGTGTCTGACCTCTCTTATCACATTTGTTTATGTCCGCTTTATGACTCAGCAATAACTTCACTACTTCAACATGACCGTTTTGTGATGATAATAAGAAAGGTGTCTGACCTCTCTTATCACATTTGTTTATGTCCGCTTTATGACTCAGGAATAACTTCACTACTTCAACATGACCGTTTTGGGATGATAATAATAAAGGTGTCTGACGTGTCAATTACATTCGTTTATGTCGCTTTATGACTCAGCAATAACTTCACTATTTCAACATGACCGTTTTGAGATGATAATAATAAAGGTGTCTGACCTCTCTTATGACATTTGTTTATGTCTGCTTTATGACTCAGCAATAACTTCACTATTTCAACACCGTTTTGAGATGATAATAATAAAGGTGTCTGATGTCTCTTATCACATTTGTTTATGTCCGCTTTATGACTGAGCAATAACTTCACTACTTCAACATGCCGTTTTGAGATGATAATAATAAAGGTGTCTCATCTTCCATCACATTTGTTTATGTCCGCTTTATGACTGAGCAATAACTTCACTACTTTAACATGCCATTTTCAGATGATAATAATAAAGGTGTCTGACCTCTCTTATCACATTTGTTTATGTCCGCTTTATGACTGAGCAATAACTTCACTACTTCAACATGACCGTTTTGTGATGATAATAATAAAGGTGTCTGATCTCTCTTATCACATTTGTTTATGTCCGCTTTATGACTGAGCAATAACTTCACTACTTCAACATGACCGTTTTGTGATGATAATAATAAAGGTGTCCGATCATACGGATCACATTTGTTTATGTCCGCCTGATGACTCAGCAAAACTTCACTATTTCAACATGACCGTTTTGTGATGATAATAATAAAGGTGTCCGATCATACGGATCACATTTGTTTATGTCCGCCTGATGACTGAGCAATAACTTCACTATTTCAACATGACCGTTTTGGGATGATAATAATAAAGTCTCTGACCTCTCTTATCACATTTGTTTATGTCCGCTTTATGACTGAGCAATACTTCACTACTTCAACATGACCGTTTTGAGCTGATAATAATAAAGGTGTCTGATCGCTCTCTTACATTTGTTTATGTCCGCTTTATGACTCAGCAAAACTTCACTACTTCAACATGACCGTTTTGATGATAATAATAAAGGTGTCTGACCTCTCTTATGACATTTGTTTATGTCTGCTTTATGACTCAGCAATAACTTCACTATTTCAACATGACCGTTTTGAGATGATAATAATAAAGGTGTCTGACCTCTCTTATCACATTTGTTTATGTCCGCTTTATGACTCAGCAATAACTTCACTATTTCAACATGACCGTTTTTTGATGATAATAATAAAGGTGTCTCATCTGCCCAATCACATTTGTTTATGTCCGCTTATGACTCAGCAATAACTTCACTACTTCAACATGACCGTTTTGAGATGATAATAATAAAGGTGTACGATGATCACATCACATTTGTTTATGTCTGCTTTATGACCTAGCAATAAATTCACTACTTTAACATGACCGTTTTGGATGATAATAATAAAGGTGTACGATGCATCTCATCACATTTGTTTATATCCGCTTTATGACTTAGCAGTAACTTCACCACTTCAACATGACCGTTTTTAGATGATAAGAATAAAGGTGTTTGACCATTTATATCGCAATTTTGTATTTCTGCACCATGTTGTATCAATAACCCCAGAACCTTCTCATGGCCATAAAAGGAAGACACATTAGACAATGCCATGTCAAATGTTTTAATGGTATAATTAGCGTCCCACCCATTTGTAAGTAATGTTTCAGCCGTATTGGCGTTTCCTGTAATACTTGCCAGCAATAACAAGTTCAGTTTTAATTGATGCAAGGACAGAAAAGATACTAATTTTGATTCTAGAATACCACTGAGGCAATTCTTTAATCCAAGGCAAGCTATGAGGTGCAAAATTGTCATATCATTTAAATGATTCAATATATAGCGGCAACTGCCATTTTGTATTGTTTCTAATGTGAGCTTAGCAACTTCTTGAGGATATGTAAAGTAGGATATATTTTCAAAATCATTCCGATTTAAGTTTTTAAATGACTGAGCTAGCAGCATATCACCTCTGTCATCATGTAATGTAGTATTATTGACCAAGTATTGCCAGCGACCATCTTTTATATCTTGTAGTATTCTATCACCCCAATCTGACTCCAAATCCGAATTTATAACCAGGTAGTAATCCTCAGTACATGGATATACAACAGAACTTAAACGTATTCTTTCATTTAAAAATTTTGAATTGCAATGTTTCAGTATTATTCGTTTGAAATCTGATGGCAAACCATTGACGTGTTTGATAACAGCATCATGTATTATATCATGAATGAACTGATAACTGTTACCCTCTTGCTTAAGGTAAGTGTTCAGTAAGGTGTCCATTTTTGACTTAATTTTTTCCCTTGAGAATGATGAGGATAGTTCACATTTTTCCAGCAGTATTTTACGAACTTGCTTAAGGTAAGTGTTCAGTAAGGTGTCCATTTTTGACTTAATTTTTTCCCTTGAGAATGATGAGGATAGTTCACATTTTTCCAGCAGTATTTTACGAACTGTTTCAACTCCTTTTGACTCCTCAGCAACATTAAGTAAACTTTTGTCTATATTATTGTCATTCATCATACAATACAACAGACAGAAATACCGTGCAGGGTCATTTGTTTTAAATTTCTCAATATCCTTACTGAGTAGAGAAAGTGGCTTCTGGAAGAATTCTTTTTCCGAGAATTTAGATTCCTTATCAGAGGTATATATTTTGCACAATAGTGGAAAACACGATATTGTAAAGTTCTGAATTGTTACTCCTATGTCCTTCAAATCATCTCGTTGTTGAAACTTGGCATGTGCATTGAAGATTTCCAATCTTTCTTTATTAGATAATGCAATGTCATCGTTTACCAAAGAAATAACTTTGAGGTTAGATGATGAGAGTACATTTTCAGATATCTGCTTATCTTTAATGATGTGTGACCGCACAGTTGCTAAGATTTTCATGTTACTATAGCGAATACATGAGCTTAACCTTTCACTATGAGCCATCCATTGTTGTAATTCACTTTGATTTATATCATGAATACCAAAAGGGTCATTCAATACGAATACTTGTGGTACCTCTGGCATCCAATATTCAACAATTTCTTTTGTTGATACAACATGACAAATTTTATATCCATCTTCCTGAAGTTTCAAAGCAATATGATTTACCGTGGATGTTTTCCCGGACCCTGGAGGACCAGTCATCATTACGACATCAAACTGGTTCACAGCTTCTCTCAAAGACTTTGTTGCTTTTGTAGGAACATATACTTTATCCTCTTTTGTCATGACTTCTATTTTGTTATTCATTAGAACTAAAAATAAATTTTACCATCCATTAAAACTGAAAATGAATCTACAAGATAACCACGACAGACTGGAAAAGTTGAATTGAAAAATTATGAACGTCCAAGTCAAAAATATTTCACATATATTGAGAAGTCGTCAGCAATAGGCGAAGGTGGCTGTGCGTTGCGTTGCTGGCATTATACAGCAATGTTCTTTATAGTACCACGTTTACCGTGACATAATATCTCGTTAATTCCCATTCGAAAGAACCCTGACTTTCATTTTGTAATGGTGAGTGTTTGACGAAAGAACAATCACTACTCACTTTCAAGTTTTGGTCCACAGCCGGTCTGGATTCGAACCTGCGACCTTCCACGTACTGACTCATCACAGATGCTTCGTAGTAAATAAGTTTCATTTGTCCAAATATACTTTAACATGTGTCGATCTATATCTTAAATCAATCAGGGGGTGTCAAAGCATTACATTTTTAATCAAAAACAAACATACTAATCTATGTCCGAATCATAATCCAGAAGCAACGTATAAACTTTGGAACTGACAAGTCAGGTTAGACACGTAAACTTCCACCAGGGAAGTGAGGCCGGGTGTTACGGAAGGGTAAGCACTCCTGTTTAGCTAGCTACACCCGCAACGTGTGTAATCAAAATTGTGTGAAAGGAACATGGAACTATGAAACGTCAAATATATCCGGGGCAATCCTGGACACAGAAACTTCAAACTTATCAACACTACTGTGATGGCGGCCATAAAACTTTTTGAGGGCCTTGACAAGCCTAGGCTTCCAATATCTCTGAGTCAACAATTTATTTGCAAGCAGCAATTTCATTGTACAAAGTCCCCGTAGTGGGAACAAGCTCTACCATAGCGTATTAATTGGGAAACAAATACACCATAAGCAATAGAAGCAGGTATATTGCTGCATAAAAAAGCTCCAGAATAAATAAATGCACCTCTTACATCGTAGGTTACAATCCCTAGTTGGAGAGATTTGGCAGTTTTCATACCAAATATTTTATGGTTTTTCACTGGGTAATAAGGTTTTTTCATCAACAAATAAAACCACTCGCCATCATGATATAAGTGTCAGACTAGGGTAATAACACTACTACTCCACTCTACTCAATTTATTGCAATCACTCGGTTGAAATATAAACGTTTGCAGTATGGCAATGGTTAATATTATACAATTATTATCTTTTGATGAGGTTGATATGGGAAAATACGGACCTGATCAAAGTAATATTCATCGAGGCCGTCATGTCCGTAAAATCCCATATCCACCGATATCAAAAGACAATAGTTGTTTTATTATATGACACTTCAAACTGACATTTTGGTGTATTCAGCAAAATGATCGGCATTACTGGAGACGTTCATCAAGTCAGTAAAGCCTGTTTTTTTAAAGCTCTTTCAAATACTTTTTTGTTCGTTTAACACATTTGTGAATTTACTTGTGTTTATGACATCTTTTGATGCCGAAATCTTCTGAGGTTTCCACAGATGAAAACGTTTACGCTGCTCGTACGCGTCGTCCGACATTTTATTTTGTGTGTATTGCCAAATCATGACAAAAACGTCAGCGCCGCTACGTTATTTATTTGTGACGTCATTATTTAAGGAAAGTCCCTTTTCTATTTTTGGTTAAAAAGTGGTCCGCCAACTATTTATTGTCTTTTTGAGGCATTGTTTCTATTGAATATCGCTATATGTACCACTGAAATTGACCAATCAGAGAGAAGGAAGACAATAATAATATAACTAATGAATGAAATATGCCAGCAAGAAAAGATAGTTAATTGCAAACATTAAGTTGTAGTTACTTTTATGGGCACTGGGTTTATTGAATGGGGTTTTTAGTTAAAGACGTATCATTTATATCGACACACCACCAGCTATAGGCGAAGTGGCAAGAAATTGTTTACGTTTGCAATGGGCTGGGAGGGTACCTTAACGCGTCATATCGAACGTGACAAGGTACATTGATTTTAAGGTCTCTTCAGAAGGACACCGTGACTTTGATTTCTAAAACAGGACATTTTGATTTCTGTTTGTAAAATAATCATTTTTTGTTCATCCTAAGTCTTAATTTATCACATTCATACCAAACACAGGCAAATTGCTGCTAAATAAAATTTGATTCAAATTTAAATAAGTGTTCAATTATACAAATAGATATAAGGAAAAGTGTGAATGTTTGATATTTTATAATTTTTGAGAATCACAGAAACATAAAAAACATAGAATCTTTTTCTATCTTACGGATTCTCAAAAATTCTAAAGAATTACTTGAACATCTTGCTTCTAATACTTTATCTCATGTAAAAAGTATAAAAACATTTGATTTTTCTACACTATACACCACAATCCCTCATTCTAAATTGAAAGAACGTCTCAAAGAAATTATTCACTTGTCTGCCTTCTACAAAAACGGTAAGCCAAGATACAAATATCTGGTGCTGAACAGGGATTCTGGTTATTTTGTCAAGCATCATACGGATTCCAAACAAAAATATACTGAAGATACCATCAACAAAATGTTGGAGTTTTTTAAAGATAACATATTTGTTGTGTTTGGTAATATAGTTTTTCAGCAAACAATCGGCATACCAATGGGTACAAACTGTGCACCATTGCTTGCTGATTTGTTTCTTTATTCTTACGAAGCAGAACCTAAATTTGGAGATTACGTAAATGTCATCTATCCTAGTGAGCTTGAAATAAAAGACACGACTGATTCCTCAACTTCTGCTTCATATTTAGACTTATACCTGAATTACGACGCACAAGAAAGGCTACATTTGAAACTTTATGACAAAAGTGATGACTTCAATTTTTCTATTGTCAACTTTCCTTTTTTATGCAGCAATATACCTGCTTCTCCTGCTTATGGTGTATTTGTTTCCTAATTAATGCGCTATGGTAAAGCTTGTTCCCACTACGGGGACTTTGTACAACAAAGTAGGCTGCTTGCAAATAAATTGTTGACTCAGGGATATTGCAAGCCTAGGCTTATCAAGGCCCTCAAAAAGTTTTATGGCCGTCATCACAGTATTGTTGATAAGTTTGATGTCTCTGTGTCCAGGATTGCCTTGGATATATTTGACATCTCATAGTTCCATGTTCCTTTCACACAATTTTGATTACACACGTGACGGGTGTAGCTAGCTAAACAGGAGGTGCTTACCCTTCCGGAGCACCCGGCCTCATAACCCTGGTGGAAGTTCACGTGTCTTACCTAACTTGTCAGTTTCAAAGTTTTTTACCTTGCTTTTGGATTGTGATTCGGAAATGGATTAGTATGTTTTTTTTTGATTACACTGGGTTTATTTGCTGTTTTATATCATTTTTCAACTTTATATGCAAGAAAACATTACTCGTATAGGCACAAAATAGTTTTTGTAACAATGAAATAAATAACTAAGAATTACTGTTGCTTATAAAATACGTACATTTGATATTTGGTGGGATAATATCTTCTTTCATTGTTCTTAGTTCCCTATAAAGATCATGATAAGAAGCATCTAAAGCTGACGATAACATGGCTAAAATTTCAGATCTAAAACTCTCGCCCCCTAAACGTATAACAGCCTACAATAAAAGATGTTAATATAGAGAGCAATTTCTATCTTATAATTTACACAATCCTCTTTTCTATGTAAACATTATTCAAATATATAAACTATAGAATCGTTAAACACTTTCAGGTCAATAAGGTCAAATGGTCCTTGTTTCAAATTGTCTTGTCGAAAGGATTAAGATTAAAATACTAACATTATTGGGTATTACAATGGGCTACACAAATCGTATTGGAATAAAAAATGTCATTGAAAAGTAGAAATACACCAAATTGAACACTTAATACTAAAGCTGTGTTAAGTTTGCTTCACCAGTTTTCGAATGCAAGATACTCATTTATCAACCGTATTCAATAAGTCACCAACACCCGGGTTTGTTCAGATAAACAAGGGCGGTAAACAGATGTGTACCAGATGATTTGCATATAATCTCATTTAAATATATATATATATAATATATATATATATATATATATATATATATATATATATATATATATATATATAAAATCAAATCAATTATCGAAGTAGATTTCAATTCAGCTGCAGATAGTGGAACATGGATTGGGTATGATTGGTATGTTTATTTCTGATTAATGTTCCTTTTCTCAACAAAACCTGACATTGATGTCACAAATATGACCTTTTAAACATGGGGCTTTCTGGAAAAACCCGAGTGTTTAATAAAACGAATGCTAGATATATTTCTACTCGAATTCGACTATTTCAGTTAAACAAAAAGTCCACATTTATGCACCAGGTTGTACGTTTTTACTTATTACTGTACAACCTATGTTTGCAGGGGAGTATACAGCTGTATACACCAAGCACCAAGCAAAATATAATGTCTTTTCCTTGACAATACACCAGTTTTTTAGGACAGGACATATTTACCATATTAGAATAACAACTAATATTGATAATGGATACAATTTACATATCCAACCTGAAAGGAGTTCATAGCAAAGTAGCAGTTTGTCATCTATTACAAATTTTGACGTGTTAAAAATGACTTGTTTAATATATGTAGTTATATTACATACCACAAGATCAAACCGATGTTAAGATAATGCAATTATATTACAAGACATAAACATCTTCCTTCATGAATTCTGCTGTCCCTTAGCAAAAATATTTTAAGAGATTAAGAACAAAGCATTTGTTCTAAAACATAAATTATTCTTTTCGAGTAGGAAATGGAAGTTACACGAAAAAATATGATTTTTAAATACACTCGCAAATAATCAGGTTTTTACCAATTTCTAGATATTTTATTATTTTTAATACGGAATTATTATAACTGATAAAATGCTATATTTTTCTTCCAAATTGCTAAGTTATCACTATAAACCGATTTTTTGCCCTTTTTAGTATTTTGTTTTCCTTAAGTCAAAATTTTAAGAAATTGTTTTTTAACTAAATCTTTTCATTTGTTTTAAAAAAAACTTAAACCTTTAATCAATTATGTCATTTGAACATAAACATTCTTTGTAGTTGATAAAAGAACTCGTTCAACAAATATAAGTTAAAAAATCCAAAGAAATAAATCCGTTAAATCTGCCGTTTTAACAAAGGTTATATGAAAAGCCTCCAAACTGTTGGGTAGGAACTGTAATTCTTCGATAAAATGTTACCATTTTGACTTTTTACATTAGGTTTATTGCATATTTGACCTGTAAAGTTGTATCAGATGTAAATAATTATCATATGATGCCAAGAAACGAACGAAACCGAATTTCCTTTGAATCCATGAAACAAGAGACCAAGTAGGTCTGATACGCTCACCTGATAAATAAAGACTAGCTAAAATAAAAAACAAACCTACTAATCCATGTCCGAATCACAATCCAGAAGCAAAGTAAAAACTATGGAACTGACAAGTTAGGTAAGACACGTGAACTCCCACCAGAGAAGTGAGGACGGGTGCTCTGGAAGGGTAAGCACCTCCTGTTTAGCTAGCTACACCCGCCACGCGTATAATCAAAATTTTGTGAAAGGAACATGGAAGTACGAGACGTCAAACGTATCCAGGGTAATTCTGGACACAGAGATATCAAACTTATCAACAATACTGTGATGCTGTTTAAGAGAAGATGAAAACCGAAACCGTAATATCCAATATTTTATCATCATAATGAAGATTTAAAGCATTTTCCAGATAATAAGCTATTCAGTATTTTTCGCATCTTTGGCCTTAATATTTGAACACGACCTTTATCTATATATCAACATAATAATGCAAGTTGAAGAATTAAATATTGCAGATGATATGAGAGAGAGAGAGAGAGAGAGAGAGAGAGAGAGCATTGTAAGAAGAAATGTTCAGAGGATTTAATATGATCACATCTACAAAAAGGGTTATCAATAATATTTTTGTTAAATATGTGTGAATTGAGGTTGCTACATTCTATTCTTATTCTGGCATGGTAAACCTGTTCTAGACGTGAACCACTTTGGAAGTATTTTGGAACATCATTACGTTTGTCAATATATTTTTTGAAAACGTGTATTGATTCATCTTCGCGAATGATAGCAGGTATTGAATTCCACGGTGCAGGGCAAGAAAGAAATTATAAAAGATGTTGAATTACATAAAAATGTATGTAGATTTTTTCGATTTCGAGTTGGATAAGAATGTGTTTCCAGATAACTGTGAGGTACTAGGTATTCTGGAGATAGTCCATGTTACATTTTATGAAATAAAATAAGTCTGTGTTTTTTCTCCATAAATTTAAAGTTTCCCACCCAGTTTCTTTGTATACTAAATCGATGCTGCAAAATTTGGTCGCCCCTGTAACAATTATTGCTGCTTCAATATTAATTTGTTCTAATTGTTGTTGTTGTTCATAACTGATATTATCCCAAATTACGTCGCCATATTCTAGAAGTAAAGTAACATTTTTGAAGAGCGGATCGATGAATTTTGAATTTAATTTTACGGAAAAGAGAAATTCATGTCAATGCCTTTGTTATTATTTGATCAACGTGATATTTCCAGTATCCATCTTCAGTGAAAAAAATACCAAGGTGTTTATGTATTTCAACTTCGTTTATTGGAACGTTGTTCATATATAACTGTGGATGAAATGGTTTAATTCTTTTTCTGCTTATTATCATGGATTCAGTGTGGATTGAAAGTAACTAACCATTTATTTGTCCAAGAATGTATCCTATCATAGTTAATATTAAGTTTTTCTGCGAATGCATAAGCGTCTTCAACTATCAAATAAAGTGATGTATCATCAGCAAACAGTCGTATATTACTTTGAATATCTAAAACTATATCATTTATGTAAATAAGAAAAAGAAGAGGGCCAAGTATAGAGCCCTGAGGGACACCAAAATTTCTTTTTTCCACGAGGAGTAACCATTTCTAAGAAGAACGCGTTGTTTACGATTAAACACGCATGATTTAAAAAAAACACATAAGTAATTTCCCCCTAACCCCGATAGAATAAAGTTTATGAATGAGTCCTTTATGCCAAACTCTATCAAATGCTTTTCTAATATCACAGAACACTACACGTATATAACTTACTTTACTAAGGTCATCCCATTTGTTTGTAAAATCGAGGCTCTTTATGGAACATGATGTAGCATGTGCAATTTGGTTTCTGTAATACTTAATCCTGACTAAGTCAGCCTCTTTACTATAGTCACTTGCGGCTGGTTTCGTGTTCCATCCTGATTGTGGAGGCGTCATACCAGATATGTCACGCAGGAACGCAATCATCAGTGTAATATCAAAGTCTCTTGATGATGCATGCACTGTAAGTTAAAACATATTCTTATCAAGTGTTAAATGAAATCGGGGGTCATTACACACTGCCCTCTAAACAAATGAATGAAGAGTATTGCCTTAAGTATTTTATTATCACCCCTGGTGAGGGTAATATAGTAAACCTATTTCCGTGTGTGTGTGTGTGTGTGTGTGGTGTGTGTGTGTGTGTGTGTAGAATTTCATTAAAGTGCATTTAAAAGAAAACAATACATCTAATTGAGCTGAAAATTTGGCAGTTGGTTTATTCTGGCTTTGAGTGGTATTGGGTTGCTCGACAGCCTCGAAACACATCCAAGATGACCGCTATAAAATGACATTACAGCCTTATTGATGTACCAATTTTGTTAAAATTTTAAACTTAGAACAGTAGAAATCTGGGTATTAATTATATACATGTAAGAATATATATACAAAGTTTTTAGGATTAAAAAAGTGTGTTCATATGTTATTAATATTAAAAAAAATAATATCTTACTATTTCCAGGAAAAAGAACATCCCAGTGGTCTTTGCTAATGATTTTTTTGCTCAAAAGATTCGCCAATTTTTCCTTGTTCTCGTCAATTTTTTTATTCAGGTTATTTGGATGATTGTGCATATCAAACTCTCGCCTCACAGCACGCGGAGCAATCTTCAGTACAAGGGAAGTAAATCGTAAGAAATTTGTCTCCTCTGGTGTCATATTAATCTGTGAATTCATAACCGTTTGTGTTGCTGCCGTAACATTTGTACCTGAAGCTGCCGTTGTTTGATGACATTGTGATGGTGCAGTTTGTACTGCTGAATTTGAACCGGAACTAGTTGTAATTGCTGTTCCAACATTTGTGATCACAGACGACAATGATGTAACAGGATTACTAGTTGTGGATTGTACATTTGTACTGTTCGTGTTTGTTAATGACACATTACAAAGTGTGTTATGTCCTGTTGCTTGAGGTGTCATCGTGGATACAGGGACGGTGGTTTGAGTACCAGTTGCTTGACAAATAGTACGCTGACCACATGCCAAAATTCCAGATTGCGTAGCCGTAGAAACAGTATTTTTATTGACAATTGAGAAATTGAAATGGGCACAGAACTTGTCGTGGAAGAGGCAGATGTGACCATTGTCTTTGGTTGACTTGTATACACAGTAGTGGTAGAACATAGTCCTGATACAAATACCGTACTAAGCGAGCTGGAACCTGAAGACGTTACAAATGTCACTGTACTTTGTACAAGTATATCACTTGCTGTCCTAGTTGCTGACGATACAGCATTGTTGGTACTCGATGGAATTGCTAACGAAGTGTTAGCAAAACTGGAATTTACTGATACAGTGTCAGCCGAAGTAGATGGAGTAGTTGACATACTAAGTACTCGCGACACATCACCGGTGGTGGTACAAAGGCTGTTTAACGCTCTTTGTAATGGTGAAACATTACTAGCAACACTGGTCGAAATACTGTCAGTTCTAGATGTTTGTGTAACAGTACTTGGTTTTGATAACGCTTGACATGTTGTTTTTACATTGCTAGAGACACTAGGTGATGGTGACACATTACTAACTGCAGTAGTTGCAGTTTTGTCTGTTTCAGATTTAGGCACTACAATACCTGAAGACGCTTGACATGTTGTTGAAGTCAAGTTGCTAGAGACACTAGGTGATGGTGGCGACACATTACAAGCTGTTGTACTACGACTCATTCTTTTGGTATTTCGAATACTGCAATTAAAATTATAACATGGCTTCAATATTTAATGGATGTATAGTGGTGCTGTAATAATAATAATAATAATAATAATAATAATAAATATGTAAGCTACTACTCAATTAGCTAGTATCCGTCCGCTTTTAATAACAAACATTAACTGTAAATGTCGAACAACGAAGTCAGTAAACAGGGAGTAGGTGTTTTGCAGTCTTAAGGAGGCTACAGAGAGAGCCATGGAAAATAATTCAACTACAGATTTTTATAATTTTTTGCATACATTTAGATAATAATATCCTGTATCATATATCAAAAATTCAAGTCTACTTTGTAAGTTAAAAAAGAGTTATTCCCCTTGAAAGTTGTCTCCCTTGTCTTGTTCTAACGACTGTGCAGCCACTTGATATAAACACTTATAACTTTATGCAAATAGTTGATAAAATATGTAAGTTTTGCTTAAATTAAGTCTGATGGAGGGGGTTTTAAAAAAACGCATCAATTATAATGATTTTATGCCTGTAACAGAATTAAATGGCATTTGAATAGAAAAGTTTCATAAAAAAATTGCAAAATTTCAATGCAATTATACCCTCTAAAATGTGCATTAAAATTTTTTTGACTATAATTTTTTTTCAAAAAGATTTATTTTAAAGAACACATAGAGGTGCATATCATATCTGAAAACGAAGATACTTTTGTGGACTAACTTTTGAGTAAATGTCGTTATTGTGACGGAAAACGTGCAAAAATCGGGAAATCCGGGATGGATAGTATTTGAACCGTTTTCCGATTTGGGACGTATTATTTTATTACTGGGGCAACGTGGGCTTGCCTACATTGGCGTGAAAGACTCCTTATGTGTTGTTATCAAAATTACCGCATTTCATTCATTTAATAATTATCAGTTCTTGTACATCTAAATCATACATCGGACAGCTCAGACCTGACGCATTGATTAGTTTAAATAAATAAATAAATACACAATCACTTGTTTTAAATTGTCGGAATTTTAATGAATGAACACTGCAAGGAGGCCTGATGTAGTATCAATAATATCACAAAAAGCCGATAAATATCTATGTAAATATAACACAAAAAAGATAAAAATAGTATGACATAATGTATTTATTCAGTTCAATAATAGCATTATCTAATTTAACTTTGAAACATTACATAAAGTATTTTAAATATTATTGAATCAGTCAAGCTCCCAAAATGCGCTCCCGCCAAGTACTTCACAAATGTATACATTTCGTTATGTCACTCTGAAGTTGTCAACACGGCTTATTCGAAACAATGATTGCCTTGCAGTCAGATATTTGAGCGATTCTTTTGGATTTACGGCGACGTGACAGAAGATGTTTTGTAAGAAAAGTTTTTTGTTAAATACCATGTATATTTGCTCCAAAAAACATTGCAGTTGCAAGATCCTTCTGAACAATCTTGCCGATTGACATATCAACAACTTTAATTTCATTCACTCATGGCAAGCCGGAAGACCTGCCGTAAAACTGCAGTAGCTGACGACGATGTTTTTACATGAAAATTTATTTTTCTTCAATTGCATACCGGTAGTTATTAGGCTACCGTAGTAAGACTACAATGTCGAAGACAGAGTGAAGGTTCTTTTCTCTCGGACGATGTTAGAAGTAGGATAATGTACGCTCCAATCGGATATCTGGATTTATTTAATTTTTTTATTTATAACCCGCTATTTATTTGGAAAAAAATTCACATGAGTAGTATTCCCATCTCTTGTTGTTGCACAAGAAGAAAAGTCACCTTTAAGGATCCTTAAAGCCCCCTTAAAGACTCATTAAATGGGGCTTTAAGGATCTTTAAGGGGTCTTTAAGGACCTTAAATGTGTCTTTAAGGTCTCTTTAAGGACATCCTTAAAGATCCTTAATGGAACTGAAATTTTAAGGATCTTTAAGGCGGCTTTAAGGATCTTTAAGGATTCGTTTAATAAACACAGAAAACAAATTTCTTTACATTTTTTTAAATTTTAAATTTATATAAATATGATGTTAAATATAATTATTTAACTTATTATACTCTTACACTGTTTTTATTTTATTTTATTGTTTTAGTTAAACAAAATTTATTTTATTTTTTTATATTTTTATTTATTTATAAAATTTGTAAAAAAAAAATTTTTTATTTAATCATTTTTCTTTATCAATTTATACTAATTTTGGTTGTTTTGCAAGTAGTCCTGAAATCACAAATAAAGAAGAACACGTTATTTAACATTATTTATTACAAATACTTATCTAATTTCGCTAGCGGCGGGACTTGAACTCACTACCCTTAGTTCCCCAGATTACATCCTTTCCTGACTCTACATCCTTATCCATTAGGCCACGGAAGACATGCATATACATTGTATATTTTTAAACTATATCAGTACCCGGTAGCCTAAGGATCATGTGACTAGCTCTAAATCTTCCAGATTTAATAATAAAATATATAAATAAAATGTTTTACTCCATTTTAAAAATATTTTATTATTATTATCATTATTATTATAGTTTGCTCTTTCATTCTTGAGAGGAATAATTTTTAGGTTAATTTAACTGACTTAAGATTTCTGATCAAAGGAAGACGGGCATATCAAATCTTTACCTGTAATACACTTATTTATCTGACTGGCAAACATCACTTTTATAAAGATCAATTATCGATCAGATATCCATTCCTATTTGTATAATCTTAATCATACTACTGCTTTTTTATTAAAATATTTCAATAATTCTTGAAATTAAAACAATAATTTTAAGTAAATTTTATTTAAAATTGTCTTTTATAATTTAGTTACATTTTTGTTGTAATACCAATACTTATTTCCTTGTTTGATAAACAACTATAATATTGTACAGCGACATTTAATAATCTATACAAAATGGAAGGACGAGTTTTAATGATAATTTGTTATAATCTTAATCTATCCTTCAAAATCTCGCATTTAACTTAAATGGCTGTTTTATGAGGGAAACAGTGAGAATGTTAAATAAAATAATTTCAGAAATTAATTCAATTCACGGTGAGAGAGAGAGAGAGAGAGAGAGAGAGAGAGAAAAGGGGGTGCACATGTTAAACATTATAATAATAGTACTCTTTACAAATTTAAACAGTAGAACTAGCGACATTTCCTACTGTTATAAATCTGGTAAAACTGTTTTAAAAAAATATTACCATTGTCATACTCAAAAGCGGATCACTACCCTTTTTCAAGTTTTGGATCAGACCCGGCCAGAGACCAAACCCGCGACCTTCCACTTCTGGAGCGGACAGTCGACACTCTACCGAGCTGGCTGCTACCGAAGTGGAAGGTCTCCTTCCTCCCCACTTTTTCCACACTTGTTTAAAATTATCTATATGACATCCATCTGAACATTCAAGTTAATTTTATTATATTAATTAAATTATTACATTATTACACTAAATAATCAGTATAATGGTGCAACACACAAGAATCCTTTTTACCAGAAAATAGCACTTATCATTTTAGATTTGTTCCATAAAGCCAATAACGGACGGATAGAATAAAAAGTCAAATGAGATGGAATTTATCTATTAAAACCAATTAAAAATTTTAAAAAATGTACAAAAACGTACAAAAATTGGGACTTTTATATGAAAATAGGACTTTGCGCTATAAAAATATACAAAAAGATAATCTTATGTGCTAAAAATGTACCATTCTAATTAGCTCTCTCTCTCTCTCTCTCTCTCTCTCTCTCTCTCTCTCTCTCTCTCATCCTCCCGACTATATTGTAAATAACGTTTTATGGCATTTCTACCAACCTACCATAGATCCAGGAGGGGGAATGAAATGTGTCCCCATATCATAATAACTGTCGTCCACAGATCAATGGCTAATGTGTACTCTCTCTCTCTCTCTCTCTCTCTCTCTCTCTCTCATTCTCCCGACTATATTGTAAATAACGTTTTATGGCATTTCTACCAACCTACCATAGATCCAGGAGGGGGAATGAAATGTGTCCCCATATCATAATAACTGTCGTCCACAGATCAATGGCTAATATGTACTCTCTCCCTCTCTCTCTCTCTCTCTCTCTCTCTCTCTCTCTCTCTCTCTCTCTCCCTCTCTCTCTCTCTCCTCTCTCTCTCTCTCTCATCCTCCCGACTATCATTGTAAATAACGTTTTATGGCATTTCTACCAACCTACCATAGATCCAGGAGGGGGAATGAAATGTGTCCCCATATCATAATAACTGTCGTCCACAGATCAATGGCTAATGTGTACTCTCTCTCTCTCTCTCTCTCTCTCTCTCTCTCTCTCTCTGGGCCCTGACTCTTGGTCCCAATATTCATTTATGATTAATGGAATCACTCTTTATGGAATCTGTCTTGAATAAGAATTATTTTTGAAGTACTGATAACAGCCCAGTTTAAAATTCATGCTTTCTGACAAGACAGAAGTGTCTTAATTAGTATTACTAATTAACGTCATTTACTAATACTAACTGGGTTCTTTCATGCCTAAGTGATCAGGTAAATAACATTATCACCTAAGACTGGTCAGCACTACCTGAATTCTTTCATACCTCAGCGAACTGGTACATTACAGAGGTATCATCCTCTGATTGCAATTACCTACCTGTACACGAATTAATTAATCAGTACCACTAATTAACTGGTCCATCCACTGGTTGCTTGACAATTTGCGGTAAGCGAGAGGGAAAAAAGTCGGAAAGCAGGGGCAAATGTTGGGGTGCCCCCCTCCCCGCCCACCTACCTCCATCCCGCTGGATCTGACACTGCATGATTTACCATTTTGAATTATTTTTAAACAGAACGAAAAAGTACACGACACTGCAAATCCAAATTCTCTCTCCTCTCTCTCTCTTTCTCTCCTAGATATGACAATATTCCAACGTCAGCTGCAGACTGCTAATATCTTTTTGTGTTTGAACAACACCATTCGATTTATTTCTGGAGAAAACTTTTTTACTTTTTCTCAACATAATCAGGATAACGGGATAGCAGAGTATAGAGTTCCATTCCTGTGTCAAGATTATTTCACTTATATCATTATTTGATTCAATGAATAAGAATTCTAGAATATCCAAGAATGTAAAACCTGAGCGAACTGACAAATTTTCTGAGATTATGGCCTGTCCCAGTTTAATATTTTGTCAGTTTGTAACAAAATTGTATAGTCATGTGTAGAGACTTTAAGTTCAAGGATAGTGAAAGAAATCGAAGTGCATTGAGATTAGAACCAATATTCGACAAGCGAGTTTTCTCACACTAGATTTTCCCTAAAGATGTGAACCAAGACAGTGAGATCAAGATTTTGCTAGTTATATTGAGGCTATCAGTTCTAGGATTATTAATGAAACGGAAACACACAGAGAACCCCATTTTCGACAAGAAAACAAATTAAAACGATAATTAACTTAAAATAAATGCCGATGATATAAATGTTTTTTCTTTTAATTGTTTCATTATAAATCACAACTTTATTAGCCCGAAATTCGTTAACTTGGATTGCGGACCTATTCTATGATTAGAAAATCATGCTTATAGTTTTCGCTTGTGGGAAAAAGTTCCGATAGACAACTCTCAGCTCCGAGTTTCTCTCTCTCTCTCTCTCTCTCTATCTCTCTCTCTCTCTCTCTCCATAAACAACTTGATCAGAGAATACAAGTTATTTTACTGGATCGATCGAGAAATTATTACATGAAGAAGATAGTGCAAATGAATCTACCAGTTTTGTCTATGAAATTGTGGTTTATTTATTTATTTATTTATTTATTTATTTACTTATTTATTTATTTATTTATTTATTTATTTATATGAGTGTTTATTTATTTATTTGATTATTTATTTATTATTTATATGATTATTTAAATATTTATTTGATTCTTTATTTATTAATTTATATGATAATTTATTTATTTTTTATTATTTGATTATTTATTTATTTATTTATTTATTTATTTATTTATTTATTTATTTATTTATTTATATGAATGCACATTTCAAGGTCATGAAATAAGAAATATCAAATAATGGTAGTTTAAAAACTGATGATGTACAAGTCTTCGCTCTGCCCTCACTCTCTAACTCTCTCTCTCTCTCTCTCTCTCTCATATTTCATATACTATTAAAGTTTTTAAAAATATTTATTTATTTATTTATTTATTTATTTATTTATTTATTTATTTATTTATTTATTTATTTATTTCACACAAATAACAATTGGTAAAAAGTATCTAAAGTATCCCTAACATTACTACTCATGTAGATTAATCATCAGATTCCATTAAAATTCAAATCCATCTAGGTAATTAAAGAGATTAACAACATACGGTAAATTTTTCAGGTAGAATATACTATTGTCTGGTTAAAATGAGTTTGAATTTGCTTCTGTTATCAATTAGTTAGGTAAGTTGTTGATGAGATACCGGGGAAATGTTGATGATCATCAATTAGGAACCATGATCTGTTTATTACCTATGGGCATAAATCCATAATGATAAATAGTCAAAACTACACTTTTTAAGTTTAATTAATTAATAAATAAATAAATAAATAAATAATAAATAGGAAGTTGTACATTGAATCAATTTAGAGCTGGTACATAATAATCGGAGCAGTATAGATTATAAATAAAAATAAATAAATAAATAAATTAATTAATTAATTAATAAAAAAAAAAAATAAATTAATTAATTAATTACTTTGAAAACAATCATGAAATTTTATCACCGGACATTTATTTTTAATCGCGTTTTTCTCCAATTATTTTTGTGTAATATATACCAAATAAACAAATAAATAAATAAATAAATAAATAATGGTGCATCCTTAGCCAATTCAGGGTGGTTGAAAATACACCATTATATCGTTTAAATACATGTGTATGTCAGGGTGATCCTTTAAAGATCCTTAAAGCCGCATTAAAGATCCTTAAAATTTCAGTTCCATTAAGGATCTGTAAGGAAGCCTTAAAGATCCTTAAAGAAGATGGTGGTCCTTAAAGAGGTCTATAAGGAGGCTTTAAGGATCTTTAAGGACATCTTTAAGGATCTTTAAGGATTCCTTAAAGACCCTTAAAGGAGGGAGTTGGTCTTGTGTTGTTCTTTTTAAGTCAGTGAACTACAAACATTCATTAGTTTCAAGTCGCGTGATCGTTATCCGAATCAAGTTCGCTCCGTTTCCCGACTTTGATCTTTTAATCACCACATTGTTTATAAATCACGTGACCGCTGTCCGTCGCTACCTTAATATCTGCATTTGCTGCATGAAACCTCACACTATACTCGCACACAAAAAGTGACTGTGTTAAGTAGCTGCTTCGAAAACTGTTACAAAAATGTTTGTTTTGGGTGGACCTTGGAAGGACAGAGTTAAAACCAGTATACCCCCCCTTTTTCACAGCAGGGGTTTAATAATAATAATAATAATAATTATAATAATAATAAATTTAGTGCTAAGAAATACATTTAAGGTAGTTCCATACCATGGTGACGTCATCGTTTTGTGCGTACGGTCGAAATGTTTGATTTGACGTCTTTTTTTTTTATCTATGATCAATAAACATACTGTATGATATTTTTTCTCGGTGTCAAATTTTAGCAGATTGACTATGCTCTTGTATTTGCGTTTCATTCAGCTACCTAGAATCAAGAATGCTTCATCGATGTATACGAATCCCCTTTCCACTTTAACTGATCTGTGTTAGGTAACGGTTGCTATGGGTTTCTATGGGTGACAGACCATATGTTATTTGAATTGGTTTTGTTTTGCACAACCAAATAGCTCACAATCAGTGTTTTTGTTTATTTGACAAACGAAAAACATTGACTTCATAATAAGGAATGAGGTTTTTTCTTGTTTCTGGATTTTGATGCAATTTTATGAAACAAGAGGGCCATGAGGCCCTGGCGCTCACCTGAGAATAAGTTGAATTATACACATTTTTCCAATAATGTCATGAATAGAGGATTAACAGAATTCATTATAAGTTAATATGAACTTGACCTAGCTTTTGTCTTGAACATTGTTCTTGACAAATTATACAAAGATTGGACAGAAAAGATGGACTATAACGTGTTAGCAAGGTTTTCTATGATTTGACCTAGTGACCTACTTATTGATCCAACATGACCCGTATACAAACTTGACTTAGCTTTTGTCATGAACATCGTTCTGGGCAAATTATATGAAAATTAAACAAAAAGTATGGACTCTATAGTGTTAACAAGGTTTTCTTAGATTTGACCTTGTAACCTAATTATTGACCCAACATGACCCATACACAAACTTGACCTTGCTTTGGTCATGAACATCATTCTGGACAAACTATATGAAGATTGGACAAAAGATATGGACTCTAGAGTGTTAACAAGGTTTTTCTTTGATTTGACCTAGTGACCTACTTATTGACCCAACATTAACGATATATGAACATGGCCTTGCTTTGGTCATGAACATTGTTCTGGACAAATTATATGAAGATTGGACAAAAAATATGGACTTTAGAGTGTTAACAAAATTTTTTTATGATTTGGACTAGTGACCTACTTATTGATCCAACATGACCCATATAATAAATTGACTTTGCTTTGGTCAGGAACATCATTCTGGACAAATTATGTGAAGATTGGACAAAAACTATGAACTCTAGAGTGTTAACAAGGTTTTTCTTTGATTTGACCTAGTGATCTACTTATTGACCCAAAATTAACGATATATGAACTTGACCTTGCTTTGGTCATAAACATTGTTCTGGACAAATTATATGAAGATTGGACAAAAAATATGGACTCTAGAATGTTAACAAGGTTTATCTATTATTTAACCTAGTGACCTACTTATTGACCCAACATGATCGGTATATGTCCTTGACTTTGCTATGATCATGATCATCGTTCTAGACAAATTATATAAAGATTCGACAAAAAATATGGACTCTAGAGTGTTAACAAGGTTTTTCTTTGATTTGACCTAGTGACCTACTTATTGACCCAACATTAACGATATACGAACTTGACCTTGCTTTGGTAATGAACATCGTTCTGGACAAATTATATGAAGATTAAACAAAAAATATGGACTCTAGAGTGTTAACAAGGTTCTTTTATGATTTGGCCTAGTGACCTACTTATTGATCCAACATGACCCATACAAGAAATTGACCTTAGATTGGTCATGAACATCATTCTGGACAAATTATATGACGATTGGACAAAAACTATGGACTCTATAGTGTTAACAAGGTTTTTCTATGATTTGGTCTAGTGACCTACTTATTGACCCAACATGACCCATATACGAACTTGACCTTGCTTTGGTCATGAACGTTGTTCTGGACAAATTATATGAAGATTGGACAAAAACTATGGACTCTATAGTGTTAAAAAGGTTTTTCTATGATTTGACCTAGTGACCTACTTATTGACCCAAAATTAACGATATATGAACTTGACCTTGCTATGGTCATGAACATTGTTCTGGACAAATTATATGAAGATTGGACAAAAAATATGGACTCTATAGTGTTAACAAGGTTTTTCTATGATTTGGTCTAGTGACCTACTTATTGACCCAACATGACCCATATACAAACTTGACCTTGCTTTGGTCATGAACATCGTTCTAGACAAATTATATGAAGATTGGACGAAAACTATGGACTCTATAGTGTTAACAAGGTTTTTTTCTATGACTTTGTCTAGTGACCTACTTACTGACCCAACATGACCCATATACGAACTTGACCTTGCTTTGGTCATGAACATCGATCTAGACAAATTATATGAAGATTGGACAAAAACTATGGACTCTATAGTGTTAAAAAGGTTTTTCTATGATTTGGCCTAGTGACCTACTTATTGACCCAACATCACCCATATACGAACTTGACCTTGTTTTGGTCATGAACATTGTTCTGGACAAATTATATAAAGATTGGACAAAAAATATGGACTCTAGAGTGTTAACAAGGTTTATCTATTATTTGACCTAGTGACCTACTTATTGACCCAACATGATCGGTATATGTCCTTGACTTTGCTATGGTCATGATCATCGTTCTAGACAAATTATATAACGATTGGACAAAAAATATGAACTCTAGAGTGTTAACAAGTTTTTCTTTGATTTGACCTAGTGACCTACTTATTGACCCAAAATTAACGATATATGAACTTGACCTTGCTTTGGTCATGAACATTGTTCTGGACAAATTATATGAAGATTGGACAAAAAATATGGACTCTAGAGTGTTAACAAGGTTTTTCTATGATTTGGCCTAGTGACCTATTTATTGACCCAACATGACCCATATACGAACTTGACCTTGCTTTGGTCATGAACATCGATCTAGACAAATTATATGAAGATTGGACAAAAAATATGGACTCTATAGCGTTAACAAGGTTTTTCTATGATTTGACCTAGTGACCTACTTATTGACCCAATATAACCAATATACGAACTTGACCTTGCTTTGGTCATGAACATCGTTATGGACAAATTATATGAAGATTGGACAAACAATATGGACTCTAGAATGTTAACAAGGTTTTTCTATGATTTGGCCTAGTGACCTATTTATTGACCCAACATGACCCATATACGAACTTGACCTTGCTTTGGTCATGAACATCGATCTAGACAAATTATATGAAGATTGGACAAAAAATATGGACTCTAGAGTGTTAACAAGGTTTTTCTATGATTTGGCCTAGTGACCTATTTATTGACCCAACATGACCCATATACGAACTTGACCTTGCTTTGGTCATGAACATCGATCTAGACAAATTATATGAAGATTGGACAAAAACTATGGACTCTATAGTGTTAAAAAGGTTTTTCTATGATTTGGCCTAGTGACCTACTTATTAACACAACATAACCAATATACGAACTTGACCTTGCTTTGGTCATGAACATCGTTATGGACAAATTATATGAAGATTGGACAAACAATATGGACTCTAGAATGTTAACAAGGTTTTTCTATGATTTGGCCTAGTGACCTATTTATTGACCCAACATGACCCATATACGAACTTGACCTTGCTTTGGTCATGAACATTGTTCTGGACAAATTATATGAAGATTGGACAAAAAATATGAACTCTAGAGTGTTAACAAGTTTTTCTTTGATTTGACCTAGTGACCTACTTATTGACCCAAAATTAACGATATATGAACTTGACCTTGCTTTGGTCATGAACATTGTTCTGGACAAATTATATGAAGATTGGACAAAAAAAATGGACTCTAGAGTGTTAACAAGGTTTATCTATTATTTGACCTAGTGACCTACTTATTGACCCAACATGATCGGTATATGTCCTTGACTTTGCTATGGTCATGATCATCGTTCTAGACAAATTATATAACGATTGGACAAAAAATATGGACTCTAGAGTGTTAACAAGTTTTTCTTTGATTTGACCTAGTGACCTACTTATTGACCCAACATAACCAATATACGAACTTGACCTTGCTTTGGTCATGAACATCGTTATGGACAAATTATATGAAGATTGACAAACAATATGGACTCTAGAATGTTAACAAGGTTTTTCTATGATTTGGCCTAGTGACCTATTTATTGACCCAACATGACCCATATACGAACTTGACCTTGCTTTGGTCATGAACATTGTTCTGGACAAATTATATGAAGATTGGACAAAAAATATGAACTCTAGAGTGTTAACAAGTTTTTCTTTGATTTGACCTAGTGACCTACTTATTGACCCAAAATTAACGATATATGAACTTGACCTTGCTTTGGTCATGAACATTGTTCTGGACAAATTATATGAAGATTGGACAAAAAATATGGACCTAGAGTGTTAACAAGGTTTATCTATTATTTGACCTAGTGACCTACTTATTGACCCAACATGATCGGTATATGTCCTTGACTTTGCTATGGTCATGATCATCGTTCTAGACAAATTATATAAAGATTGGACAAAAAAATATGGACTCTAGAGTGTTAACAAGGTTTTTCTTTGATTTGACCTAGTGACCTACTTGTTGATCCAACATTAACGATATACGAACTTGACCTTGCTTTGGTAATGAACATCGTTCTGGACAAATTATATGAAGATTGGACAAAAAATATGGACTCTATAGCGTTAACAACGTTTTTCTATGATTTGACCTAGTGACCTACTTATTGAACCAACATAACCCGTATACGAACTTGACCTTGCTTTGGTCATGAACATCGTTATGTACAAATTATATGAAGATTGGACAAAAAATATGGACTCTAGAGTGTTAACAAGGTTTTTCTATGATTTGGCCTAGTGACCTACTTATTGATCCAACATGACCCATATACGAACTTGACCTTGCTTTGGTGATGAATGTTGTTCTGGACAAATTATATGAAGATTGGACAAAAAATATGGACTCTAGAGTGTTAACAAGGTTTTTCTTTGATTTGACCTAGTGACCTACTTATTGATCCAACACATTCCATATACGAAGTTGACTTAGCTTTTGACCTGAACAATGTTTTGGACAAGTTTGATGAAGATATAACAAAAACTGTGGCCTCTAGAGTGTTAACAATGAAAAGTTGACGCACGACGCACGACGCACGACGCACGTCGCACGACGCACGACGCACGACGGACAAAGACTGATCACAATAGCTCACTTGAGCACTTTGTTCTCAGGTGAGCTAAAAAGTAGCCTGACAACCCCCTATTTTTTGTTTTTGAAAATCAAAATTATATATTCATGTGCAATATATGTGAAAATCAGGGGTAGTATTTAAAAATCTACAAATTAACGAAAGGGTGTTACTTTCATTTTTTCGGAAATAAAATGTTCTCTATTGATAGGTGGCGCTGTAGAAAAATACCACGTAATCGGAAGTAAAATTCCATTGGTCCAAACAATCTTCATGACATAAAGGTTAATTAAAATGCAAGAGACTTTTGGTTTCTAAGCATGGCAAAAAATTATAAGAGCTTATTTGTTGATAACAGTAGTTACACTTTGATCATTTATGTCGTGAAAATGGCCACCAGGTGGCGCTTCAGAACTTCTTAAGTAAGTCGAATACCTGCCCTGAAATTTCTGCATGTTAAACGGTTTATGCCCATCTAAAACATATCAAAATTTCAATTTGTGTTTTCAGGTGATTTGTAAAGTATGGAACTACCTTAATATACCTTTGGCTATGTATATACTTTGATATGGGAATGAATAGACAAAGAACATTGACCTGTCCGATTGACCCTCCATTAAGAATATTCATACAGGGGGGGGGCATCGAATACATGGATTCTAATTTATACATACAGATAATGTAGATGAAATGTACACGGTGATTGTTAACATTTTACTTTTCCGTTATACATATTGAAATTAAATGTCAAGCGGGCAGGTCAATGTTGTTTGACCATACGCAACCTTATTATTTCTTTTCATCCACGACTTTTAAGTTGTATGGCTGACTTGTGTAAATGAAGTTTGTAGTACAAAAACCGAAAGTTGTGTATAAACGCTTGTTTGACTGATATTTGTGACCGAATAATAATGGAATTAATAAGCCAAATGTTACTTTTTCTGAGATAAATATAATTGGAAAATTTCCATTGGAAAGAGGACAATTGGAAATATATTGCTTCAAATGTATGATTTACAGTTACCCTGAGTGCAATCAATGTACAGATGTTTATGGCTATAACAAGAGGTCCCAGATTCATGACGCTCACTTGAGGGTATGTCATACCATATACATAAGTTCAATTGTCAATTACATAAATGGCAGGGACAGGGAATCTGTGGCATTGACCTTTGACCTCTTGACCTTCATCTATCTATCTAAATGATCGATAAGCCAATATCTACCAAATTCTGATGTTCATGTCTATACAAGAAAATTATATTTTTTTCAGAATATAAATAATTTCGATATTTGTTTGCAGCTGTGACCTTGAAGTGACTTTAAGTTGAATTTATTACATTCATCAACATATCAACAGGATTGTTAGACTCATACCTACAATATTCTTACATACATGCCAATACAAATATTTCATAGTTTCCGGATAATTAAGTGTTTCGATATTTGTTTGTATCCGCGACGTTGACGTTTAATGGATTGTGGAGCCTTAACCTACAATGTCCTGATAAACATGTTTATACAAAAAATTTATACTTTTCCAGATAATTAACACTTTTGGCAGTCATTTGCACCAATGACCTTGATATTTTAACACACGACGTAAATCTTTATATCAAAATGATTGTTAGGCCAATACCTACTATATACCAATATGCATGCCTATGATTTTATTAGATATTTGACAAATATAGTAAGTTTTGCAATTTCACCTTTAAATAGCCCACAATTTCCCCATTTTGAACCCTACAGCTACGATTTGTACAGAGAGGTATGGCGGGTTTGTTATGATTTTGTCCTAAATGGACCGTTTTTGTTTTTCAAAAATACAAGTTTAAATATTCTAGTACTTAAATAAAAAAGTAACAGTATTATATGGGGAATTTTCAAATTTTGGCTCCTACAAAGGTCTATTTTACTTGCAATTATCTTAGCAAGTCCATCTTAATGCTCGTTCTCATATGCTAAATTTTCGAAAACGAGTAGGTTTTCCCGTCTTTGATAATTATTTTCAAATTGTTCTCCCCAGAGGACCTACTTTAATGTTATTGTTTCTGGAATTATTTTCAAAATGCAATCTTTACGAGTTTTAAAAAAAAATTGTCCTGTCAGGAGAAAATAGTAAATTTGTGAAAATTTGGGAAAACTAAAACTGACCACTGTATATAAAACTGAAGTTATATTCACACGTTCACTAACTGCTATGGTTAGCTCAGTGAGAAGCGAGTACGTTTTACAACCCTTAAGATATGTGTTCAAATCCAATCCGAATAATTTGTTTTTTTTTTAAATCTTATCTTTATAAATACTTTTTTCAAATTCTATCTTTTTAAAAATGTCTTTTCTACAATTGCACTGTTTTTAAATGATCACTTTATCTTGCAAAACATTCTGGAGGTAGGAGATAAAGTCAGATATTTTTGTACGATAAATCTACACATATCACGTGAATGTTAGTAGATACTTTATTATTGTATTTTTTTGTTCATTGTATAGAGATGAGAAATAAAGATTATGAATGTTAAGGTTTGTGCAATATCCTCTTTTTGTCAAGGAAAAACAAGTTGACGAAAATGAAGTGCCTGCTATTCGTTGACCTAGTCTAATTATAGAATGAGAAATCCTCAGGCGTTTAAAACTACAACGTTACATCATCCATTTGTCCAAGCAGCGTATTTAACCTCGCAGTGCAGATGAGGAGGTAAATCAAGAGGCCTGACGGACCTGAACGGTCCTTTAGGAACCAGGTCAACCAGCTACCCACACTTGGTAGAGGTGATATATATGAAGTTTCAAGCCTGCCACTAGATTTTAGGTAAAATATTAAGTCTTACTTTAGATCAGTATGATTAAGAAAGTGGTGGGAGGTCAACCGAGCTTCGAAAATTTGACAAAATGTTATATTCAACTACTATAGATTTAAGGTTTCAGTTTTAATGTCACTGTGACCTTGACTGTAAGTCAAGGTCGTTCAGCTTCCTAAACTTTTTAGAGCTTAATGTCATGTTGCTCTTTATAACGTTTTAAAATATTCTGGCCTTTCAGTTCATGATGAGAAGGTGTTTAATACTTTCGGTAAACTTGGTCAACAAGCTTTGCAAACTTAGTAAAACTTTGTATATTGATGCTAAATACAAGCTCATATGCCTTTTGCTTCATGGCAAGAAAATGTTTCAAGGTTTTGTTACTTAAGGTCACTGTGACCTTGAATGTCCTGGTCTCAGTTTCACAATGGATTCTTCGCTGAAATGTTCCTAACTTAAATTTACCGATTTTTGCCACTTTGTCTCAGAACAACTGCATATTATTATTTTGACAAAAGAAACATGAATGTTATAAGCTAGAAGCGATGACACCTTAAGTTCCAGAATATCTTAAAAATTAAAAACATTATAAAGATTTCCAATTTTTCCAAATTTCATTTAAGGAAGATCTTTGTTAAAGAATGATTGTGAAACTAGAGCCTGATGCTACTAAGTATTGGTGAAGCTTGATGCTCTTGAAGGCTTTTTTGTCCGTGACAGGATTTACTTCTTTAGGGCACTGTGATCTTAAATGTAGGTTGAGATCAAGCATATCCAATTGTAAGAGTATGCCCAAAAACATCTTAATCATGTTTCATTATCACTGGCTTACTAGTGCAAAATGTACAGTTGTTTACGACGCATGGCGACAGATAAAAAATGTTCCCTAATTTTTTGGCTCAAGTGACTTAATAAACAAACTACCAGGCCACAATCGCACTAAGCTTTAAGCTTGGAGTGATTTTCAAAATGAGACCTTAAATTCCTGAATATCCTAATAATTAACAGAATCATTAAGTTATGAAATTCATCAGATTTAAGTTAAGGAAAATCTTAGCTAAGAAATGATTGTGAAGCCAGGGCCAGTCATTATTTAAATCAGAATTTATGAATCAAAATATAAACGTTGGAAAGATGCATTTGTAGTTGAAATATGGACGTGATACCGGGAGTTACCTAGGGTAAACATCTCATGTTCAATTTATGTAATAAAACCTTACCTACTGTACAACTGTAAATCGGTGTATGTTGTTAATTTAGTTGTCACATTCTGTTTTGTTTTATACTACCATTGGTTATTTGTTAGTTGTTTACATTTGAAGATCGAGCTACAGCTGGATTGTTTATAGTTATAAATTATTTAATTATTCCGACACTAGTTCTTTTCTTTTGTTGGCAATTTCTCTGCGTTCTGCAAAATAAAATTATTCTGATAAGACATGCATTTTACTGCATAATTCCTTTTTGATCTTACATAAAGTCATGACAAGGATAATGTTTAAATTTTTAGTAAACTAGCATGACCTTCCAACTTTTCACGGAGTTTGTTGTTGGTCTGGGTTGTTTATGTGTGACGGCAATGCTAAAGGCTCCAAATGAAAGGATAAAACATGCCCTGAGAGGATGAACGGTTCTGTTTTATTAATTGACAAAAACAGCATAAATGATATGATAACCAATATTTTTTACTGCTAAAATGATTAGCTCTTTTGCAAATTCTAAGCAGAAAAGTCAATTTCACTTATTTTAAATCCATCTCTCCTGGTGGAGACTTGGGTTAATTATCTTTTATCTCCAGTCATCCCCATTACTTGCTACTATGTCTGCCTCTCTCCATGTCAGAGATTAATATTATGAATAAAAAATAAGTTTGAATTTGTTGTAGTTTGGTGGGAATAAACAATAGTTAAGAAATGACAATTGTATGACCATCGCAATTGTCATGATAATGGTATGTCATTATTTATCTCGTCATATATGTTTACACTACAACAGGTAATTGATTTTCAAAGGCCTCATCTGGTGTCATTTGAGGCTTTGACTTTAACATATAAAATTACAACTGAGGTTTTAGCTGAAATAAATGTACTTCAAACATACAGAGAGGACAGTTCATATAACAATCATTGGTTATAAAACTCACTGAATTTGAATGAGCACCAGATTGAATGTAAAAAAGGGTGCAATGTGGTTTATGTAGTATTTGTACTCTTGCCAACCTATTTATGTCATTTGATAACCAAAGGCTGACATCATGCTTGTATGTGTGTGTGGAATAATAAATAAGATTGACCAAATGCATGTATTTATTGAAAAAAATAAAGCTTAATGATAACATGAAATGGAATCATTACACATTAAAATCATTGATTTTTAATCTATCTATTTCTGTTTTATTTTTTAAAGCCAAGTGGAGCAAATGGGAACTATCCTACAAATTTCTGATTTTTTCTATACTTGTAAAACTTTTTGAGGCGCATCTGAAAATGCAAAATAATATAGGGGTCCCCTTTCTACTTTTGTTTACCTATAAAGCGTCAAAAATGTCACAAACCTTCGAATTTTAACATAGGCTAAATAGGAAATCGCTATTTTTCAGGCACTGGAAAATTGGAAAAACTGTAAAAAAATAACAGTTTTTCCTACAAGTTTTTGAAAACTAAGATAATGTAGTTAAAAATTTGAATTTTCTGAAAATGGAAAGAAATACATATGCCCCCTTGCTCGATTTTTCGCTATAAAACTTCAAAGGCGTAATCTGATCAAAATATGACCAAAAATGAGCAATAACGTCATGATTTTTGACAATATTGTAAAATAATCGGCAAACTTGCGAACTTTTAACGTCATAGTGCCGTTATCTAAAAGTGTTGTATTTATGCGTCTTGCTGTAATAGTAAATACTTTATTTTAATGATTTGTATACAAATTACTTTATAAATTAGATTATTTTGTATTCCTAGTCACTTAAATTACAGAATTAATGATACAAAAAAACATTATTACTTTGGAATAACAGAAAAACAAAGCTTTATCAGCCGAAATGAGAGTCAATGATGACACTTCAAAAATGCATGGAGATGGGCCAGTCCGAGTCGGGGAAATATTGTTAATGGCTTCATTTGAAGTATTTTAAAGATTGTTTTTATATTTTGAACTACTAGTATTGA
Organism: Anadara kagoshimensis; assembly: GCA_021292105.1. NCBI lineage: Eukaryota > Metazoa > Mollusca > Bivalvia > Arcoida > Arcidae > Anadara > Anadara kagoshimensis. The sequence goes on from CM037865.1 coordinate 4,261,501, forward strand.
GACACAATCTTGACTGGAGTGAAAATCATTATAATCGAAAATTTTTACTTGGCCAGAAAAGTGATTGAAAACTATAGAGCTCAAAAACACGTCATTCAGATATTCCGTGCATCATTAATAAAAACACCCCTAATTTCAGTATAAATTTTCATGACGTAATTGCAAATATATTTTAAAAGCCATAGTGTATGAAAAAATATTAAAATTCAATTTTTTTAAAATCTGAAAGAATTTTGAAAATCGAAACAATATTAAAAAAGATATCATCAATTAAATTTTGTGGAAAAACGTCTTTATCAATTAAAAGTATCAAAGATAATTCTTCATGAACCATTAGTATCTGTTATATTTATTCGTGTACTATATTTATGATGATTTTCTTGTATATTTTCATTTAATCTTTTAATTAATAGACATAATGTATTTTATCCCCTGTAAATAATTTATCGAAAATAGTACAGTTACTTTAAATTAGGAGTTAGAATTATACCATCAGAGCTCATACATGTAGATTTGTACGCGCCGAGCGTAACGTTAGCATCCATTTGTACCAATTGGGCTTAATTACCCTACACTCAATGATTTTGTATAGTTAGTCAAATAATAATGGTAAAAGAGATCTGAAAAATAAGTCGTATACTTCCTCTTCTATAAATAAATAAATAAATAAATAAATAAATGAATAAATAAGTTAATGTTGAGAATTGTCAAGTCCATTTTAATAACTTAAAGTATCTAAAATCACTCAGAAAGATCACATCCTTTATGGCAATTTGTAAATAAAAAACTCGAAAACAGAAACTGGTGATAATTCTGAAGTTTGTAAATTTAATTATGATTTTCACTTCTTTAACTCTATAGTTATTCATTTATTCAAAGTACCTATGTTATCTTGGTGCCCTTACAGATCTTCAAACTAAGCCTCACTAGTACTGCCTACTATCACAGTCATTAGTCAACAGTCGTCTGCAAAAATTCTTTGCTAGCAATGGTACTGCACCAGTGTAGCTCAATTATTTTTTGTCGGTTTTGGATTAAGGAAACATTAATATGTATGAAAAATCCACCCTCCATAATATCTTATAACTATGGATTACCAAATTCGGTCTAAGGGTATGAGGGGAGTGATGGCTCAGGTCAGCTGAAAAATGATTTCTGACTCTAAATACCAGTGTATTAGATGTCTATATATTGCCAAAAGCCCATAAATGTTTAATTGACAAATGTAACGGTGTACAATGAATTAATAATACGGACACTATTAACTCTTAGAGTTAATTCCGTCTGATACGGAATATGGCGTTGATTTCAGCATGTAATATTCTTTATTGATATTTGGTTTTGGATTAAAAAACATTAATATGTGTATGAAAAATCCACCCTCCATAATATCCTATAACCATGGATTATCGAATTCGGTCTAAGGGTATTTATAAGTTAGCGTAAATTTATCTTACCTATGTCAATGTTTATTTCACAAAGCTAAAATTACAGTCAGTATCCGCCATTTTCTTATCAACAAAATTATATTTTGTTTATTTATTTAAACCTGCATAGTGATTATTTATAACACTTAAAACTGTTTTGTTTTGTATTACTGAATTACCGACCCTGTAAGATCGATAAGGATCAGTAATCAATTACAATATTCTTATACGATAAAAATCAACTAACATATCATTTACATGTGTAATATACATTTTTTGTACACGTACTGATATAAAGTAAAAACAAACAGAAAATCTTAAACAAATTGCCTGCTCTTTCTCCTTTACAAAATTTTAATTAAAACATGAATCATATCTCGATTCATGTTTTAGTTAAAACTTTGTATTGAGTTGAATAAAAGCTTATCCATATGTCCCGCTTCTATCTGACAACCATCTATTATATACCTTTGTAAACCATGACACATTTTGCTCACCATAAAGTCTTTATTCAACTTCATACATGTATACCTAGTATATATATCTACTTTGAATACGGTATAAATGGCATGGGATGATAACATGAAGTCACATGGACGGAAATAGTCATTTTGAAGAAGTTATGGTTTTGGACCACCAAGGATAAAATATAATGTCCATAATTTTGTCAAAATTCAGTCAACTGGAATGAAACTCGAACTTGATCTGTAACTCTTGACGGTAGACTCTCAGATACCCAATATTAGTTGCAAGCGTTTAGAAAGACCGGACGTGTATGACGGATATACTTACGGATGAATATATATGTTGGTGGACAGAGAACATCATAATATTTATTTGCAAAGCAAAACAAACATTGCTATAGCAATTATACACATAAACATGTGATGGTAACAACATTAGAAAGAACGATTAGAATTAACTAAAACCAATCTTCGTTTCCATGATAACTGGAGGTAGAGACAAAGTTTCCTAACAAACTAATAGGCTTCTTCAGCGATTTCATTTAGCTTACTTATTAAAAAGAAAGGTTACTTTTTGGATATACACTAAAGAATTTAATTCATCTATCATGGTATGGCGTAGAACTTATAAATACATTCACATTAAATTATGCGGGACAAAAAACAGTTTCATAATTTTTTGTCAAATTTGAAAAGCGATCTACACATGTGCATTTTTATTTATAAAATGCTTCTAACATATCGATTTTCGCTATTGACTTCATGAAGCTACATAATACAGTAATGTTTTGATGTATACTCATTTCTCTCATTACTAGTATTTTATTATATACATACAGTATACACCTGTCGAAAGTTTAACAACAAGCTAACGAATTAATAGCTTATCCACAGTTAATCTTGACCCGTCATTAACTATAAATCGTCAGCTTTTTGAAAGCTATCTTTTCTACGTCACGTCAGCTTTTCGGGTCACTTGCTATCCATATTCTGACAGCAGTCGAACTTCGAGTCTTTTTCGTTAGCTTAGTGTTAAACTTTCGACAGGTCTGAACTATCGATTCATTTGTGTGAACTCAAGCTGCATACTTCTATATAATTTTGTTTTTAAAAATGTAATATCTTATGTAATATTTTTTATTTATTAAAAGATTAATTTAATTGAGCGTAATGTTTCATTTCATAAAAAAAGTTCTCGTTACCCCTTCAATGAGTTTTGGTGATACACCAAAAGTTGCGATGATATAAAATTATTCATGTATAATATATGACGCATTCAAAAGCAATATGTTTGATGACGGTGCGGTGGATAAGTGTTCATATAGGTTATTAAACCTATTGGATGGTATTTGTCATTTACAGGCTTTAGAAAATTGAAAAGAAAATAAGAAAATACAATTTCGAAAGTTAAATATATCATAAACAACTTCAGAAGGTAGTATATGACAGGTAGAAAATAGTACAATCAAGCCTTCCTTAAAGGCCACCTCTATATAAAAGTAAGTAAAAATTTATTACAATTGAATCTTTATTCGTGTTATTTGGGCTTGTATATAGTTTATATAGGGGCCATCTGCCCTTAATTTTCACTTTTACTGGTCCCCTTGGGTGGCATTTATAGACAGGTTTCATTCAAATACACGTGTGTGTGTGTGTGTGTTTTGCCCTTTCATTATCTGTCTGGATTTTTCTACTCTTTATGTATAATTATATTATTTTGAATACGTCGAACTTTTAAATTGATGCATGACTTTCACAATGTTATAAATGAACCCATGAAAAACTATGTCAATACGTCAAATGTTATGAAAAATCATAAGTTAAAAAAATATTAACTTACCATAAACTATAATGGTAGCTAGAACACCGTTATGTATAGATCCATCCATGAAGTGGTTTTAAAGGAATTCGAGTTTTTTCTTCAACATTTATCATTAGTGTTTAGATCTCCTATATTTAAAACTTAAACTCTTATACAATTTGTCAACCAGGCGAAAGAATGATGACAAAGAGGTAATATAATTTGAATATTAAAGGTAAATTAGAATTTTATCGATGAAGTTGAAACCAACATAAACGCAGTATGAAAAACAGAGACAAAGAACACATTTCTTGGCCTGATTTTCGTTTTGAAAACGAAAACGAGGTCAACGAGTGAAAAATATAAGTCACTTATATTAAATTAACGTTTGAAGTTCAGTTAACCTTGTCTATAAAGAGAGGGCGCGGTGGCCTAATGGATAAGACGTCAGTCTTCAAATCCAGGGTTTCACACCGCTGTGAGTTCGAGTCCCGCTCGGACCACATGTGGGAAAGTGAATTTTCCTTACCGTTGGCCTTTACTGATTCACCTGGTATCAGTATAATGGACTGGGGGAGTGGTACGCTTGTCTGCGGCGTACTGACTCTGTGAGCTAGCACGGTAAAGTCGCCCTGAGTGCGCGCTAGTACAAGGCAGACCATACAACACACTCGCACTTCACATGCATACACAAAAATTGTTCATAGATTCATCCATAGAGATTAATTAAATAGTTCTCGTCGCGAATAGCTGAAAAATTGCTGATGCGACGTTAAGCAACATTCAACCAACCAACCAACTTGTCTATACAGATCCAATAATGAGAACCAGTAAAATTGATTTTAATTTTAATATACATATAAAATAACATAAAGATAGTTCAAATGGGATAAAATTTAACTGACTTTATAAGCATGTGGTCCCTATACAGAGGTGACCTTTAAGGGAAGTTGGACTGTATAATTAAACCTGTCTATAAAGATCCCCTAAATGAAACCAAGAAAATGTATCTTTAAGGACAGGTGGTCCTTATATACAAGTTCAGATAATATTATTAAAGTATAATTGTGATAAAACTTGACTGGTCTTTACAAGCAAACAGTCGGTATATAGAGGTGTATTTTAAGGCAGGTTGGACTGTATAGTCAAACCTGTCTATATAGATCCACTAAGGGGAACCAGTAATTTTTATCTTGATAGACAGGTTCAAATACATGTAATATAAATAAAAAATCGAATTGGAATACAACCCTTCTGGCCTATAAAACAGGCGGTGCTTATATAGAAGTGGCTTTAACTTAAGGCACGTTTGACAGTGTAAAAACAGATGCAATGAAACACTTCTTGGCCCAATTTTCGTTTTGACAACGTAAATGAGGTCAAAAAAAGAAAATATAGGTCACGTATATTCAACTTCCAACTTTTGATAGTTATGCGAGAGCTTGGTTCGATACAGAGTATGGCTTGGATTTCACCATGAAATATTCTTTATTGACGTCCGCCAGTCATTATTGAATTATAAATATTATCATTCAAATTTTTATATTAAATGCTTGAATTTTATCTTACCTGTTTATACAGCAAAACTGGATTTACTGTCAGTGTCAGCCATTTTCTTATCAACAAATTAAATTGTTTTTGAAACCTGCTTAGTAATCTATTTATAACACTTTAAGCTGTTTTTTGTATTACTGAATTACCGACCTTGTAAGATCGATAAAGTTCAGTAATCAATTATTAAATACTTATACATTAAAAATCAACATTTGTAATATAAAGGTGCGCATATATCTATTTATAACACAAAGAAAACCTTAAACAAATTGCGCACTCTTTCTTCTTTACAAAGTTTTAACTTAAACATGAATGATATAAATTATTTATGTTTTATTTAAAATTTTATATTGAGTTGAATAAAAGATTATCCATGCGTAGTATTAAATATTTATGCTGCATCGACACAGGTCTGCGACAGTAAAATGCCACTTCTATCTGAGAACCGTCAATTATCTCCCTTTGGAAACCATGGGACATTTTGCTCACCATAAAGTCTTTTTACATGTATACCTAGGCTATATATCTACTTTGAATACGGTATAAATGGCATGGGATGATAACATAAAGTCACATGTAAGGAAATTGTCATTTTGAAGAAGTTATGATTTTGGACCACCAAGGATTAAGTACAAATGTCTATAATTTTTTCAAAATTTAGTGAACTGGAATGAAACTCGAACTTGATCTGTAACTCTTGATGGTAGACTGACATACCAAATATAAGCGTTTAGAAAGACCGGACGTGTATGACGGATATACTTTAGGATGAATGGATGGACAGAGAACATCATAATATTTATTTGCAAAGCAAAAAAAAAACATTGCTATAGCAATAATACAGAAAAACATGTGATGGTAACAACAGAGAACAATTAGAATTAATTAAATGAAACCAATCTTCGTTTCCATGATAACTGGAGGTAGTGACAAAGTTTCCTAACAAACATTTAGGCTTTTTGAGCGATTTTATTTAGCTTACTAATTAAAAAGAAAGGTTACTTTTTCAATCTTTATTAAAAACTTTAATAAAACTATCATGGTATGGCATAAAACTTATAAATACATTCGCTTTAAATTATGCGGGACAAAAACAGTTTCATAATATTTTGTCAAATTTGAAAAGCGATCTATACAAATGCATTTAATGCGTTCAAAGCGCTTTTCAAAAGCTCTCTAACATATCGATTTTCGCTATTGACTTCATGAAGCTATATAATACATAAAATGTTTTGGTGTATACTTATTTATTTATTCATTAGTATTTTATTGTATACAGACAGTATTGACCTGTATAAAGTTTAACAAGAAGCTAACGAATTAATGCATCATCCACAGTTCAACTTGGTCCTTCATTATCTATAAATCGTCAGCTTTTTAAAGCTACCCTATCTATAAATCACCAGCTTTTTGACAGTTTCCCTATCTACGTCACGTCAGCCTTTCAGGTCACTAGCTATCCATATTCCGGCAGCAGTCAAACTTCGACTCTTTGTAGTTAGCTCGGTGTTAAACTTTCGACAGGTCTGAACTATCGATTAATTTCTGTGAACACAAGTTGCATACATGTATATAATTTTGTTTTTAAAAAAATGCATTACCTTATGTAATGCAATTCTGTTTATTTAAGAAATAAACCGGTTTGCAAACTGTATAACACCGGGTAGCGGATTATACAAAAGTTTGCATACCGGTTTTTTGGGTTAAAAATGATAAACCAAAAAAATATCAAGGTTATTTCTTATAATTTAAATAAATAAAATAATTATAATAATTTTGCAATAATATTTGTAGTTTAAATGATAATTAAATTGATTTGAACAACACTTTACATTCAAATTACCACCGTGATATGGCGCATCAATACAAATGACGTCATCTAATCATGACGTATCGCCAGCTTGTTATCATGAACAACCGCCGACGTCAACACATTTTCAATGATCAAACATCATAAAGAACGTTGTTACGGTACTAGAGTTTTATGTTGATCAGTTGGACCCAATCAGTTTTTGTACTGGAAAACACAGTTGTTAAAATTGGAATTTGAAATGAATTCTGACGATATAAAGTTACTGTTGTTAACAGAATATGGAGCAGAAAGTTGAGGAGGGCACTGATGTGGATTGTTCAGTAACAATAAATTACACAAAGGTACTGACATATGCGGACATTGTAGTTGTATTTTAGATCAGATTGGTTAGATTTTGTTACAAAATAAAAACAATTAGTATGCTGAGCTATCATAACAACAAAACAAATCGCAAAAATCACAACATGTAGAAAGCGCTTCATTGCATACTTTTTCAACCAAACACAAAAAAGAAGTCCGTCATTTTCGCTATTGATCACGTGACCAACGTTGGTTATCACAAATAAACCAAAAAAGGGTGGTATTGAAAAAATACATGGAATTAAATTATTAAAAGATTAATTGAATTGAACGTTTTTTTCATTTTCATAAAAAAAAAATTTCGTAATCCCTTCAATGAATTTTGGTGATACACTAATAATGTATAATATATGACGCATTCAAGAGCAATATGTTTGATGACTGTGTGGAGGATGAGTGGTCATGTGGGTTGTTAAACCTAGTGGTTGGTGTTTGTCATTTACCACTTTGTGAATGTATAGCCTTTGAAAAATTAAAAAAGAAAATACAATTTCGAACGTTAGCTATGTCATATACCACCTCAAAACGTTGTGTATGACAGGTAGAAAATAAAATAATCGATCCTTTCTTAAAGACCACCTCTGTATTAAAGTCAGTAAATTCTATTCCAATTGCTCTTTATTCGTGTTATTTAAACCCATGTATAGTGTATATGGGGATCATCTGCCCATAATTACCACTTTTACTGGCCGCCTTGGGTGACAGTTACAGACAGGTTTAATTCGGTGTGTGTGTGTGTGTGTGTGTGTGTTGCCCTTTCATTCTCTGCCTGGATATTTCTACTCTTTATATACAATTATATTATTTTGAATACGTCAAAATCTGAAATTTATGTATTAATTTCACAATAAAATAAATGAACCCACAATAAATTATTTCAATACGTGATATTTTAATAAAACATCATAAGTTAAAAAAATTATCAACTCACCATAGACTATAATGGTAGCTAGAACACCGTTATGTATAGATTCATCCATGAAGTGGTTTTAAAGGAATTCGAGTTTCAACATTTATCATTAGTGTTTAGATCTTCTATATTTAAAACTTAAACTCTTATACAATTTGTCAACCAAGAAAAAGAATGATGACTCGAAGGTAATTAAATTTGAATATTAAAGGTAAATTAGAATTTTATCGATCGAAGTCGAAACCAAGATAAACGCAGTATGAAAAACAGAGACACACTTCTTGGCCTGATTTTCGTTTTGAAAACGAAAACGACAATTGGGATAATATTTAACTGCCTTTATAAGCAAGTAGTCCCTATATAGATGTGGCCTTAAGGCAAGTTGGACTGTATAATTCAACCTGTCTATAAAAAACCCCTAAAGGGAACCAGTAAAAATTATCTTTTTGACCATACAGGTGATCCTTTTATACAAGTTCAGATAATATAAAAAAGTATAATTGTATTAAAATTTGACTGGTCTTTATAAACAAACCGTCCCTATATAGAGGTGGCCTTTAATTAAGGTTGGACTGTAAAAATTTATCTGTATTGACAGGTGGCCCTTATTTCTAGATCAAATATATGTAATATAAACAAAGAACCGAATTGTGATACAACTCTTCTGGCCTATAAAACAGGCGGTGCTTATATAGGTGGCTTTTATTATGGCAAGTTTGACAGTGTAAAAACAGATGCAATGAAACACTTCTTGGCCCGATTTTCAATTTGACAACGTAAATGAGGTTAAAGAGCAAAAATATAAGTCACGTACATTCAACTTCCAACTTTTGATTATGTTATGCGAGGGCTTGGTCCGATACAGAGTATTGCTTGGATATCGCCATGAAATATTCTTTATTTACGTCCAACAGTCATTATTGAATTATAAATATTGTCATTCAAATTTTTATATGTTATGCTTTAAATTCATCTTACCTAGTTATACAACAAAACTGGATTCACAGTCAGTGTCAGCCATTTTCTTATCAACAAATTCATTTCTTTTTTGTTACCTGCTTGGTATTCTATTTATAACACTTTAAACTGTCTTTTTGTATTATTGAATTACCGGCCTTGTAAGATCGATAAAGTTCAGTAATCAATTATTAAATACTTATACATTAAAAATCAACATGAGGTATATAAAGGTGCCGATATATAGTAATACCAAACAGAAAAATAACATATATTATTCATGTTTAGTTCAAACTTTGTATTGAGTTGAATAAAAGCGTATCCATACGTTCCGCTTCTGTGTGACAACCATCACTTTTCTCTCTTTAGAAACCATAGGCTTTTTGCTCACCATAAAGCCTTCATTCAACTTCATACATACCTTGTATATATATATATATATATATATATATATATATATATATATATATATATATATATATATATATATATATATATATAACGACTTAGTTCCGATTCGGAACATTATGCCAGCACCTTGTTAGCTAATAAACCTTTATAACCGTTATTTTACAAATATGACTCTAAAAATTGACATAAAAACACTGAAATTTAAAACAAAAATCAGCCTACTGTACAAAAAATCAATCGACAATACACAGTCAATTCAGCTTTAAACGCCTCGACTTTTTGCGTAGAAAGAACATTTTTTCCAAATTTTACCTTATTCATGTTATATCAACCTGTATATAATGTCTACATGCCCATTAAGACCACTTACCTTATAGTGTTTCATGTATCCGTGACTTATATATTGTTATGTTTCTACAAAGTCAGCCATGTTGAAAACCGTTTACGAAATTCTATTAAGATGCAATTTTTACATAACTTCAGTTTTTGCAGGTCATTTTAAATATTTTGATGAAATAAAAATCATAATCATTGTACAGCAATGTGCATTATTTGATGAAAGAAATAAAGTCCGTTCCGTCTATTATGTAACAAGTCAATTAAAAATAAATACTCAAAAAATATATCATTAAAGCATACGGCTGAAAAATAGAGGTCACGTCTTTAAATTACTGTAAAGAACTGCGCAATAACTATCTATTTTTAGTGAAGGGGATTTCTAAAATGTCAACATTTATCTCCCTTTATGGTAATCCAACGTGTTAATATCCCAATGGAATATTAATAAAGAATTATATAAAAATACAATCAAAAGTAAAAAAATTAAAGACATTAACAAAAAATTAGAAAAAGTGGATGAAATGGAATTTGAAATGAAAGGGTTAAGAGAAGATATTTGGGGTAAGGACGGGGTTGATGAAAGACTTCAACTATTTTCACATCAAGCAGACGATACTCTGTCCGACATGACTACCATTAAAGCAGAAAATATAAAGTTACGAAAGGAGATTAACTTAATGAAGGCTATTATAGTTAAGCTAGATAGAACCGTTACTAAACAATCTGAGCAGTTGTTAGATTTAAAAGGTAGGTCAATTCGAAATAATATCCTAATACATGGATATCAGGAGAAAAAGGGGGAGAAACTACACATAGATATGCGAACGACATTAGAAAAAGAGTTAGAAATGACTGATATACAGATAGACAGAATACATCGCATAGGTCCATTCTCAAACAATAAAACACGTACAATTGTTGCTAGATTAGCAGATTATACCAAAAAAAGAAAACGTGTTACAAACATATAAAACAAAGAAAGATAACGGGTCAACATTTTCATTTCACCTTACACCACAATCACCAACAGAAGTATTAGAACGACGTCGAATGTTGTACGATCTACAAAAAACCTATAACGAACAGAATGTGAAAACGCGTGTTCTTGGTAACAAGCTTGTTTTTGAAAATGGGTCCGTATACAGAGATAAGGTCAAAACACCAAAAGCTGAACAGATATTGAGCACGGAAGAACCAGAACGACAGCTGTTGGAAAAAATTCCATGTGTAACAGCAAAAGCGATTATTGACGCAGGAAACGAGTTTTGGGGCAGCGGTACTAAAGTGTCATGTTTCAATGACATTAGGAATTTCAGCAAAATGATCCTGCAAAATCCTGTAAACGCGAGTGCGACACACAATATTGTAGTGTACCGGTTTTACGACCAGAGTGGACAATTACATGAAGGATTTGATGATGATGGAGAGATCGGAGCAGGACGACAATTAATAAATCATATAAGACAGTATACAATGGACAACTTTGCGGCAGTAATTACCCGAAAGGCTAGCCACAGGAGGTTAGGTCCAAAGCGTTTTGCTTATATGCAAGACATCGTCCAAAATCTGATAACTCAACTATAGACACAATGCTACACAGTATTCACAAATTGAAACTTTGCACTACTTATGTAAAAATATATATTTATACTTATTTTTGATGCTTTAAAAGATATAGTGCTATCTATACCCTTCTTCTTGATTCTTGTACTGTGTCTATGCGCGTTTTTTTTCTCTCATATAAATGTGTATTATACTTTTTAGAATCATTATGCTATTATTTGTATTCTGTAATACACTTATGATGTACAATGTTTAGTAATAATACATGTATCTGAGTCAATCATAACAGTACAAGTGACTCTTATAATCCCGGAAAATACATTGCATAGACACTAAGTACAAGCGCTAATATACATTATTTTGTATATTCCTTATATACTTTTTTCCCTCTTCATATGCAGCCATCAATTTATCTATCATAATTGTTATGTGCTACTTTTGTACTATTTTGTAAATATTCAAAATTTGCACATATACAAGATAATACTACACTAAAAAGGATAGAGTAATATCGGCCCGAAATGCGCGCGCACATGTACGTTGCGTTTTTTTAATATTGTTTTCCCCTCTTCATATACAAATATCAATTTATTTATCATAATTGTTATGTGCTACTTTTGTACTATTTTGTAAATATTCAAAATCTGCACAAACAAAAGATAGTACCACACTAAAAAGGATAGAGTAATATCGGCCCGAAATGCGCGCGCACATGTACGTTGCGGTTTTTTAATATTGTTTTTTTTTTCTTCTTCATATACAAATATCAATTTATCTATCATAATTGTTATGTGCTACTTTTGTTCTATTTTGTAAATATTCAAAATTTGCACATACAAAAGATAGTACTACACAAAAAAGATAGAGTAATATCGGCCCGAAATGCGCGCACACATACACATACGCGCAATCACACACATACACTCGCGCACACAAGTGTATGTATATAGGTAATTGTATACCTTTATTGTTTTCTTGAAGTTCGCGTATATCATAATAGGTTATATAATAAGTAATACTTACTGTAATACTTGTATCAAGTATTAACTGATTTACCCTTTGTTATGTTATCCTTGCGGTCGAAATGACACGATTTGTTTGTATAGATATTTTACTTGTATATAAGCACACTATCAAATACTTAATGTATCCCGTTATTCTAGGGAAAGGCGCCTGTATTAGCAACACCTTATTGTTAATACAATTCTTCCACTTCCAACAATCTCTCTCTCTCTCTCTCCTCTCTCTTCTCTCTCTCTCTCTCCTCTCTCAACATAATGCAAGCAAACATGAATAGTCAAATATTACGTAGTTGTATTTTTGTAAATAAGTTATCTTTCATACTGCATGTAGATTATATGTATAAGTTTTTGTTATATATTACAACGCATTGTTATTATATCATTTAAATCATGAGTCTAGATAAAAGCGATGATAAAACGTTTGACACTGTAATTAGAATATTGTCTTATAATTGTAGAGGTTTATCCGATTTTAAGAAACGGCACGATGTTTTTAGTTACCTAAAAGATATGAATTGTCATATTTATTGCTTACAAGATGTACATTTTTCGAGTGCAATTGAAAATACCGTTAAAAGTCAATGGGATGGTAAAATCTTTTTTTCCACATATACATCAAACGCTAGGGGTGTTTGTATTCTTTTTCAAAAGGGTTCAGATGTTAAAATACATAAAGAAATAACAGATACCGATGGTAATTTTTTAATATTAGATGTAGAAATGAATAATTTCAGATTTAATTTACTGAATTTATATGGCCCTAATAATGATTCACCTGATTTTTATACAAAATTATTTAGACATATAGAGACACTTAGTTGCACAACAAATATTATATGTGGAGATTTTAATTTGATACAAGAACCTGATCTTGATATGGATAAATATAAAAATATAAATACCCCAAGGGCTAGAAAAAAGGTTTTGGAAATTAAAGATACGTACAATTTGACTGATCCTTTTAGAAAACTGTATCCTAATTTAAAAAGGTATACATGGAGAAGAAGTAAACCTCTTAAACAATCTAGATTAGACTTTTTTCTAATAAGTGACAGTATATTTAATCAAGTATGTAAAGTTCAAATTGAACCCAGTTATAGGTCGGATCATTCTATGGTAATCTTGTCTCTGAAGCCAAATAATTTTGTTAAGGGTAGGGGCCTTTGGAAATTTAACGCCAACTTATTACGCGATCAGGTGTTCATTGATAAAATTAAACGATGTATAAAAGATACTGTTAAACAATACATGGTACCTTTATATAACTTAGATAATTTAAATAATATAGATAATATACAGTTTACAATATCTGACCAACTATTCCTAGAAACACTTTTAATGGAAATCCGAGGAAAATGTATTGCACACTCATCTTTCATTAAAAAAGAAAAAAATAAAGTAGAAACTAATTTAAAAAATCAAATATTAAAGTTAGAAAATAAAAATAATTTAAACCAAGAAGACCTATCGGTGTTGCAGGATTTAAAAGAAAATTTGGAAACCGTTAGAAATGAAAAATTAAAAGGTAGTATAATAAGATCAAGAGTGCAGTGGATCGAGGAAGGGGAAAAAACCAAATAAATACTTTCTTAATTTGGAAAATCATAATTTCGAAAATAAAACGATTAGTAGACTAATAGATAAAAGTGGAAACGAAATAACTAATCAAAAAGAAATTCTTAATGAAGTTAAATCATTTTATGCAAAACTCTATGAAGAAAAAAAACCAGAAAAAATAGATTTAAAAAATGAATTTAAACTGATAGATATAAATAAACTAAACCACTAAACCAAAATAACAATTTAAAACTGGAGGGTGAAATAAGTAATAATGAAGTATTGTCTGTATTAAAGAAAATGAAAAATAACAAGAGTCCGGGGTCTGATGGGTTTACGGTAGAATTTTTTAAATTTTTTTGGAAAGATTTGGGAATATATGTACTAAGGTCAATAAATGAAGGTTACATAAAGGGGGAATTGTCTATAACTCAGAAACAAGGAATTATTATGTGTATACCCAAAGGAGATAAGCCGAGAGAATATTTACAAAACTGGAGACCAATCACTTTACTAAATGTTGTATATAAAATAGCTTCTGGTTGTATAGCAGAGCGTTTTAAATCTGTCTTAAATAAAATAATATCAGAGGACCAAACTGGTTTTTTAAGTGGTAGACACATAGCTGAAAATATTAGGCTAATCGCTGATATAATGACATATACTGAAATCCAAAACATACCTGGTATGTTATATTTGATTGATTTTCAAAAAGCATATGATTAGGTATCGTGGGATTTTTTATTCGAGGTTCTTGATTTTTTCAATTTTGGGGAGTCTATTAAAAGATATACAAATATTTCTTCTGCAGTAGTGCAAAACAACATTGTCTCAGAATTTGCGGTAGGCAGGGGAGTGAGACAAGGGGACCCAATTTCAAGTTACCTTTTTTTAATATGTGCCGAAATACTAAGTATTATGATAAAAAATAATAAAGAAATCAAAGGTATTACAATAAATAAAGAAGAATTTAAAATTTCACAATTTGCTGATGACACATCTCTTATTTTAGATAGGTCTTATAAATCTATAGATGAATCTTTAAAAACTTTAAATTTCTTTGCCAACATTTCTGGATTGAATACCAATATAAATAAATGTAAAACAGTTTGGATAGGTTGCAAAAAAATTTCTGGAGAAACATTTAATCATCGATTAAAACTGGAGTGGGGACATACTTTTACTTTATTAGGAATAAAATTTCATGTAGATTTAGATAAAATGATATCTTTAAACTATGATGGAAAAGTTAAACAAGCAGAAACATTAATTCAAATATGGAAAACGAGAAGTTTGACACCACTCGGTAAAATTACTTTAATAAAATCGCTTGTTATTTCAAAATTCAATCACTTATTCATAAGTTTACCTAATCCTACAAATGAGTTAATATATAAATTAAACACTTTATTTTATGACTTTATCTGGAACAATAAAATTGACAGAATCAAAAGAGATATAATAATTCAAAATTATCAGAAGGGATGGTTAAAAATGATCGATCTTACATCTTTCATCAAAGCCTTAAAAATGACCTGGATACGAAGACTCTTACAAAGTGATTCTAAATGTTTAAGGTTATGTAGAAGTTTTAATTTTCAAAGTAATGACATTGCCACTATGGGAGTGGATTATTTAAATAAGAAAATACATAATATTAAAAATACATTTTGGAAAGATGTTTTGGAAGCATGGTCTATTTTACAAATAAAAATCAGTCCTCAAAACTGGAACGACATTGAATCTTCGTGCATATGGTGTAATATAAATATAAAAATAAACAATGAAACAATACTTTATAAAGAATATTTGAAAAATAATATCGTTTTCATAAAAGATTTAATAGATGAAAACCAACAATTACTGAATTATGAAACGTTTAAACTAAAATACACCATCAAAACAAATTTTCTAGAGTATAAAAGTCTTATAAATTCAATTAAAGAGTATATAAAAACACTTAAGATACACCCCAACAACATTAAAACAATAAACCCGTTTATACCGTTTCACTTAAAAATAATTTTTAAATCTAAAAAGGCGCTAAAGACATGTACTTATGTTTAATTAAGACAAACAAAATACAGACAAGTGAAATAAAATGGAAATCAGAGTTTAACATTGGAGATAAAGAATGGAAAATTTACAATAGCATACCTTTTTATACAACCAAAAATACTTATCTCCAATGGTTTCAGTATAGAATAAATAATAACATTTTAGCAACAAATAGTTATCTGAAAAAAATTGGAATTAGAACAGATGATAAATGTAAATTTTGTAACACATTTGCGGAAAATATAGTACATTTGTTTTGGGAATGTCAACATGTTTATAATCTTTGGGAGAAATTAGAAAATTTATTTGAAAATAATGGAATAAATTTAGAAATAAATCCTAAAACGGCTATCTTCGGTAACCCATACATTTCGGAAAAATTAAAACCTTTAAATTTCATATTTATTCTAGTAAGAAATTATATATACAACACTAGATCAAATGAAAGCAAATTAAATTTTAACAGTTTAAAAGCAAAATTGAACTATAATATAGCATTAGAAAGAATAAGATTAAGCAATTTGGGAAAATTGGAAATTTATGATAGGTTCTGGCAATATATTTACAGTGTTCTAGTTTAATTTTTATTCACTATTTACATGTATTGGATAACCATGCAGAAAATCTGTATACTGTATATATTGTATTATGATTGTATATAACAATTATGTAGAACTAAGATATTTCATGTTTGCTTTCCAAAAAAAAAAAAAAAAAAAAAAAAAAAATATATATATATATATATATATATAACGACTTAGTTCCAATTCGGAACATTATGCCAGCACCTTGTTAGCTAATAAACCTTTATAACCGTTATTTTACAAATATGACTCTAAAAATTGACATAAAAACACTGAAATTTAAAACAAAAATCAGCCTACTGTACAAAAAATCAATCGACAATACACAGTCAATTCAGCTTTAAACGCCTCGACTTTTTGCGTAGAAAGAACAATTTTTTCCAAATTTTACCTTATTCATGTTATTTCAACCTGTATATAATGTCTACATGCCCATTAAGACCACTTACCTTATAGTGTTTCATGTATCCGTGACTTATATATTGTTATGTTTCTACAAAGTCAGCCATGTTGAAAACCGTTTACGAAATTCTATTAAGATGCAATTTTTACATAACTTCAGTTTTTGCAGGTCATTTTAAATATTTTGATGAAATAAAAATCATAATCATTGTACAGCAATGTGTATTATTTGATGAAAGAAATAAAGTCCGTTCCGTCTATTATGTAACAAGTCAATTAAAAATAAATACTCAAAAAATATATCATTAAAGCATACGGCTGAAAAATAGAGGTCACGTCTTTAAATTACTGTAAAGAACTGCGCAATAGCTATCTATTTTTAGTGAAGGGGATTTCTATAATGTCAACATTTATCTCCCTTTATGGTAATCCAACGTGTTAATATCCCAATGGAATATTAATAAAGAATTATATAAAAATACAATAATAATAATAAATAATGAGTATTTTATTATAGTGTCACAAGTCATATAAACATAAAATAAATACAATGTGTACAATCAATATAAAATATATGACATCCAGCCTTAAAAGACTTATGAGACACTTTTGAATATATATACACGTGTTAAGACATATTTACACCTGTTAAATGTCAAGATATATACATGTGATAAGAACTTAATACTGATATAAAAATTATAAAAATCGTTTTCTACGCTGAAACATGCATAAAAGAGTTTTACTAATAAAATACAATCAAAACTAAAAAAAAGTAAAAAGACAAATTATTTCAACTAGGAAAGCGAGACCTTCTCTACACTTTTTATAAAAGCTACATTATTACAACAGGAAGTTATAATGGGTGTTGGATTTTCGTCGCTGGAGTGTCAATTTTTCTCATTTTTAACTGATATTAGCTTTCATATTAATATTCAAGCACATTTAATAAATTGTTTTTGTCTTTTTATTTCAAAAATGCATAAAAGAGATGGGTGACCTTAATCTACTGGTTTGAATGTATGTAATAACAACCTCCCATCAACGCCACTTTTATTAGTCACTTATATTAGGTTTGTATGTATATAATGACTAACCTTCAATCGATATTTAATGGTTCCCTATTGTTGGTCTTATATATTGACCACTTGGCTGTTAAGACAATTTTATTGGTAACCCGGAATGACCTTTATATACAAGTTCAAATGTATATAATGACTACCTGTTTATTAAAATACCTCTTTTATTGGAATTTTATAGTGAGCAAGATGTGGCAGTAGAGTAATTAAAACAATTATTCGAAGTGAAGTAAACTATCAAGATTTATTCACTAATACTGAATTGGTCAGTTCAGGAATATTGTAGGGAACCGGATTTCTCGAAGTAACCATGTATCCATCGACAAGTGAACTATTTTTTATGTCGAAATGCAATATGTAAATAAAATCAGTTTTTGTTGAAATCTTTATAATAGACTGTTTATTCAATTTGAATAAAATTACATGTGAATTTTGTCCGAGGAAAGACAACACTATGGGAGTTATTCCTTTTGGAAGGAAACAATTCACTGTTCTTTGCGGGGACTTTAACCTACATGATACATGTATTGAAATTAGCGATCCCCATGTCTTAGACAAAATAAACATTGACTCGTGCTTCCGCTTCCTCTACACAAATGTGACATAATTCATTTTTGAACAATTAAAACAAATATAAATATGGCTTCTACCAAATGCACCGGTTCATGATGGATATTTAAAAGTCAGTCAATCAATAACAAATATACTATTCCATGTCCGAATCACAATCCAGAGCAAAATAAAAACTTTGAAACTGACTAGTAAGGTTAGACACGTGAACTTACACCAGATAAGTGAGGTCGGGTGCTCCGAAAGGATAAGCTCCTGTTAAGCTAGCTTCAACCGCCACGTATGTCATCAAAATTGTGTAAAAATAACATGGAACTATGGGACGTCAAATATATCCAGCACAGATACATCAAACTTATCAACAATACTGTGATGACGGCCAGAAAACTTTTTGATGACCTTAATAAGCCCAGACTTGCAATATCCCTTAGCAATCAATTTATTTGCAAGCAGACTGCTTCGGTGTACATAGTCCCTGTAGTGGGAACAAGCTACATAGCGTATTGATTAAAAAACAAATACACCATAAGCAGGCGAAGCAGGTATATTGCTGTAAAATTGAAATCATCACGTTTGTCATAAAAATTTTAGATGTAGCCTTTCATGGGCGTCATAATTCAGGTATAAGTCTAAATGTGAAGCATAATTTTAGGATCAGTCGTGTCTTTTATTCCAAGCTTACTAGGATAATTGACATTCACATAGTTTCCAAATTTATGATTGTTAAGGGACAGAACGTAATCTAGTATAATATCTGTATGTTGAGATGAATGATTAGACGATAGTCTTCTCTGCAGATTTAACAAAGTTTTGCATTAATTCTGCTTCATAGGAATAAATAAACAAATGAACAAGCACAGTTTGTACCCATTGGTATACCAATTGTTTGTTCAATAACTGTACTACCAAACACAACAAATATGGTATCTATCAAAAACTCCAAATCCCTGTTCAGCACCGGATATTTGTATCTTGGCTTGCCGTTTGTGTAAAAGAACGACAAGTGAAATATTTCTTTATGGTGTTCTTTTCATTAAGAATTAGGCATTTTGGTGTATAGTGTAGAAAAATCAAATGTTTTCAGAATTTTAACATTAAATAAAGTATTAGACGCAATATGTTTAAGTAAGTCTTTAGAATTTTTGAGAATCGACAATTGATTCCAGATGTAGACTTTTATTTTCTGAATAATACTGAAGACCATCTTTGACGATTGTCAAAATTTGTGTTAGAGTTACCGATAATGATTTAGTAGAACATTTAAAAAGCTTGCTATATATCTTTCGTTCTATGGATTTTATGGAGTTTAGAAATCCAATACAAATAAGGAAAAATAAAATCTTCCTCTGAAAGACTGATACCGAAAGACTCGAGATCTCCCCTATGGCTCGAAAGACATTCATCTTCGGTAAAATTAGTTCTGGTATATGAAGGGTTATTTGAAATACTATTTAAACCAAGCTCCCTAACTTACAAAGACATTCAAGGTAAAATCTCTTACAAACAAGAATAATGTTTTTGAAAGCCTTATCAGCTGGGACAACAACGTATTTGTTGTGTATGTCTGTTAAAATTGCCTTAATTTCTGGATTCTTGAGTACTGAAGACGGTTTAGTACTCATAGATCCTTTAACTTTTACAATTCTCGTTTTAACGAAACATCTCACAACCTTTATCAAGTCAGATAAGGTACCTAGCTCTACATCTTCAATAGAATCCATGGCAATCTGTTCCCCAGAAAAAAGGCTGAGCGTATCTTTATTTAGGACCTTTTGAAAGTAAAGATCTTAATTTAGTTTTCTCGATTATATTTTTTGTAACTCGTTTTTATTGTCCCAGACATTAAATAAGGATTGTCAAGTGCCAGGGTTGGGGCCACTGGGTTCACTTGCCGGGTAACAAAAGGACAATTTTACAAATACAACACATCTATATATATATATATATATATATATATATATATATATATATATATATATATATATATATACACCACACCATCAAGCACCTAAGTAAATGACAAATATATAGTTTTGTTTCCAATATTTCCAACATTTTATCTGTTATATTTCCTTTGGTATTGTACTTGTATATGCTTTTCAGTTTTGTATGGGTTTTTGTTTATATGCAAGTGTGTGTGTGTGTGTGTGTGTGTGTGTGTGTGTGTGTGTGTCAACCCCTATGAGATTCAGATACAAACAGTATATAATATTCAGATACAAACAATATATATTATACATTTTCATGATAAAGGTTTGTTCTAAGCATCAGGAAACATTTTATACACTATAAATGTTGATAATTTATTTCTACTACCACTTCTGCAGTACTAACACCACAGTCACATCAGATGAAGAAAGTATATCATTCGTCAAAGATATTGATCCATGGGTCCCAAAATTTCAGAAATTTGGCATAAAGATTATTTTTTATTGCAATGATTTTTTCAATATTAATCTGATATTTAAGACTCATTTTCCATGTACTTAAATTTGGCAGTTTTTTATCAATTCTACACTTATATATGTAAAGTCTGGTAGTTAAAAATTAGAAAATTTTGAGGTTTATATTTCTGTTTTTGGTCAATAAGTTTAAAGATAGCACTTTCCCTATATATATTGATGTAGCGGTTTATTTTTTTATATATAAAATCCTCTACTTCCATCCAAAAGTTATTAACTATCTCACAATACCAAAACAGATGTTCTATTTTTTCAGCTGTATTGTTACAGAATGTACAGAGATTATTATCCCTTAGTTTAATTTTGAATAAAAAATCATTTGTAGAAATTATTCGTTGGTTTATCCTGTATTGAAACCATTGTAATTTGGTATTTTTACAAGTTTTAAAGGGGATACTATATAGTGATTTCCGGTCAATATCAAGGTCTAGAATGGATTTCCATTTTTCTTGACTTTTGACAATTGTGTTGTTATTATTAAATACATTGTAAAAGTCCTTACTCCCTTTTTTACTCTTAAAAACTATTCTGAAAAAATATGGCATATCAATTTGTAATAAATTAACTGGTTAGTTTTGTATATTTAAACTTTTAATATATGATTCAATGGTAACTTTATTCCATTATATTCAACAAAGTTTGACCTGACAACAGCATATCTTCTATTAAATTCTCTATATGAAATTATATTTCCATCTTCATTAAGTAAATCTTTTATGAAATATATGCCACAGTCAGACCAAGACTTGTAGAATACTGGACTTTTATTTATACAGATATCTTTATTGTAGCAGAAACTTACATCTTTAACGTCATTTATATTTTCAGGTTTTTGTCTCATAGACAAGAAATTCCAGGCATCAAAAACATTATTCCAAAAACAATTATTAGGATTATTTTGTTTTATTTTATTAAAATAATCATTTCCATACTTTAAGAAATTATCAATTTTAGAATATGAAATCTCAAATAACTTTCTGCATTTGGATTCAATTTGAAGTAGTCTTCTAATCCATGTTATTTTGAGTGATGCTATAAAATGTTTGATGTCTATCATTTTTAAGCCTCCTTTTTCATAGCTCTGTGACATTATCTCTCTTTTTATGCTATCATTTTTATGTTGCCAAATAAAGTTAAAAAACGTTTTGTTCAGTTTTGTTATTATTTCCAGCGGTGGATTTGGAATATCAATAAATAAATGGTTTAGTTTGGAAATTATCAGTGTTTTCAAAATGATTATTCTACCTAAAGGAGTTAAAATTCTTTTTGACCACTGTTTTAAGCTTTTTTCTATTTCTTGTATTTTAATATCATAATTTATTTTTATCATTCTGACCAAATCAACAGAAAAATTTGTTCCAAGCAATGTAAATGGACCTTGGTTCCAATCTAATTTAAAACGATGATTAAAGGTTTCGCCATTATATTTATTACATCCAATCCACACTGCTCTTGTTTTATTATTATTAATTTTTAGACCAGAGAGCAAGGCAAAGTTATCTAAGACATGTAAAGTTTCTTGTAATGATGACTCTGCTTCATCCAGTATGACAGTAGTGTCGTCCGCAAAAAGTGACAGTTTAAATTCTTCATCACCAATTTTAATACCTTTGATATTTGTATTATTTTTTAGAAGAACAGACAGAATCTCAGCATACATTAAGAATATGTAAGGTGAAATAGGGTCCCCTTGACTACAACCTCTTGTTATACTAAAAAATTCAGAAACAATTCCATTTTGTAGGACTGCTGACATAATATCCTGTCGAAATATTTTAATCCATTTTATAAAAGATTCACCAAAATTGAAAAAATCAAGCACTTTATCAATATAATCCCAGGACACTGAATCAAATGCCTTTTCAAAATCAATCATTAAAAGTAGTCCTGGTATATTTTTTCCTCTGTATATTGCATTAAGTCATAAATTAGTCTAGTGTTTTCACCTATATATCTACCACTGATAAATCCTGTCTGATCTTCTGAAATAATAAACGGTAATACCTTATTCAATCTTTCAGCTATGCAGGCAGATGCTATTTTATATACAACATTCAACAATGATATTGGTCGCCAGTTTTTTAGCAACTGCTTTGGTTTGTCCCCTTTCGGTAAACAAGTTATAATACCCTGATGTTGTGTAATTGACAATTTTCCGGTATGAAATCCTTCATTTAGCGAACGTCTTAAAAAGCTACTAAGTCGTTATAAAAAAATTAAAAAATTCAGATGTAAAACCATCTGATCCAGGACTTTTCAAATTTTTCATTTTTCGTAAAAAAGTATGAATTTCTGTGTTTGTTAATTCTCCCTCCAAACTCTGCTTTTGTTCTACAGTTAAAATACTTATGTGATTAATATCTTTAAGTTTACTCTTGAGATCCATATCATACTCCTCATTATCTCTATTATAAAGATTGAAGTAATATTGTTTAGTTTCTGCTAGGATTTCCTTTTGATCAGTAATTATAGAGTTATCATCTTTTACAACTTTTGGGATTATTTTACTAACAAAATTTCTGGATTCTAAACTACAAAAATACTTTGTTGGTTTTTCACCTTCCTCTACCTACCTTGCTTTAGACCTTAACAGAGACCCTTTCATTTTTTCTTTTCTTAATTCCTCTAAATCTTTCTTTTTATTATTAATTTCATTAATGTTAGAACAGTTACTTTCTAGTCTAGTAATTTCATAAATTATCTGTTTCTCTTTTGAATGGACATTTTTTACGGTAAGCGGAGTATGATATGGTTTTTCCCCTAATTTCAAGCAAGCAGTTTCCAAAAATTGTTGATCTGTAATGGTAAATTGAATATCATCATTGCTTGTTTCATTAATTTTTTCTATGTTATAAACAGGCACTACATATTGTATTTTTACATCTTTAATACACTTTTTCACTATATCAATATAGTTTTTATCTGTTAATAGGGAATTGTTGAACTTCCTGAGGCCTCTACCTTTAACAAATTCATTTAGTTTTAATAATAAACAAACAGAAGAATGGTCAGACCTATAACTAGGATTGATTTTGACATCTACAACCTCGGACAAAAAATTTTCTGACACAAGGAAAAAATTAAGTCTACTTTGTTTTAATGGGTGTTTTTTTCGCCAAGTAAATTTTCTATCATCTGGATATAGTTCTCTAAAAGGGTCTATGAGATTAAATTCATCTTTCATATTTATAACAACATCTCTTGCTTTTGGATTATTGTAATGGAGGTAACCAAAGGTATCCAGTTCTTGATTCTGAACTAAATTAAAATCACCATTTATGATGCAATATTCATTTTCAAAATCTTGGAGAATTTCTGCTTTATTTGAAAAAAATTGTGGGTTATCCTCATTTTGAGCATATATATTTATCAATGTTACTCTCATCTTTTCAATAGTCAAGTCAACTGCTATATAATTCCCATTATTATCATTTTTAATTTGGTGTATATTATACTCAAAATTATTATTAAACAATATGCCTACCCCTCTTGAGTTTGATGTAACTGAATTTAAAATAATTTCTCCACCCCATTCTGATCTTATTACCCAATGTAAATTGTCTACCAAATGAGTTTCTTGTAAAAAGTATATATTATATGATTTTGACCTTAGGAAGTTCAACACATCCCTACGTTTTTCATAATCCTTTAGACCTCTACAGTTGGAAGTAAGTATTGTGATATTGTTATGTGCGTCCATGATTGGATTTAATCAATAACTTTATTTTTTTTGTCTATAACACAAACAAGGCATTCTGGTGAAGTAATACAAACTTCACTTCTTAAGATTTTAAACATTTTTTTACTAGTTAAAAAAATCATGAGGAAAGTCAATGGGTTTGACAAAGTGTATGATATGTGTTTGTGTAAAGGTGATTGTAATGTATAAAAAAGTACTAAATTCATTTGTACTTTCATGTGATTTTGTATATTATCAAAGCAAGCAGATGCCACTGAATGATGTGGCAAGGCAAAGTTAAAAATAGCATAGGAATTTTCTACTTCTGTTCAATTAATAACCAAAATTTAAGACAGTTTACCATAAAAAAGAACTGTGACATAGCTGACAGTCTGTACTAAGCTACAGTACAGACCTGTCGAAAGTTCAACACTGAGGCAACGAATAGGTGTCAAAATCTCGGCTACCGAGTGACGGAGATAGAGATTGCTAGTGACTAATAGGCTGTCGAGAGATAAGGTGGCTGCTGTAGATATAACTTACTACAGAGTCTGAGATGAGCTGCCGATTCGGCACTAATCTGTTAGCTCAGTGTTAAACGTTTGACAGGTCTGTACTGTACTGATTATTTCTTGCTTAAAAAAACAAAACCAGCACTGGGCTGGAAAGAATAATAAAAAGTTAACCTAAATACACATGTATGTACATCCCTACACCTGTCATACATACAAAAATATTAACACAGGGATATATAAATATACATTCATGTATACACCCTAAAGTATACCTCCATAAAAACCTTAAAATATATAGATACACATTCTCCCCCCCCCCCAAAAAAAAATGCCTACATGTATATCAGTATGCACATATACATATATATATGCGTGCAAGTACAAATGTAGACAAATACATAATTTTACAGAATAATATAAAGTATATATACATTAATATACACAAGTAAAGCAACATGTGTGTAAATACACAGATATATTTACACAAAAGTATATACATGTATACCACCATACCAAAAGACATAAACATACAAAGGTATGAATGCGTGCACATATACATGTGTACATGCACACATATATACACTGCACAATACACACATGTGAAGTCATATTGTTTATACATTATGATATAAATAGATTCCGGGGGGTATGGTTGAACGGTTGGACAGAGAACATCATAATATTTATTTGCAAAGCGCAAAACAAACATTGGTATAGCAATTATTCAGAAAAACATGTAATAGTAACAACATGACAGAGAACAATTAGACTTAATTAAATAAAACCAATCTTCGTTTCCATGATAACTGGAGGTAGAGTCAAAGTTTCCTAACAAACTTTTAGGTTTTTTGGGCGATTTCATTTAACTTACTAATTAAAAAGACAGATTACTTTTTGGATGTACACTAAAAACTTTAATTCATCTATCATGGTATGGCGTAGAACTTATAAATACATTCACATTAAATTATGCGGGATAAAAACAGTTTTATAATTTTTTTTGTCAAATTTGAAAAGCGATCTATACATGTGCATTTAATGTTTTTAAAGCGCTTTTCAAAAGCTCTCTTAACATATCGATTTTCGCTATTGACTTCATGAAGCTACATAATGCATTGGATGTTTTAATGTATACTTATTTCTTTAATTACTAGCATTTTATTTTATACAGACATTATTCACCTGTCGAAAGTTTAACAAGCTAACGAATTCTTGCCTAATACACAGTTCATCTCGACCCGTCATTAACTATAAATCGTCAGCTTTTTGAAAGTTACCCTATCTATGTCACGTCAGCTTTTCGGGTCACTAGCTTTCCATATTCCGGCAGCAGTCGACCTTCGAGTCTCTTTCGTTAGCTCAGTGTTAAACTTTCGACAGGTCTGAACTATCGATTAATTTGTGTGAACTCAAGCTGCATACATGTATATAATTTTGTTTTCAAAAATGCAATAACTTATGTAATATATTTTTATTTTATTAAAAGATTAATTTAATTGAACGTAATGTTTCATTTCATAAAAAAGTTTTCGTTACCCTCTTCAATGAGTTTTGGTGATACACTAAAAATTGCGATGATATAAAATTATTCATGTATAATATATGACGCATTCAAAAGCAATATGTTTGATGATGGTGTGGTGGATGAGTGTTTATATAGGTTATTAAACCTATTGGATGGTATTTGTCATTTACAGACTTTAGAAAATTAAAACGGAAATACAATTTCGAAAGTTTGATATATTATATACAACTTCAGAAGGTAGTATATGACAGGTAGAAAATAATACAATCAATCCTTCCTTAAAGGCCATCTCTATATAAAAGTAAGTAAAAATTTATTACAATTGAATCTTTATTCGTGTTATTTTGGCTTGTATATAGTTTATATGGGGTCATCTGCCCATAATTTCCACTTTTACTGGTCCCCTTGGGTGGCATTTATAGACAGGTTTCATTCAAATACACGTGTGTGTGTGTTTTGCCCTTTCATTATCTGTCTGGATTTTTCTACTCTTTATGTATAATTATATTATTTTGAATACGTCGAACTTTTAAATTGATGCATGACTTTCACAATGTTATAAATGAAACCATGAAAAACTATGTCAATACGTCAAATGTTATGAAAAATCATAAGTTAAAAAAATTATTACCTTACCATAAACTATAATGGCAGCTAGAACACCGTTATGTAGAGATCCATCCATGATTTGTTTTAAATGAATTCGAGTTTTTTCTTCAATATTTATCATTAATGTTTAGATCTTCTATATTTAAAACTTAAACTCTTATACAATTTGTCAACCAGGCGAAAGAATGATGACACAGAGGTAATTAAATTTGAATATTAAACTTTAAGGTAAATTAGAATTTTATCGATCGAAGTTGAAACCAACATAAACACAGTATGAAAAACAGAGACAAGGAACACACTTCTTGGCCTGATTTTCGTTTTGAAAACGAAAACGAGGTCAATAAGTGAAAAATATAAGTCACGTACATTAAATTAACTTTTGAAGTACAGTTAATCCTGTCTATAAAGATACATTAATTAGAACCAGTAAAATTGAGTTTAATTTTAATATACAGGTTCAAATAACATAAAAATAGTTCAATTGGGATAATATTTAACTGCCTTTATAAGCAAGTAGTCCCTATATAGATGTGGCCTTAA
Source organism: Anadara kagoshimensis (assembly GCA_021292105.1). Taxonomy (NCBI): domain Eukaryota; kingdom Metazoa; phylum Mollusca; class Bivalvia; order Arcoida; family Arcidae; genus Anadara; species Anadara kagoshimensis. Next base: position 4,289,705 of record CM037865.1, read on the forward strand.
GGCAAGACTGTACAATTTAACCTGTCTATAACAACCCCCTAAAGGGAACCAGTAAAATTTATCTTTATGACCATACAGGTGATCCTTATATAAAAGTTCAGATAATATTAAAAAAGTATAACTGTGATAAAATTTGACTGGTCTTTCTAAACAAACAGTCCTTAGAGGTGGCCTTTAATTCAGGTTGGACGGTAAAATTTATCTGTATTGACAGGTGGTCCTTATTTCTAGATCAAATATATGTAATATAAATAAAGAACCGAATTGTGATACAACTCTTCTGGCCTATAAAACAGGCGGTGCTTATATAGAAGTGGCTTTTATTTAAGGCAAGTTTGACAGTGTAAAAAGAGATGCAATGAAACACTTCTTGGCCCGATTTTCGTTTTGACAACGTAAATGAGGTTAAAGAGCAAAAATATAAGTCACGTACATTCAACTTCCAACTTTTGATTATGTTATGCGAGGGCTTGGTCCGATAAAGAGTATGGCTTGGATATCACCATGAAATATTCTTTATTTACGTCCGACAGTCATTAATGAATAATAAATATTGTCATTCATATTTTTATATGTTATGCTTTAAATTTATCTTACCTGTTTATACAACAAATCTGGATTCACAATCAGTGTCAGCCATTTTCTTATTAACAAATTTATTTCTTTTTTGAAACCTGCTTAGTATTCTATTGATAACACTTTAAACTGTTTTTTGTATTAATGAATTACCGGCCTTGTAAGATCGATAAAGTTCAGTAATCAATTATAAAATACTTATACATTAAAAATCGACATGTGCTATATAAAGGTGCCGATATATAGTAATAACAAACAGAAAAACAAATTGTCCACCCTTTCTTCTTTACAAACTTTTAACTTAAACATGAATAATATATATTATTATTAATAATAATCTGTCTGACAACCATCACTTATCTCCCTTTGGAAACCATGGGACTTTTTGCTCACTATAAAGACTTCATTCAACTTCATACATACCTAGTATATATATATATATATATATATATATATATATATATATATATATCTACTTTGAATAAGGAATAAATGGCATGGGATGAAAACATAAAGTCACATGGACGGAAATCGTCAATTTGAAAAAGTTATGGTTTTGGACCACCAAGGAAAAAGTAAAATGTCCATAATTTTGTCAAAATTCAGTGAACTGGAATGAAACTTGAACTTGATCTGTAACTCTTGATGGTAGACTTTCACATACCAAATATTAGCTGCAAGCGTTTAGAAAGACCGGACGTGTACTACGGACATACTTACGGATGAATATATATGTAGGTGGACAGAGAACATCATAATATCTATTTGCAAAGGAAAACAAACATTGCTATAGCAATTATACATAAAAACATGTGATGGTAACAACATTAGAGAGAACGATTAGAATTAATTAAATAGAACCAATCTTCATCTCAATGATAACTAGAGGTAAAGACAAAGTTTCCTAACAAATGTTTAGGCTTTTTGAACGATTTCATTCAGCTTACTAATTAAAAAGAAAGGTTACGTTTTGGATCTAGACTAAAAACTTTAATTAATCTATCGTGGTATGGCGTAGAACTTATTAATACATTCACATTAAATTATGAGGGACCAAAAACCAGTTTTTTTTATTTTCAAATTTGAAAAGCGATCTACAAAAATGCATTTAATGCGTTCAAAGCGCTTTTCAAAAGCTCTCTTAACATGTCGATTTTCGCTATTGACTTCATGAAGCTACATAATACAGTAAATGCTTTGATGTATACTAATTTCTTTAATTACTAGTATTTTATTTGATGCAGACATTATTTACCTGTCGAAAGTTTAACAACATGCTAACGAATTAATGCCTAATCCACAGTTAATCTTGACACGTCATTAACTATTAATCATCAGCTTTTTGGGTCACTAGCTATCCATATTCCGGCAGTGGAACTTCGAGTCTTTTTTATTAGCTCGGTGTAAAACTTTCGACAGGTCTGAACTATCGATTAATTTGTGTGAACACAAGTTGCATACTTCTATATAGTTTTGTTTTTAAAAATACATTACCTTATTTAATGCTATTTTATTTTTAAAAGATCAATTTAATTGAACGCTCATTTTCATAAAAAAATTTTGTTACCTCTTCAATGAGTTTTGGTGATGCACTAAAAATTGCGAAGATGTAAAATTATTTACCGGCCTCACTTCCCTGGTCGTGTTTAACTTGATAGTTCCGAAGTGTTTACTTTCATTCTGGATTTTGATTAGGACATGGATTAGTATGTTTGTTTTTGGTTGTTACCACTGGGTTGGTGTCTCTGCTAGTGGAATTTTCCCCGAGGATACCATTAGCCCAGTCGCATCTATTTATTTTATATGCAGCACAAACAAAATGACATTAGAGAGCCTGAGACGTCTCGCTCTATAAAAAGGTCCGTTGCTAGTACTACGGGCACTAGACCAGCAGTTAATATTGGTGCCCCTAGGATTATCCTTCAGGATGTTATCAAATTTTCATATGTTGCCAGTTCCGATCATCGTTACTTCTCTAAAGATTCACAAGACACTTTCAAATAAAAAAGTCAACAATTAAACTTTCAGATATTTTTAATTTTAATGACAATTTAACTTATTGCACTGTTACAACAAGTTGTAAATAAAAAACTGTAAAACCTGTAAAATTTTAATAACTGATACGCATTTTGCCAGTAACCTTACATCTGGAATTTACATTTTACAAAGTCACGATGATCTGAATTGTAAATCTTACAATGTTGTATATGGAATAAAGTGAAATTTATGTGGACTCATATATGTGGGTGAAACCAAAGGTAGACTAAATGTACGTGTGAATAGACATCGGTTTGAGATCAATAACAATGGTAATCAGTTTCTTTACCAACATTTTAATCAGCCGGACCATTCCGTGTTACCTATGAAAGTCAGACTTTTGGAAAAAATATACCACCGTACATATAGTCCTGCATTAGCACTCTTTACCGATTGCAACGGGAAAATTACTGGATAAGAGAACTAGGCACTTCTTCTAGCCTGGTAGAGGATTTTGAAAAAACCGCTTATTTTTCGTTGTAGGGAGGACAACGTGTTCAAAGGTGGCAAGTTATGTCATAACCTTCTTTGAACTTTACTTTGGTAGAATCTGCTTGTTGTCAAGCAAGATTTCACCCAGGGGCCATTGTGGGGGCAGCTAAAGGTCAATGGGTGCAAAGTACAAGTGAAAATGCCCATATTGACCTATACACAAATTCAAGGTGGCTTACAGAAGTTTTTCTTTATACATTTTGTCTTCTAAATATGTAAGTGGTATCTTCAAATTAATAGAAAGTCATATCCAACTAATTCAGTCACTTATTTTCAAAGTTTTCCATGAAAAATAAGATTAGACACTTGCACAAATTTGACCTTTACAAATATGATTAAGTGTGGCAAATACTAGTATAACCACATTTGTGCATTTGAAATTGTTTAACAAAACCTTAGACTTCTGTTTAAAAAAATTTACTAAATCATATTGCCCGTATTTATATAAGTATCCACTTTTTTAAAAAAAAGAAATCAAAGTACTGGTGGTACTGAAAATTTTGATTAGCTACAATGTATCTGTATAATACTATCAAGTGTGTTCTCTATTTCTGGTGGAAATATTAGTGAACTGTTGAAACACGAATTATTCCCAGTGTCGCCTATACCTGATACATCAGGACCCTTGTTATATGCAGCCTAAGAGTCGGATCTTCAAAATGTCCCCGAGGAGGAAGTTTGCATGGAGACATTACTACCAAAATAATTAATGGTCAAACTTTAGTTGTAGCACTGGGAAAACGAAAGTTATCAATACATTCGGCGAGTTAGGAAACGCACAAACTGTTTTTATCCACGCTAAAGATAAATGTATTAAAATGGATCTCATTATGATTATGATAGATATGACAACTAATCCATAAAAGATGAAACCATCTAGAGATAAAAGAGGACCAGGTCCCCGTTCTGTTAGAACAATTATTGATAATTAAAACCCCCCTCTGCCACCAAATTAGTAAGATTTTATCAGTCACCAGGAAAACAAATAAGATCTCGTAGTAATCCAAGACACTTCTTAGCTTAGCTGAGGGTATCAGGGGGTCCAACAGACAGCATGTTTAATTCATACAGAGAAAGGAGTGTAACCATTTTTAAAGCGTTCCCCATGGCTTACATGGGTAAGCTTACATGCAAGGCTATAAAAGAAGAGTTGTTGTCTGTCGTGATACTGATGACCTTAGAGGTTTTCTTCCCACTCTTGCAAGAGGGAACTTTTCTGAACTTGTGAGTGCAGATGTCTTCATTGAATGTACCTAGCGATTATTTCTAATCTACGATGTAAACTGTTCCTCTCAGGGTAAAAGTACAATTGAAAATTTGCTTCCAACATCATATGCAACCGACCTACATATTCAACATGCACACCATTAAACTGCTGTTTGGCTGCATTTAGTTATAACTGGAATTTGTTCCGGATCTCCCATCACCTATAGGACGCGGATGGTGCAAGTCTCAATAACTTGCGTACTGTATGCCTTTAACTCCCAGTGGAGGTTAATCCATCAACAAAATCCCTCAAACTGGCTCTGTTCTGCACAATTTTACCCCCTCTGTTTCAATTCCAGAATATTGTCTCAAGGTGTCTTTTAGTCTTGTGTGTTCCATTTCAAAGTTTTGTGATGTTGTTGGCAGGTGTCTTGATGGTGTGACCTATCCATCCCCAATGTCGCTTTTGTGTTTGTGTTTCAAAACGACCTTGTGTTGTGAACCACCATAAACTTTTCGTTACTAATTTTGTCTGGTCATCTGGCAACAGGACCACGAACAATACTAGTATTTATACTTAAATCCGAGTTTTTTTCACAAATTAAACTTATTTTAATATAGTTTTGCTTAAATCTTACTTTGAACTTTAACTTTTCTAAGACAATCACAGGTCAAAGGATCATGAACAAAACTTAACTTTTTGGATTTAAGTTAAGTATTTTCCTGATGTTCATGATTATTCTCGGACAGGTAAGTTAGTACGAGTCTGAATGTGATTTAAAAACAGTGTTAATGAGAAATTATAAATTGATTGATTGCATGGGGTTTTACAGGCTTTTACGTATTTCAGTCATATCAAGACGTCACCAGCTATAGGTGAAGTAGCAGAAAGTTTGACCTTTGCAGTGAACTTAGGGAAATGTGCAGGAAAAGTTCCTTAACATGTTACACCCGCCTTGGCACGGGGCATCGGTTTTTAAAATCTCTCTCAAAGGATCTTGTGACTTTTGTTTTTAAATACCGAGTGTTTGGCAAAAGAACAGTCACTACCTTATTTCAAGTCTTGATCAGACCCAACTAGGGTTCGAACCCAGGACTCAACACATACGGGGAGTGAGGGCTATACCAATTGAGCTACAGTAGGGTTTTTTTAATGAGAAAATAACCTTTACCAAAATCATGTCATGCATTGCTGAAATGTAAATATAAATCACGTTGCACTACAAGATGTACATGTAGGGCATACAGTTTAAAGTTGGTGGCTGTATGCACTTGCAATGGGACCGTTGAACCGTTGATTGGTTGAACCCTTTGAATGATAATGACACAGATAGTGATATCGATGAATCAAAAGAAAACGTTAGATGTGACTGATATATTCCAGAGATTCTCGTGACTATGCCTTGCCGATTACAGTACTTGCAGTACTTTGATTTAAACTTTTAAATCAATTTTAATAAATTTCAAATTATCAGCTGGGTTTAAACAATACATTCGTTTTAATCACAATCATGTATTTACAAAAGAATTATATTTTAGCATTTTGATTCATGCTTTGATATTGAATGTATACTTTTATTTTATTCTATCTTGAGGCTTGTGTCAGAGTTTTGAAAAATAACATTGAAATATTCAAATTTTAGCCTAAACAGTCTCAATTAGCTTCCTAGTCAATGTTAAAATACATGAAATACTATGATTACATGAGAACAGATTTATTTGATTTATTTAAATCTCAAAAAGTATATATTTGGACAGCTATAAATTAATAAAGATTATTTTTTTTGAAAAAAACACTATCTGACCTTTGACCTTTTATCTACTAAACCAAGGGTCGATCAGCTTGGCAACAGGTTGATTCTTGACACCTAACCTATGATGATATAAGACAGCTATGTTGCCAGCTTTGAACACTCATGTCCCCCTATTGTTAAATTTCAATTTGTTTTCCACCAGACTATTCGCCATATGGGTCATATGACAAAATTGTACGCGTAGGAAATCTTTCAAGCCCGGGTTATACACAATGTAAATGTTTTACACTTGTTCAACAAAACTGCACATAGCAATAGAGGTCATGGACATCTGCGTTACAACAAACCCAATATCCATGATGTGAGGTTTCTTAATCTTTTACCATTTCTGCAGAAACCCCACGGATTACACCATATCCGAACTAAACTCTACTCTATACCACTATCACGTCTAAGACAGTTACAAGAAGAATGCATAACTAAAATTACTATAGATTCTAATACACCAGAATATAAGCTTACTGCTGTCATCATGGATATTGCTTTTAACGGATTATTAAAACCTGCTCGGGAAAACGATATTGAGAACGATGGTCAACGCCAATATCTTAAGTTACACTTTGCTAACAAAGGCATAGATATGCTATACACATTTTCAATATTCTTCAAAATAAACAAGTACAATCTCAAGTTCCTGCTTATTTCAAAATTAATTCGCCACCTCTTTCCTACTCCTACAATAAACCTACAATTGCATCTAAAATATTTAATTATTAACAAACATTGCAGTGTTTGAATTTCCTTAGTTTTACTCCACTTATCTTTTCTTGTTCGTCTTCTCCCTATATTTATGGACCAGCTGGACATGTGATATCCAGTGATCTCAATATAATCGAGAACACTAAATTGAGATCTTTACTTTCAAAAGGTCTTAATATAGAGAAGCTCAACCTTTTACTTCGGGACAGAATTACAGACTTGCCATGGATTCTGTTGAAGAGTACCCAGACGTTGGGCTCAATTAAAAGATGCTGAGCATGATACCTTATCCGACTGGGTAAAGGTTGTGAGATCTTTCGTTAAAACTAGGATTGCCAAAGTTAAAGGGTCTATGAGTACTAAACCGTCTTTAGTACTCAAGGATCCAGAAATCAAGACAGTTCTAACAGACATACACAACAAATATGTTTTTGTCCCAACTGATAAGGCTTCCAGTAACATTATTCTCATTTGCAAGAGATTCTACTTTGAATGTCTTATTAAGGAGCTTGGTTTAGATAGTATATCAAACAACCTGGACATACTAGTGCTAATTTTTACCAAAGATGACGTTCTTTCCACCCATAGGGGAGTTCTCGAGTCTTTCGGTATTAATCTTAAAGGAAGGTCTTGATCTTCCTTACTTGTATTGGATTCCTAAACTTATAAAAATCCATACAAGGAAAGATATATAGCAGGCTCATCTAAATGTACTACTAAATCATTATCGGTAACCCTAACACAAATTTTGACAATCGTCAAAAATGGTCTTCAGTCTTTCTTTATATCAATGGTCAACTTTAAATGTTTATTTAAATCCTAGTTAGGAGAGATGTATTGTCATCAAATGACCACTGAAGGTAAAGGGTTAAATGTAGCATGAAATTGATTTTTACACGCCCCTTTTCAGAGTTGGGGCCTGTCGTATAAGTGATTAATACGCTATGGTAGAGCTTGTTTGAACTAAGGGGACTTTGTACAACGAAGTAGGCTGCTTGCAAATAAATTGTTGACTCAGGGATATTGCAAGCCTAGGCTCATCAAGGCCCTCAAAAAGTTTTATGGCCGTCATCACAGTGTTGTTGATAAGTTTGATGTCTCTCTGTCCAGGATTGCCTTGGATATATTTGACGTCTCATAGTTCCATGTTCCTTTGACACAATTTTGATTACACACGTGGCGGGTGTATGCTAAACAGAAGGTGCTTACCCTTCCGGAGCAACCAGCCTCATTTCCCTGGTGGAAGTTCACGTGTCTAACCTAATTTGTCAGTTCCAAAGTTTTTACTTTGCTTCTTGATTGTGTTTCGGAAATGGATTAGTATGTTTGTTTTTGGTTGATTTATACTTTTTACATGATTAGAAGTATTAGAAGCAAGATGTTCAAGTAATTCTTTAGAATTTTTGAGAATCCACATTTGGTTGATTCCAGATGTAGAATATACATGTACTTTCTCTGAATAAGACTAAAGACTATCTTTGATTTTTCTACACTATATACCACTATCCTTCATTCTAAATTGAAAGAACGTCTTAAAGAAATTATTCACCTGTCTTTCTTAAAAAATAACGGTAAGCCAAGATACAAATATCTGGTGCTGAACAGGGATTCCGGTTATTTTAATTTGTCAAGCATCATGCGGATTCCAAACAAAAATATACTGAAGATACCATCAACAAAATGTTGGAGTTTTTGATAGATAACATATTTGTTGTGTTTGGTAATATAGTTTTTCAGCAAACAATTGGTATACAAATGGGTACAAACTGTGCACCATTGCTTGGTGATTTGTTTTTTATTCTTATGAAGCAGAATTTATGCAGAGCCTTGTTAAATCTGGAGAGAAGACTGTCGCCAAATCATTCAACTCAACATACAGATATATAGATGACGTTCTGTCTCTTAACAATCCTAAATTTGAGATTATGTGACTGGCATCTATCTTGTGAGCTTGAAATAAAAGACACTACTGATTCCTCAAGTTCTGCTTCATATTTAGACTTATACCTGAATTATGACGCTTACGAAAGGCAACATTTGAAACTTTATGACAAATGTGATGACTCCAATTTTACTATTGTCAACTTTCCTTTTTCATGCAGCAATATACCTGCTTATCCTGCTTATGGTGCATTTGTTTCCGAATTATTACGCAATGGTAGAGCTTGTTCCCACTACAGGGACTTTGTACAACGAAGTAGGCTGCTTGCAAATAAATTGTTGACTCAGGGATATTGCAAGCCTAGGCTTATCAAGGCCTTAAAAAGCTTTATGACGATCATCACAGTATTATTGATAAGTTTCATGTCTCTGTGTCCAGGATTGCTCTGAATGTATTTGACGTCTCATAGTTCCATGTTCCTTTCAGTCAATTTAATACAGACGTGGCGGGTGTAGCTAACTAAACAGGAGGTGCTTACCCTTCCGAGACACCCGGCCTCACTTCCGTGGTGGAAGTTCACGTGTCTAACTTGTCAGTTCTAAAGGTTTGACTTTGCTTCTGGATTGTGATTCGGAAATGGATTAGTATGTTTGTTTTGTTTAATTTTACCAAAAATTAAATTCATTCGAACCAATGGAGAGATCTGGAGTTTATGTATTTCGATATAAGCGGGGAAACAATTAACCTTCTTTGCTTTTATTGGATTCCAAAACTTCATGAAAAGCCATACAAAAATGATATACTTGGTTTCTCTAAATTTACTACTTAATCATTATCAGTAGATCTAAAACAAATTTTGACAGTGGTCCAAAAGTCTTAAGTCTAGTCTTATGACAAGATGAACGTTTTTATTGTTATTTTTATCCTTTTCCATGCAGCAAAATATCTGCTTCTGATGCGTATGGTGGCCTTGTTTCAAAAGTATTAAGGCATTGTTGAGAGAAGTGTATACAACGTCGCAAGCTGCTTAAAAATAATTTGTTGACCTAGGATTATGAAAGCCTCAAAGATTTTTTATGGTCGTCATCACAATATTGTTAATAAGATGTCTCTGTACCTAAAATAAACCTGGATATATTTGACGTCCCATATAGTTTCATGTTCCTTTAATTTTCAAGATGTAGCTTGCTAAAAAAGAGTGTTAAGCTTTTCGGAACACCCCCACTTCTCTAGTGGAAGTTTAAGTGGTAATAATTATTTGTCAGTTTCACTAGTTTTTACTTTGCTTTATGAATGTTGTTTTGGCCATGGATTGGTATGTTTGATTTTGATCAGATAAAGTCTGTTAAGCATCTGGTATCAACCAAATAGGGATTCTAGAGATAGTATAAGGAGTTACTTGAACAACTAGCTTCTTTTATCCCGTGTGAAAGAATGACAAGTCGATAATTTTTCACGACATAATAAAACATCTATATTTCGAGTAATTTGTAAATGATATAATTTTAATAAAATACTTTTTATATACATAATAATTCACGAACACTTGTTGCAACCTATTATTTCAATATTATAACCTGTTTTTATAGCATTGATGTTGTTCACAATTTTATTAAAATACATGTATTATGGAATATGATGGCTAAGGTAAATTGCATTGAAAATCTAATATTTAAATATTTTAGACGTGGCGGTTGTAACCTGCTAAACAGGGAGTGCTTGTCTAGAGCTTGCTCACCTTGTGACAGTTGATCTATTTTACTTTAATTTGTCAAATTTTAAAGTTTTTACATTGCTTTTTAGTTTTGGTTGATGTTAAACTTAATTTTCTAGAAGAATGCGTTTGGTTGTCAATAAATTAAAACGATATGGCATCTATTTCGTGACATTTTATAAGTTTCAAAATTGAAATTCTAGTAAGAAAACAATAAAAAGAGTAGGAACAAAACACGAAAAAAGCTTAATTTTGACTTATTAGACGTATATATTAAGGGTTCAAACTTTTAGTATATATATAATATGATATAATGAGAATAGTTTTTTAGATTGTATTCCATATCTGATCAGTACAGTGTTAAAAGTTTGTTTTGAGTCATCCCATTATTTGTTTATCTTGCTAATATAAAACCTGCAAACATGATTTATGCTAAATAGTTCTTTAATCCATTTTCATTTTAATTAGTTTATTAGTTAAAATTTAAAAAAATTAATTTGAATTTTTGACATTACATAAAATCTTTCATAGAAAATGATAAAGACTATGTTTACTCATTATAAATAACAAAGATCATATTTAAACAAAAACGTAACATATAGTAAAAACAGTAACTAAATGTTATAATAAATACTAGTATTCAAACTAGTGATTTAAGACGTCTATTTGAAATTCAATTTCATTGCAAACGTGATCATGTCTGCAGGTATATTGACTTTTAGTGATGGCTAAAACATAACATAAAACATAATAACACATCCAAATATATACTTTGAGAAACGAAGAAAATGAGTTCCTCGCTATAGATCTTGACATGCACCTCCTAGTTTCGATAAATAAGTCCATTCATATATATCATCATATATTCTGTAATATTTGTCCGGCTCATGTGCACGTTTACAAATTTCACAAAATGCCTCTTGGTAAATATTGTACATACCTTCTGAATAATAGTACTTCTTCCAATCCATATATTCCATATACGCTGATTCATTCCAGTCTAAATACCTAATATGATTAACAAGTTGATTTATTGAGTCGAATTTATTTACATCTATGAAAGAGTTAAGTGGATTAAAGAGTGAATGGTTTACTCCAGATCTCATTATTGGTATTATGTCATGTTTCATTATGTGATGTAATCCTTTCTCAGATATATAATCCCTACATAACGAATTTTCAAATGAAAGATAAAATTTGTAAGTTTCATCAAGAATCTTGAAGCAATCATCCTTTGTCCCTGGGATGTGTATTCCATGAGATTCTTTATGACGGTGAATCGTATTGCATTTCTTAGAACCACAAAGTCCGTAGATATCAACTTTGAAATGTTTTTGTAGTATTTTAGCAAATTCCTCTCTCTTCGAAACAGTACTACAGTGACTGTTGAACCAAACGATTGTTTTTTTTTATTTCCAAAGATATTTCCTGTACGCTCATTATTATATTGTAATTGTTTAAATCTTCCCATTGGAATAACAAAATCTGCATCTCTTCTGTAACCCATTGTCCAATTTACGTTCCGCTTGTGCAAATTAATATTAGATTTTAGAAATCGGGCTAGAGAATATTCCATAATATTGTTTGGGGCTTCAAACTCTGCAAAGATCCAAATTTGACCCTTTTGTTTCACAGAAGGTAGAGTAAATTCAGGTCTGTATACAAAATCAAGATTAAATATCACAACGTCACTTTTGTCATAAGTCCCTCTGTTGTGTGAAATTGTACAATCCTTTACTTGACAATTTTCGAAATATTTCAAGCCCCATCTTTTTCCAATATAATCTACTACCCAATGACTCGGATAATACAGGTGTATTGTTTTTTGTACTTTTGCATTCAATTGTGTAAAATGTAGTTTTGTTGCGTGACTATGGTCGAATTGCCCTCCATTTTCGTTATTGTAAGTGATAATCGCCATTAGTAACATTATGGTTAGTAGAACCACCAAACAGACTAACCTATATAGAAAAAAAACAACAACGTTAACAGTTAACAATAATAGATCCAATAAATAAATTTTCAATACTGCAAACATCATTTTCTTCGTATATGTATAAAGTATTAAGTATTAAAAACAAAGTCAAAGTTAGCAAAAAAAAAAAAAAAAAAAAAAAAAAAAAAAAAATAAAAAAAAACAAAACTACAGAGTTAGCAATTAGTATAAATGCAGAAAAAGCGGAACAAAAACAAACTTAAATATTGATATCCAAACTGCTATACAGAACAAATCATTTAAATGTTTAAATGAATCAGAATAGATTCTTTGCAATTTCAAATAAAAAGAGCATTATTTTGCAATTTTGGAAACGGGTCTATGTTACCCATCATAATTACTTTTTATTTTTTAAATTAATGACTTTGTTTTCTGTTCGATAATTTTGGTTACTATTTTCGTTCTTTCTTTGCAAAATCAAAATGGCAACAAAATAGACCCGATTGTATCAATATGTTATATTTTGATTAAATAAGGAGGGACTGGAACTACGGTTGATGCACTCATGTAACGTCCTCGGGGAAAAGTATCCATAAAACCCCAGGACAATAGATTTTTGTTTCAAAAACACTCATGACAAAAATGTTAATGTTTATTGCTCTTGAACGCCGTTAAAAGACTAACTTAATATAACTTTAAAAAATTATAATAAGAGTCTCAATTAGCGTTTAGTAATAATATTAATAATTAATAATTAATACGCTCTTGTAGAGCTTGTTATCACTATGATACAAAGACGCAAACTACTTACAAATAAACTATTGACCCAGGAATATTGTACGCCTGGGCTTCTCAGGGCCCTTAAAAGTTTCATGACCGTCATCACAGTATTGTTGATAAGTTCTGTGTCCAGAATTGCGCTGAATATATTAATGGGCCCATATTCCTTTCACGCAATTTTGAATACACACGTAACAGGTGTAGTTAGCTAAACAAGAGGTGCTTACCCTTATGGAGCAACCGGCCTCATTTCCCTGCTGTTAATTCACCTGCTTAACCTTACTTGTCAGTTCCAAGTTAATTTATTCATTTTTGGTCTTGATTGCTTGCTCAATGGACAATTTTTAAACACATATGTCTAACATATGTAATCATTTTATATTTAAATTAAAGCTTACTTTGTAATCTTCCAATGTCGTTTGACCATCATGTAGATTAAAACCTTTCGCAATGACATGCTGCAATTATAAGTAGTGGAGTTCAAATCTTTAAATTCAATGAAATATTAAATGTACAATAACTTAATAATAATTTACTTTCTAAAATAAAAATAAAATCAGGAATGGGTTTAATCCTTTTATACTTATACGTTTGTCACGTGGTGGTATACGAATATTATTTGTTTCTGATAACTTCTAGGGTGGGCTATTTGTGTAACACCTTGAATTATAGCTGCCTAGTCTTGTAAATTTAAATAGCATTACATCAAATACGTGTAGCAATAACTATGTACTTCGGAATTTATGATTTATAAAAACAATGTTACTGAAGTATTTGTTTGTTTATTAAAAACAGCTTGTATTACTATAAATAAAAAGATATGTTGACAGGCACTTTTGCATGTCAACAATTGCATAATCTGTGATAGTATAAATTTTGTAAAATTTATTATTAACAGTTAAGTAATAACTGTTTGACTATCATAATTTCCTGCGAAGTACTTGCTCAACATTTTTTTTTGCTTTGGCAAATTTAACGTTCAGGAAAAGATAAACAGGAGGCACAAACCTTACCAACGTATCCGGTGTCACTTTCCTGGTGAAACGTTCATGCGTTTTACTTACTTAGTCATTTACAGAGATTTTACTCTTTTTTGAAATTCTAGATTTGGATATGGCTTAGTACGCTTGTTTTTTATTTTTATAATTATCGAATATTAACTTTAATCGCGTGTATTTATACCAGTGCTTCTTTTGTGCCTTCAACCATGTTCAGAACTGTACAAAGTTATACAAATCGTATAAAAATGACTAACCCTTTACCATATATAGCCCCTGGATTACAAAATTTTTTATATACAGACTAACGTTAACAGTTTTAGACATGATAAAAATAAACATTTTTTTCATCTCGAAATACTTCTTATTTTTCTATTGTTTGTAATGTTTTCTACCACCTTACTTGCGACAGACAATTCTTCAACAAAAATAAAGAAATCCTGACAATTTATCTAACATCTATGAAACAGCAAAATCACCCATATCTAAACAAGCAGATGGAGGGGGATTTTGTTATCGCTTTGACCAGACCCGTCAATCAATGTTTTACAAGCTGCAAGTAAAACATCAAAACAACTTGTAAATTAAGTTAAACAAGAGAACTTCCATCAGGCTGTAAAACCAGGTTCTTCGGATGAGTAATCAGCTCCTGTTTAGCTAGCTAAACCCGCCACAGGAGAAGGAAAAATTGTTCTGAAAGTATTCATCTACCGTTCACTGGTTTTTCTATTGACATCGGCATGCTATAATTCAAACCCGGTCTATTGAGTGGTGATAATTATTGAAAAAACAGTGAACTGAAATCTTAAACTTGAAAATTATAAATAATAGATAAACTGATTTGACATATGTTTTAGCCATTAAAAGATTCATTCCATTCCATATAGATTTCAAGCGTGACAGGTGGTACCTATACACACAGAGGAGTGTTATTTAGCCTTCTGTAACATCCAACCTTACTTTAGAGTGGGTACTTAGCCTTCCGTAACACCCAACCTTATTTTAGAGTGGGTACTTAGCCTTCCGTAACATCCAACCTTCCTTTAGAGTGAGTACTTAGCCTTTCGTAACACGCAACCTTACTCTGCTTTCGGGAGTGCGATTAGAACATGGATCGGTTAGTTTATGGTGGTTAGCATTTTCAGATGGGTTACATGTGTCACATTTTTTTCGTGAATTCTCGAGATTTTACATTATCCGCCTTAAAAACGCTAAATATCTAAAACGATTACTGAAGGTACTTATAGCAGGCTAAATGGAAAACAAGTACATGTACTTTACTTGTAACTTCAACGATATAATAATTTATTATAATTATATGATGTCTATCTAATAAACATAACAAGTTACGCTGATGACAATGGTTGCTACTGTTTATTCTAACTTCAAACGTATAAAATACATCAAATCATAATCCTAAACAAATCACTTCGGTACCATATATTGGCAATACATATAATAAAAAAGTGTTTGCCTGTTTACTTCATGCATGGAATGCCACCTGTATTCTCCGATCTCCCGTGTGCCCATTGACAATAACCTGCATTTGTTAAAGGTAAATGTCACTGATCCGGAGGTTGTTTCTGATTCTTGAAGCGGAAACATTTAATGATTAAATTGTATTAACCCGTATCGCGTGAATACTATTTAGACAATCAGAACCTAAAAATGAAAGATATATGAATGCAGCTGTCGAATATACCATACCGACATATCTAAGGAGCAACAGCTACCTTTCAATTATAAAAATTTAACCGCGTAGATAGAAAAATAATATTTTAAAATACTGCAAAGTAACAAGCATTTATTACTCAACAAACTTTTATCGAAAAAGTTTATTAAAATTTATTCATATAAATAATATAAAGGCAAAAATTGGAAAAGCTGAGAAAATTTGCAAAAAAATCACAATATAAAAAATATGTTCTTATAACACATGCAAAATTTCAAGTTTTTAGGTCAATTGAAGTTACATCAATTAAGATATTTAAGTTTGAATCACACCATCCTTTCAAAAGATTTTTTCCTCACTGAAAATGTGATCGGACTTTATTATACCAAGAAAACATTATTTCAACTCGTCCGTTTGTCATCAGTTCGTGAACGACCTAGACGCCCGAGGTCGTATCTATCAGTTTTATTCTTTTCAGGGTAGATTTTTGTATCATTGATAATTTGCAATGCGGTATTTAAATTAGGTTAAAGGGAAGGGAAAAGAGGAGGGGTGTTTAAATATTGATCACCAATGTTGCTATAGGTACTACTTTATTTTGTATACCAGGGGGTTTTAGAAACTTGGGGATGGATAGGGCTATGGACCGATTTTTAAATTGTTGAGGTCCCCACCCTTAAACTAAATATTTTCTGGTTCTTGGTGAAAATGAATACCTCTAGGATAATGTAAGATAGAGGGTAAGATGACAAGTTACCTTAGCAATACCCTTTCAATCCTAATGAAATTGAGGGCGGTAAGTCAACAAAATGACACCAAACAATTTTGTATATATGTGAGGTTTTCTTCAGTGCCTATGAGTTGATTTGTATATGTATTTATATGCTGATTTGTATGATAAACCGTTATATATTCGAATTTAGCCGACCACTTACCCTAGTAATCTCCTTTTAATTCTAATAGTATTTTGGGTCGCGTAAGTTGGGTTGGTAGTGGCAACAAAATAGCACAAAACAATTTTGTCTACGCGAGTTTGTTCAGTGATTATAAGAGGAACGAACATTCGCGCATTAAGAAATAGAATAGGGTTATATAACAAGATATGATGTGTTTGTTATCCTAGTAATCCCCTTTCAATCCTAATGCTATTTTGGAAGGTATAAGTATCTAACTTGAGCATTTTTGAAGTAGTGCGTGCACCATCCATTGAATCCGCTTATTCTGATATTGATAGTATTGCTGAGCTTGAAAATGAAATACCTAGAATGTCCCAGATAACCCGACATGTGTGCTTATTAGGAAATGTTAATGCTCGCACTAGCAATCCAACTGGCTTTGTCCATGTTGATTATAGTGCAATGAAACTTCTGATAATGACGATGATGATATTTGATTTCACCTGAATGGTCCCAAAACATTAGAGAACCTTGTCATTTGCCTAGATAGACACTCAAGTAATATTGGACAACCAAATAGATGTGGCTATAAGCTTATAGAACTGTGTAAAGGCTGTAACTTATTTATTGTGATCGTTAGATTGGAGCAGGATAAAAACATAGGGAGAGATACATCGAAAGGTGTTAGTCTGATTGATTACGCGATTTGCTCCCCTGAACTTGTTAATATTATAGATGATTTTGCAGTACTTAAGTTATATAAGATTTAATCAGATATACACTGTCCGATTACGTTGAGGTTAACACGTTCTTTGACAGAATTTTTTAAATAATAGAGTGTAACAATTCCTGTAAATGGTGGTCAGATAAATCTGAAGTTTTTGTATATTATGTTTTTGATGGGGATATTGTATATATTGTAAAGGATTTTCAGTTAATTAATAATAGAAGAGACAAAAAGATTATAATTTTGTAAATGTTGTTCAGAAAATATGTAATGTTTCAACTAATTCTGCTAGGGCATCTTTTGGATTTAAAAGAAACAATCGCAAGAGAAAAAAAATCTAGCTTGTTTAGGAATGAGTGCACTAAGAAGAAAACAATATTTAAAGCTAAAATATTTTGTAAATGTGAAAACCAAAAATACTACGAGAAATACGAATGTAGCCTGTAAAGCTTACATAAGAACACTGTCTAAACATTATGGTATTTGTTAAAGATACTTGGGACTTAAATTAAAGAGTAAACGTACCACTAATCCAAAGGATTACTGGAAGCTTTTAAACAGAAATTTTGCTATGTGCTTTGCACAACGAAGTAGGCTGCTTGCAAATAAATTGTTGACTTTGATTATATACATTTGTTGCGGGAGAGTCAAACACAAATAATATATAATTATGTATAATGTATATTTTACAATAAAAATAACAGCTGTTAACAAAATAAAATCGTTTATGTCAAGATTTTTATTTTGCGTAATTCGTCGAAATATATATTTTGTCGCGGAAAATTACATTGTGTTATATATCTATGCTAGAGTATCAACATGAGTTATAATCGTCTACAGATCAACCAAAACCGAGTAAGTACCAATAATGTATTTTAGATGTTAGCACTTTAATTATTGATATTAATATCAGATAATGTTTAGGTATAGATACTGTGCATGGAGAACGTAACATTGTAAAGTCTCATTATTAGTCCAAGAGATCATGGCTAAAATCCGGGTGAACGAGGCCAAAAGGTTTAAGGGTTGATTGTTGTAGTAAAATGTCCTTAGTTACTGAAAACCAATTTCTTACGCGTCAAATCGTTTCCGATTTTTTAATCAGAAACAGTTTTTGAAGAAAAGACCCTGCAAATGTTAAATTTTGGTAAAAAATAAAAATTCTAAATTTTGAAGCATTTTGTGGCAAAAAAAACCACAAAAATGTTCATTCTATCTTTCATTGTGGACAAATGATAGATTAAAATGCAAAACATCCTGACAGTTTTCCGATTTTGTGTCAAAATGTTGAAATAAGCGATAAAATCGATGCTGTAAAACTGCGTTTTATCATATCTACCGTCTTTCGATTCTGGTAAATCTGTTGTTTATGCATTAAATATGACAAACTATATATTTTTATAAAGCCTTGGTAGTCCTGTGAAAAAATATTACAAAGCTTCGGAAATATGAAACCTTAATACCGTAGCAAATTATTATGTTTCCCCTACCCCAAAAATACGAAAATGTCAAAAATTCATTATTTTGGCCCGTGCTTGCCGATTAGTGTTTAAAACAAAACATTATTGTTTGTTACATCTCCCGTCTGTTCCCGACATATTTATAAAACAATAATATGTAGAGTGTTTGGTGATTTTATATGAATATTTGCACTTCACATATAACAATAGTTTGGAAAATGAGTTTTCATTAAATCTTTTGTACTTTACTTCTTGTAATTTTGTTATATAGGCATTGAATCTCGAGATTTATATGTTTCTGTATTGCCGTGGCACATTTGAGTCTGACAACATAAAAAAACTATCGGAAATACCGAAGCTTACAGATGAAATGAATAAATTTTTTCCCCTACCCCAATATTGAAAAACATGTGAAAATCAATGTTTATGCAATATATGCAGATTTGTGTTTCTAATGAAGATTTCGAACAAAAGTACCCACAACAATGATAAAACAAGCTTCGAAGATTTTAAATATTTGTGAAATGCTTAAGGTTAAGGACAGATAGGACTAACTAATATAATAAAATTACTTATTTTATTCATTTATATGGAAAATGCTATAAGAAAAAAGGAGATTCGCCCTTCTATTTTAATTGTTTAGGCATTGAATCTCTGCTGTTATCTACTGACGTAATTCCTTGATATATAAGAGTCTAATAACACCAAAAATGTCGGAAATAGCAAATCTTGTAGATGAGGCGAATAAATTTATTTCCCCTACCCCAAAATTATGAAAAAAATACCAAACTTTTTAGGCCATGTATGCTGGTGAAGATTTTAAGCAAGTGTCCATGCAATAATTTTGTTTTAATGATTCAAAGTCATAGCGAAATAATTTTTTTAAATTATGAAAAGAAATTAGGAAATATACATATTTACCTATACATATTTGAACTTGAAAATCAAAAACAAACATATCAATCCTTGTCAAGATCACAATCCCCACAAAAGTAAAAGCTTCGAAACTAGCAAATTTGGCGGGGTGCTCTTTAAGCACGTCCTGTTTAGCAATTACACCCGCCACGTGTGAAAAATTAAGAATACACGTATTTTTCGAACAACCTGATACTATAAAATAACAATTACAAATAAGCCATAATGTTAAAATATGGTAAAACTTAGTGTATGGCATTTCTGATTATGGTTTTATATGAAGATATTGGATTTTATAAGACATATCTCTATTCGATAAAGTTCAATCAGATACATGAGCTTTCTAAACCATATTCATTATTACTAAAACCCGTCAATCAAAAATTGTAGCCACATTTTACAAATCTTTGCAATTTATTCTTGTGGAATCATTTTATTTGGAAGTGACCTAATGTACAATGTCAGTCTCCATTAAATCTTATTTTAAAAAGTCTGCACCCTACGTAAAATTTTCAATTTCACTTCAAACTGACAAAATTTCTATGTCCAATAACTCCATCTTTGTATCTTTTAAATGAATTATTGATAGCTATTACATCACAAATTGCCTGGCCATATTATAATGATTTTAGAAAGTGGTATTGGACACCTTTCAACCTTAAGCCTGTTACTTGGTGCCCAGCCCCACGTTCTTTTAAGAGTACAAGATTTTTAGCAGAGACTGAAACTGTACATTAGGTCAAGTCTTAATAAAATGATGGCACCAAAAAAAGTTGCAAAGTTATGTAAAATGTGGCCGCAATCTTTGATAAACGGGGTCATAGTAATACCAAATATGGTTTAGTAAACTTCTTTTGCCATATAATCACGAATAATAGGTAAACACTACTATATAATATAGCCGAGGTCATAGAAAACCAGAAAAAAGGAGTATCACGGATATAAGAAATGCTTTTAGATTGAGATGTTTAACAAAGAATATAAACCCCATAGATACTTATGTTTTGGCTAAAATAAGCAAGATATGGACAGCAAAGGTAGGATTGATAAAGTGAATTGCTAACATTACCGGAGTTGCAAAGATCGATGGAACAATGGGTATGATGATATGAGTAAAGTGTTCAACTGACAAATGGAAAGAGATCAATTTTATATAAAAAAAAAATGAATTGAAGCAATAGAGAACTGATTAAATGCGCTGTGTAAATCATCAAACATAAACACAATTATCATATTACAATGACAAAAACGAAGTTAAAAAAATTGCAAAGTTAAACTCGTAAACATTGGCAGGGGAAAATCCGGACGCTCGGGAAGGGTAATCGCCTCCTGCCACCACATGTGAAATCAAAATTGAGAGTGAAAGTAGTAACAAGAAAAGTCATTTCAATTCAGAACGTTTGGAAGGAAATTGAACAAAACAAAACCAGATCTCAAACCAATTTATTGTTAGAGATGTTGGATTTATGTTTCAATTACTTTTATAACAGCAAGCAAAGAATAGCTGATCATAGTAACCACTCTCTGCCATCCCATCATGTTCGACAAACAGACCTGTGTCACCTTAATGTGTTTTAATCAGTTAAGAGGAAGGATGTAGATTTATATGCATATCCAAGTAAATGGTTTGTAATTTTGAAGATGATTTTAAGGATTTGTGCAAAGACTGACTGACACTGCCTTGCAAATGACAAAGTGTTGATTATGTTAAATGTTTAGATTGCGTAACACTTACAAAATTATTTTTGCGCAGTGTCTTATTTGCAAATATTTGGATTTCTATCACTTGACTTTTAGGTTTTTGCCAGAGGGTCCAGTCGTTGTTTTAATGGCTACAATGTGTTTTATTTAAATGTGGTTCAACATAAAATTCAGTGTATTTCATCCTCACTTTTCATACATGACCCTGTACCCAATATTTTTAGTTATGATCTAGTATGTTTCTTAACTTAAATGCAGCATTCATATTGTAACTTTTCAAGTATAGTAATTTACCGAAATGCTACTGTTCTTGCCATTCAATGAATACAGAGTAGAATTTAAACGCATGGTTCAAGCATTGCTTTTTTACCAATCTGAAAACTTATCCGTTTACTTACATTTGAACTATTATTTGCATACATGCCTCAGATATACCCTTTTCTGAACTCACATGACCATTTTTTATATTTCTTCTTTTAATGCAAAAAGGTAACCCATGACTTCTTAGCCTAGAGAGGGTTTCTATATTTTCACATTTTGGAGAAGGGAAAATTAATTGATTCATGATAGCTACCGAAATTGACATTTCCGACATACACAAGAAGAAAAGTCACCTTTAAGGATCCTTAAAGCCCCCTTAAAGACTCATTAAATGGGGCTTTAAGGATCTTTAAGGGGTCTTTAAGGACCTTAAATGTGTCTTTAAGGTCTCTTTAAGGACATCCTTAAAGATCCTTAATGGAACTGAAATTTTAAGGATCTTTAAGGCGGCTTTAAGGATCTTTAAGGATTCGTTTAATAAACACAGAAAACAAATTTCTTTACATTTTTTTAAATTTTAAATTTATATAAATATGATGTTAAATATAATTATTTAACTTATTATACTCTTACACTGTTTTTATTTTATTTTATTGTTTTAGTTAAACAAAATTTATTTTATTTTTTTATATTTTTATTTTTTATAAATTTGTAAAAAAAAAATTTTTTATTTAATCATTTTTCTTTATCAATTTATACTAATTTTGGTTGTTTTGCAAGTAGTCCTGAAATCACAAATAAAGAAGAACACGTTATTTAACATTATTTATTACAAATACTTATCTAATTTCGCTAGCGGCGGGACTTGAACTCACTACCCTTAGTTCCCCAGATTACATCCTTTCCTGACTCTACATCCTTATCCATTAGGCCACGGAAGACATGCATATACATTGTATATTTTTAAACTATATCAGTACCCGGTAGCCTAAGGATCATGTGACTAGCTCTAAATCTTCCAGATTTAATAATAAAATATATAAATAAAATGTTTTACTCCATTTTAAAAATATTTTATTATTATTATCATTATTATTATAGTTTGCTCTTTCATTCTTGAGAGGAATAATTTTTAGGTTAATTTAACTGACTTAAGATTTCTGATCAAAGGAAGACGGGCATATCAAATCTTTACCTGTAATACACTTATTTATCTGACTGGCAAACATCACTTTTATAAAGATCAATTATCGATCAGATATCCATTCCTATTTGTATAATCTTAATCATACTACTGCTTTTTTATTAAAATATTTCAATAATTCTTGAAATTAAAACAATAATTTTAAGTAAATTTTATTTAAAATTGTCTTTTATAATTTAGTTACATTTTTGTTGTAATACCAATACTTATTTCCTTGTTTGATAAACAACTATAATATTGACTAGCGACATTTAATAATCTATACAAAATGGAAGGACGAGTTTTAATGATAATTTGTTATAATCTTAATCTATCCTTCAAAATCTCGCATTTAACTTAAATGGCTGTTTTATGAGGGAAACAGTGAGAATGTTAAATAAAATAATTTCAGAAATTAATTCAATTCACGGTGAGAGAGAGAGAGAGAGAGAGAGAGAGAGAGAGAAAGGGGGTGCACATGTTAAACATTATAATAATAGTACTCTTTACAAATTTAAACAGTAGAACTAGCGACATTTCCTACTGTTATAAATCTGGTAAAACTGTTTTAAAAAAATATTACCATTGTCATACTCAAAAGCGGATCACTACCCTTTTTCAAGTTTTGGATCAGACCCGGCCAGAGACCAAACCCGCGACCTTCCACTTCTGGAGCGGACAGTCGACACTCTACCGAGCTGGCTGCTACCGAAGTGGAAGGTCTCCTTCCTCCCCACTTTTTCCACACTTGTTTAAAATTATCTATATGACATCCATCTGAACATTCAAGTTAATTTTATTATATTAATTAAATTATTACATTATTACACTAAATAATCAGTATAATGGTGCAACACACAAGAATCCTTTTTACCAGAAAATAGCACTTATCATTTTAGATTTGTTCCATAAAGCCAATAACGGACGGATAGAATAAAAAGTCAAATGAGATGGAATTTATCTATTAAAACCAATTAAAAATTAAAAAATGTACAAAAAACGTACAAAAATTGGGACTTTTATATGAAAATAGGACTTTGCGCTATAAAAATATACAAAAAGATAATCTTATGTGCTAAAAATGTACCATTCTAATTAGCTCTCTCTCTCCCTCTCTCTCTCTCTCTCTCTCTCTCTCTCTCTCTCTCTCATCCTCCCGACTATATTGTAAATAACGTTTTATGGCATTTCTACCAACCTACCATAGATCCAGGAGGGGGAATGAAATGTGTCCCCATATCATAATAACTGTCGTCCACAGATCAATGGCTAATGTGTACTCTCTCTCTCTCTCTCTCTCTCTCTCTCTCTCTCATTCTCCCGACTATATTGTAAATAACGTTTTATGGCATTTCTACCAACCTACCATAGATCCAGGAGGGGGAATGAAATGTGTCCCCATATCATAATAACTGTCGTCCACAGATCAATGGCTAATGTGTACTCTCTCCCTCTCTCTCTCTCTCTCTCTCTCTCTCTCTCTCTCTCTCTCTCTCTCTCTCTCTCTCTCTCCTCTCTCTCTCTCTCTCTCATCCTCCCGACTATCATTGTAAATAACGTTTTATGGCATTTCTACCAACCTACCATAGATCCAGGAGGGGGAATGAAATGTGTCCCCATATCATAATAACTGTCGTCCACAGATCAATGGCTAATGTGTACTCTCTCTCTCTCTCTCTCTCTCTCTCTCTCTCTCTCTCTCTCTCTCTCTGGGCCCTGACCTTGGTCCCAATATTCATTTATGATTAATGGAATCACTCTTTATGGAATCTGTCCTTGAATAAGAATTATTTTTGAAGTACTGATAACAGCCCAGTTTAAAATTCATGCTTTCTGACAAGACAGAAGTGTCTTAATTAGTATTACTAATTAACGTCATTTACTAATACTAACTGGGTTCTTTCATGCCTAAGTGATCAGGTAAATAACATTATCACCTAAGACTGGTCAGCACTACCTGAATTCTTTCATACCTCAGCGAACTGGTACATTACAGAGGTATCATCCTCTGATTGCAATTACCTACCTGTACACGAATTAATTAATCAGTACCACTAATTAACTGGTCCATCCACTGGTTGCTTGACAATTTGCGGTAAGCGAGAGGGAAAAAAGTCGGAAAGCAGGGGCAAATGTTGGGGTGCCCCCCTCCCCGCCCACCTACCTCCATCCCGCTGGATCTGACACTGCATGATTTACCATTTTTGAATTATTTTTAAACAGAACGAAAAAAGTACACGACACTGCAAATCCAAATTCTCTCTCCTCTCTCTCTCTTTCTCTCCTAGATATGACAATATTCCAACGTCAGCTGCAGACTGCTAATATCTTTTTGTGTTTGAACAACACCATTCGATTTATTTCTGGAGAAAACTTTTTTACTTTTTTCTCAACATAATCAGGATAACGGGATAGCAGAGTATAGAGTTCCATTCCTGTGTCAAGATTATTTCACTTATATCATTATTTGATTCAATGAATAAGAATTCTAGAATATCCAAGAATGTAAAACCTGAGCGAACTGACAAATTTTCTGAGATTATGGCCTGTCCCAGTTTAATATTTTGTCAGTTTGTAACAAAATTGTATAGTCTGTGTAGAGACTTTAAGTTCAAGGATAGTGAAAGAAATCGAAGTGCATTGAGATTAGAACCAATATTCGACAAGCGAGTTTTCTCACACTAGATTTTCCCTAAAGATGTGAACCAAGACAGTGAGATCAAGATTTTGCTAGTTATATTGAGGCTATCAGTTCTAGGATTATTAATGAAACGGAAACACACAGAGAACCCCATTTTCGACAAGAAAACAAATTAAAACGATAATTAACTTAAAATAAATGCCGATGATATAAATGTTTTTTCTTTTAATTGTTTCATTATAAATCACAACTTTATTAGCCCGAAATTCGTTAACTTGGATTGCGGACCTATTCTATGATTAGAAAATCATGCTTATAGTTTTCGCTTGTGGGAAAAAGTTCCGATAGACAACTCTCAGCTCCGAGTTTCTCTCTCTCTCTCTCTCTCTCTATCTCTCTCTCTCTCTCTCTCCATAAACAACTTGATCAGAGAATACAAGTTATTTTACTGGATCGATCGAGAAATTATTACATGAAGAAGATAGTGCAAATGAATCTACCAGTTTTGTCTATGAAATTGTGGTTTATTTATTTATTTATTTATTTATTTATTTACTTATTTATTTATTTATTTATTTATTTATTTATTTATATGAGTGTTTATTTATTTATTTGATTATTTATTTATTATTTATATGATTATTTAAATATTTATTTGATTCTTTATTTATTAATTTATATGATAATTTATTTATTTATTTATTTGATTATTTATTTATTTATTTATTTATTTATTTATTTATTTATTTATTTATTTATTTATATGAATGCACATTTCAAGGTCATGAAATAAGAAATATCAAATAATGGTAGTTTAAAAACTGATGATGTACAAGTCTTCGCTCTGCCCTCACTCTCTAACTCTCTCTCTCTCTCTCTCTCTCTCATATTTCATATACTATTAAAGTTTTTAAAAATATTTATTTATTTATTTATTTATTTATTTATTTATTTATTTATTTATTTATTTATTATTTATTTACACACAAATAACAATTGGTAAAAAGTATCTAAAGTATCCCTAACATTACTACTCATGTAGATTAATCATCAGATTCCATTAAAATTCAAATCCATCTAGGTAATTAAAGAGATTAACAACATACGGTAAATTTTTCAGGTAGAATATACTATTGTCTGGTTAAAATGAGTTTGAATTTGCTTCTGTTATCAATTAGTTAGGTAAGTTGTTGATGAGATACCGGGGAAATGTTGATGATCATCAATTAGGAACCATGATCTGTTTATTACCTATGGGCATAAATCCATAATGATAAATAGTCAAAACTACACTTTTTAAGTTTAATTAATTAATAAATAAATAAATAAATAAATAAAATAGGAAGTTGTACATTGAATCAATTTAGAGCTGGTACATAATAATCGGAGCAGTATAGATTATAAATAAAAATAAATAAATAAATAAATTAATTAATTAATTAATAAAAAAAAAAATAAATTAATTAATTAATTACTTTGAAAACAATCATGAAATTTTATCACCGGACATTTATTTTTAATCGCGTTTTTCTCCAATTATTTTTGTGTAATATATACCAAATAAACAAATAAATAAATAAATAAATAAATAATGGTGCATCCTTAGCCAATTCAGGGTGGTTGAAAATACACCATTATATCGTTTAAATACATGTGTATGTCAGGGTGATCCTTTAAAGATCCTTAAAGCCGCATTAAAGATCCTTAAAATTTCAGTTCCATTAAGGATCTGTAAGGAAGCCTTAAAGATCCTTAAAGAAGATGGTGGTCCTTAAAGAGGTCTATAAGGAGGCTTTAAGGATCTTTAAGGACATCTTTAAGGATCTTTAAGGATTCCTTAAAGACCCTTAAAGGAGGGAGTTGGTCTTGTGATATATTCATGTTTTAGTGATTTTAGTGTAAGCGCATTGAATCAATATCTGATATTTGAAAGTCAATGCCTATATAACAAAAATACAAACAGCGAAGATTCTTTTTTACCATAGCACATTGAATTGAAAATGAAATAAGTAGGCATTTTCTATGAATAATTAGACCAATCTGCCATCAAAACGATGTATTTTGTACATTATTTTGTATCCTTCAAGCTTCATTTTCCATTGTTACAGGCATATTTGCTTAAAACTTCCATTAAAAATACTAATTGTTACATATTGGCTAAAATAGGGTTTTCATATTTTTTGCAATTTTGGGGTAGGGGAAATAAATTTATTCGCCTCATCTACAAGATTTGCTATTTCCGACATTTGTTTGTGTTATTAGACTCTTATATGTCAAGGAATTACGTCAATAGATAACAGTAGAGATTCAATGCCTAAATAACAAAAATAGAAGGGCGAGTCCCCTTTTTTCTTATAGCATTTTACATATAAATGAATAAAATAAACAATTTTATTATATTAGTTAGTCCTATCTGTCCTTAAGCTAAAACATTTCACAAATATTGAAAATCTTCGAAGCATGTTTTATCATTGTTGTGGGTACTTTTGTTCGAAATCTTCATTAGAAACACAAATCTGCATATATTGCATAAACATTGATTTTCACATGTTTTTCAATATTGGGGTAGGGGAAAAAATTATTCATTTCATCTATAAGCTTCGGTATTTCCGATAGTTTTTTATGTTGTCAGACTCAAATGTGCCACGGCAATACAGAAACATATAAATCTCGAGATTCGATGCCTATATAACAAAATTACAAGAAGTAGAGTACAAAAGATTTAATGAAAACTCATTTTCCAAACTAATGTTATATGTAAAGTGCAAATATTCATATAAATTCACCAAACACTCTACATATTATTGTTTTATAAATATGTTGGTAACAGACGGGAGATGTAACAAACAATAATGTTTTGTTTTAAACACTAATCGGCAAGCACGGGCCAAAATAATGAATTTTTGACATTTTCGTATTTTTGGGGTAGGGGAAACATAATAATTTGCTATGGTATTAAGGTTCCATATTTCCGAAGCTTTGTAATATTTTTTTGACAGGACTACTAAGGCTTTATAAAAATATATAGTTTGTCATATTTAATGCATAAACAACAGATTTACCAGAATCAAAAGACGGTAGATATGATAAAAACGCAGTTTACAGCATAGATTTTATCGCTTATTTTAAAATTTTGACACAAAATCGGAAAACTGTCAGGATGTTTTGCATTTTATTCTATTATGTGTCCACAATGAAAGATAGAATGAACATTTTTGTGGTTTTTTTTTTTTGCCACAAAATGCTTCAAAATTTAGAATTTTTATTTTTTAACAAAATTTAACATTTGCAGGGTCTTTTCTTCAATAACTGTCTCTGATTAAAAAATCGGAATTAATTTGACGCGTAAAATATTGGTTTTCAGTAACTAAGGACATTTTCCTACAAGAATCAACCCTCAAACCTTTTGGCCTCGTTCATCCGGATTTTAGCCATGATCTCTTGGACTATATACAACCTATCGCCTGTTCTGCATATCATTCACAAAAAATGTGCATTTTATTAGATATTTAAAAGTTGTAGCGATCAAGATATGATTTGGACATGAGATGGTACAATTGTTTTTATTTATTCTAATGTGAACTAATAATAAAAACATACATACAATTCCATTCCATACCATAATCCCAAAGCAAAGGAAAACGTTAAAGCCAGCAAATGCGGTTTAACACGTAAACCTTCAGCAGGGTAGTAAGGTCGGGTGCTCCAAAAGGGTAAGTGGCTCTTGTTTACCACAGAATCTCGTAATAAAATAAATAAAAACTACAAATTTCATTAAAACCACAAAAAATTATTTAATTTGATACACAAGTCATTTGTATTAAGACTCTAAAATGTAAAAAGTCCCCATCACATTCTTATGTAAAATAAAGTGAAACAGCTTCACTTAATCACTTCATCTACACCAAGTTCTCTTACCTTCCCTTTTTTACCAGGGATTTTCAAATGTGCAGATTGATTCAACATGCATGTCACAATTTAACCATGTTCATATAAAAAGTCGATATTGACAACTAAGACACTTCCTTGTTAAAAAAGTCAAATTAAAGTTTACATTACAACTCAGCTGATGGTTTTGGAAGTGGATCACGCGGAACACGTCTTTATGTCAAAAGTTGTTCAAGTGTAAAAGAAACCTAACTAATGACGTGTATGCACCGAGCGACCAAACTGAATAGGAACAGTAATTTTGATATATTCCTCGCCTTGTGGTCCATATTCTGACCTTTGACCAGTCAATAAATCTTGATTGTGCCCTGTTAATTAGACACTGTTCAACAATTCTCACCATGGAAATATGACAAAACACAGTACATCAACCTATTTACATGTGTAGGGAGCACGTCAACCTCTGGATCATTTGTTATACTACTGTCCTACATCTGTCATTGACATGGATGTCAACCTCTGGATCATATTTGTTATACTACTGTCCTACATCTGTCATTGACATGGATGTCAACCTCTGGATCATATTTGTTATACTACTGTCCTACATCTGTCATTGACATGGATGTCAACCTCTGGATCATATTTGTTATACTACTGTCCTACATCTGTCATTGACATGGATGTCAACCTCTGATCATATGTGTTATACTACTGTCCTACATCTGTCATTGACATGGATGTCAACCTCTGGATCATATTTGTTATACTACTGTCCTACATCTGTCATTGACATGGATGTCAACCTCTGGATCATATTTGTTATACTACTGTCCTACATCTGTCATTGACATGGATGTCAACCTCTGGATCATATTGTTATACTACTGTCCTATATCTGTCATTGACATGGATGTCAACCTCTGGATCATATTTGTTATACTACTGTCCTACATCTGTCATTGACATGATGTCAACCTCTGATCATATTTGTTATACTACTGTCCTACATCTGTCATTGACATGGATGTCAACCTCTGGATCATATTTGTTATACTACTGTCCTACATCTGTCATTGACATGGATGTCAACCTCTGGATCATATTTGTTATACTACTGTCCTACATCTGTCATTGACATGGATGTCAACCTCTGGATCATTTTGTTATACTACTGTCCTACATCTGTCATTGACATGGATGTCAACCTCTGGATCATATTTGTTATACTACTGTCCTACATCTGTCATTGACATGATGTCAACCTCTGGATCATATTTGTTATACTTCTGTCATACATCTGTCATTGACATGGATGTCAACCTCTGGATCATATTTGTTATACTACTGTCCTACATCTGTCATTGACATGGATGTCAACCTCTGGATCATTTGTTATACTACTGCCCTACATCTGTCATTGACATGGATGTCAACCTCTGGATCATATTTGTTATACTACTGTCCTACATCTGTCATTGACATGGATGTCAACCTCTGGATCATATTTGTTATACTACTGTCCTACATCTGTCATTGAGATGGATGTCAACCTCTGGATCATATTTGTTATACTACTGTCCTACATCTGTCATTGACATGATGTCAACCTCTGGATCATATTTGTTATACTGTCCTACATCTGTCATTGACATGGATGTCAACCTCTGGATCATTTGTTATACTTCTGTCCTACATCTGTCATTGAGATGGATGTCAATCTCTGGATCATTTGTTATACTACTGTCCTACATCTGTCATTGAGATGGATGTCAATCTCTGGATCATATTTGTTATACTACTGTCCTACATCTGTCATTGAGATGGATGTCAACCTCTGGATCATATTTGTTATACTACTGTCCTACATCTGTCATTGACATGGATGTCAACCTCTGGATCATTTGTTATACTTCTGTCCTACATCTGTCATTGACATGGATGTCAACCTCTGGATCACATTTGTTATACTACTGTCCTACATCTGTCATTGACATGGATGTCAACCTCTGGATCATATTTGTTATACTACTGTCCTACATCTGTCATTGACATGGATGTCAACCTCTGGATCATTTGTTATACTACTGTCCCACATCTGTCATTGACATGGATGTCAATCTCTGGATCATATTTGTTATACTACTGTCCTACATCTGTCATTGACATGGATGTCAACCTCTGATCATTTGTTATACTACTGTCCCATCTGTCATTGACATGGATGTCAATCTCTGGATCATATTGTTATACTACTGTACTACATCTGTCATTGACATGGATGCAATCTGATACCATAATGAGGACTGGATTGTTATTTCATACTTTTATTTTTCATAGCCTATGAATATTAAGGTCCTTACAAGTTTTATGACCGTCATGACAACTGTGTTGATAAGTGTGATGCCTTTGTATCCAAAATCAATCTGGATATTTTTGACGTCCCATATGACCTTGCGCCTTTCATTCTCGATTTTGTTTTCACACGTGGCGCTAGCTAGACAGGAGATTTCTACCCTTGCGGAGACTCGATCTCACTTCCCTGGGAACGTTCACGTGTTTACATTATTTCGCCAGTTTTTTACGTTGCTTTTTTATTTTGATTTTGAAATGGACCGGTATTTTTGTGTTTAATTTTTCGATTTCGTTTCCGTCCGATGGTTTACTATGGAATGTTGCTATGTTCATCGAAGATTTCACGGCGCTTACGGAGAACATAACCATTTAAATTCATTAAAATTGGCAATCATAAGCTTTATTAATATCAATTGTTATGGTTCATTAAAACATTTTACCTTTTTTGTTCTGACATTATAGAAACTAGCATTGATATTTGTTTTTTGGTGATCAGATGTAAAATGTATAAATTTTTACATATTATACCAGTTTTAATTTTACGGCACTAGACGATTGTATCGGGCTTGCTCCGTGTGTAGAGTAACATTACGTTATTTTTTTGGTAAAATACATTGGTACCCTTCTATTTTTCTCCTTTCAGTATCTTAAAAATATTTGGATTACCACCAGATAGGTCCCGAGCACTGTTGATGAGGAAATTCAGTAATAATTAAAACTAAATAACATATATAATGTTACCATTAACTCTTTGATTGATCATAATTATTATTGAGTTCCAAGATAATGGTGTCAGTCTTCAAATCCAGGGTCTCTCACCGCTGTGAGTTCGAGTCCCGCTCGGACCACATGTGGGAAAGTGAATTTCCCTTACCGTTGGCCTTTACTGATTCACCTGGTATCAGTATAATGGACTGGGGGAGTAGTATGCTTGTCTGCGGCGTACTGACTGTGAGCTAGCACGGTAAAGTCGCCCTAAGTGCGCGCTAGTACAAGGCAGACCATACAACACACTCGCACTTAACATGCATACACAAAATAGTTCATAGATTAATCCATAGAGATTAATTAAATAGTTCTCGTCGCGAATAGCTGAAAAATTGCTGATGCGACGTTAAGCAACATTCAACCAACCAACCAACCAACCAAGATAATGGTGTAACCTGTTTTTGCAATATCCGACCGCAATTGATTCCGAACCGAATATTGTAAAACTTTAGAATACTGTTAGAACACTTTAAATTATAAAAAGGAAACATCTTTGTTACGATTAAGTATGTAAACATTTTTTTAAACAGTCAGTCTAAGAATTTTTTTCACAAACTCATACCAGGAGACAAAAGATTGACTGCCAAAAAAAATAAACAGAATCTACGTATAGGTCAACGGGGAGTAACTCAAATCTGACATCTCGCCATCCATCATATCGTATTCATTAAAATCAGGAAAATGTTATAATTCTAAAACAAGGTCAATAATTTTAATAATTGTTTTTACACTTTGAAACTAACTTCGAAGAGAGAACGTCCCATTTGCTTGACACGATACGCATAACGTTATCCATTTCAAAATAATCGTAACGCTTTCTTCCATAATATGTCGCAGTAGAGACTTAAGGCCAATTGCTCTTTAATTTACAATATTTCACATTTTTTCGATCTGGTGTAAATCAGATTTTAAAAGAGAAATACTGTTTAAACGTTGACAATAGATATTCGTGTCCTTGGAAACAGATACTAAAACGAAACTGTGACGTTTGAGTATGCCGCAATAGCAATATCAAAACTTCAGAGGTAATATTTTTGTTTTTAAATGAAACCTTTTTACAGATTCTGTCGGATTTATTTCTTAAAATTAGATAGGGTCTTGAACCAAGAAGATTTTGACCAAGTGATGTCTTTAAATCCAATATAGAGATGACATTTTTAGTGTCCCATATAAGGACCTAACTTCCGTTACCATTTTCTCAAAAACTACATTGATATGATAAAGTAGTATTAGATTTTAGAAAAGCAGTGGCATATATCTTCTTAGTATTTAATTAATATAGAATTATGTTCGGATTTATTCAGGGTTAATAGCGCACAGTTGATAATTTTTTAACTTCCGTAACGCCAACCTCTGACCAACCCCCATAGTCTGGTACAGGATTTTGAAAAAAACCGCTTATTTTTCGATGTAGGGAGGACAACGTGTTCAAAGGTGGCAAGTTATGTCATAACCTTCTTTGAACTTTACTTTGGTAGAATCTGCTTGTTGCCAAGCAAGATTTCACCCAGGGACCATTGTGGGGGCAGCTAAAGGTCAATGGGTGCAAAGTACAAGTGAAAATGCCCATATTGACCTATACACAAATTCAAGGTGGCTTACAGAAGTTTTTCTTTATATATTTTGTCTTCTAAATATGTAAGTGGTATCTTCAAATTAATAGAAAGTCATATCCAACTAATTCAGTTACTTATTTTCAAAGTTTTCCATGAAAAATAAGATTAGACACTTGCACAAATTTGACCTTTACAAATATGATTAATTGTGGCAAATACTAGTATAAACACATTTGTGCATTTGAAATTGTTTAACAAAACTTTACCTTCTGTTAAAAAAAATTACTGAATCATATTGCCCGTATTTATATAAGTATCCACTTTTTAAAAAAAGAAATCAAAGTACTGGTGGTACTGAAAGATTTGATTAGCTATAATGACTGTATCTGTATAATACTATCAAGTGTGTTCTCTTTTTCTGTTGAAACACGAATTATTCCCAGTGGCGCCTATACCTGATACATCAGGACCCTTGTTATCTGCAGCCGAAGAGTCGGATCTTCAAAATATCCCTGAGGAGGAAGTTTGCATGGAGACATTACTACCAAAATAATTAATGGTCAAACTGTAGCACTGGGAAAACGAAAGTTATCAATACATTCGGCGAGTTAGGAAACGCACAAACTGTTTTTATCCACGCTAAAGATAAATGTATTAAAATTGATCTCATTATGATAGATATGACAACTAATTCATAAAAGGTGAAACCATCTAGAGATAAAAGAGGACCAGGTCCCCGTTCTGTTAGAACAATTATTGATAATTAAAATGCCCCTCTGCCATCAAATTGGTAAGATTTTATCAGTCACCAAAAAACAAATAGGATCTCGTAGTAATCCAAGACACTTCTTAGCTTAGCTGAGGGTATCAGGGGGTCCAACAGACAGCATGTTTAATTTATACAGAGAAAGGAGTGTAACCATTTTTAAAGCGTTCCCCATGGTGTTGATGCTTACATGCAAGGCTATAAAAGAACAGTTGTTGTCTGTCGTGATACTGATGCCCTTATTCTTCTGTTGTTTTTAAATGAGGAAGTATGATTCCAACCGGGACATCTAAAGTTCGTCCCTGTTCATAGCATAAAATTATCACCTCTGGAGAGGAATAAGCTCCCAGTATTCCATGCAATTACAAACTGTAAGACTGTCAGTTAACTTTCATACAGCATTCCGTGTTTCCAGGTAAAATACAGGTTTTCTTCCCACTCTTGCAAGAGGGAACTTTTCTGAACTTGTGAGTGCAGATGCCTTCATTGAATGTACCTAGCGATTATTTCTAATCTACGATGTAAACTGTTTCTCTCAGGGGAAAAGTACAATTGGAAATTTGCTTCCAACACCATATGCAACCGACCTACATATTCAACATGCACACCATTAAACTGCTGTTTGGCTGCATTTAGTTATACCTGGTATTTGTTCCGGATCTCCCTTCACCTATAGGACACGGATGGTGCAAGTCTCACTAACTTGCGTACTGTATGCCTTTAACTCCCAGTGGAGGTTAATCCATCAACAAAATCCCTCAAACTGGCTCTGTTCTGCACAATTTTACCCCCTCTGTTTCAATTCCAGAATATTGTCTCAAGGTGTATTTTATTCTTGTGTGTTCCATTTCAAAGTTTTGTGATGTTGTTGGCAGGTGTCTTGATGGTGTGACCTATCCATCCCCAATGTCGCTTTTGTGTTTGTGTTTCAAAACGACCTTGTTTTGTGAACCACCATAAACTTTTCGTTACTAATCTTGTCTGGTCATCTGGCAACAGGACCACGAACAATACTAGTTTTTATACTTAAATCCGAGTTTTTTTTCACAAATTAAACTTATTATTATTTTTTGCTTAAATCTTACTTTGAACTTTAACTTTTCTAAGACAATTACAGGTCAAAGGATCATGAACAAAACTTAACTTTTTGGATTTAAGTTAAGTATTTTCCTGATGTTCACGATTATTCTCGGACAGTTAAGTTAGTACGAGTCTGAATGTTATTTAAAAACAGTGTTAATGAGAAATTATAAATTGATTGATTGCATGGGGTTTTACGGGCTTTTACGTATTTCAGTCATATCAAGACGTCACCAGCTATAGGTGAAGTGGCAGAAAGTTTGACCTTTGCAGTGAACTTAGGGAAATGTGCAGGAAAAGTTCCTTAACATGTTACATCCGCCTTGGCACGGGGCATCGGTTTTTAAGATCCATCTCAAAGGATCTCGTGACTTTCGTTTTTAAATACCGAGTGTTTGGCAAAAGAACAGTCACTACCTTATTTCAAGTCTTGATCAGACCCAACTAGGGTTCGAACCCAGGACTCAACACATACGGGGAGTGAGGGCTATACCAATTGAGCTACAGTAGGGATTTTTTTAATGAGAAAATAACCTTTACCAAAATCATGTCATGCATTGCTGAAATGTAAATATAAATCATGTTGCACTACAAGATGTACATGTAGGGCATACAGTTTAAAGTTGGTGGCTGTATGCACTTGCAATGGGACCGTTGAACCGTTGATTGAATGAACCCTTTGAATGATAATGACACAGATAATGATATTGATGAATCAAAAGAAATCGTTAGATGTGACTGATATATTCCAGAGATTCTCGTGACTATGCCTTGCCGATTACAGTACTTGCAGTACTTTGATTTAAACTTTTAAATCAATTTTAATAAATTTCAAATTATCAGCTGGGTTTAAACAATACATTCGTTTTAATCACAATCATGTATTTACAAAAGAATTATATTTTAGCATTTTGATTCATGCTTTGATGTTGAATGTATACTTTTATTTTATTCTATCTTGAGGCTTGTGTCAGATTTTGAAAAATAACATTGAAATATTTAAATTTTAGCCTAAACAGTCTCAATTAGCTTCCTAGTCAATGTTAAAATACATGAAATACTATGATTACATGAGAACAGATTTATTTGATTTATTTAAATCTCAAAAAGTATATATTTGGACAGCTATAAATTAATAAAGATTATTTTTTGGAAAAAACACTATCTGACCTTTGACCTTTTATCTACTAAACCAAGGGTCAATTAGCTTGCCAACAGGTTGATTCTTGACCCCTAACCTATGATGATATAAGACAGCTATGTTGCCAGCTTTGAACACTCATGTCCCCCTATTGTGAAATTTCAATTTGTTTTCCACCAGACTACCGTGTCGTGGGTCAAGTACCACAATTTCGGACTGTATATAAGCATTTTCCACGGATATAGATAAGTTCTTCAGTTATTGCTGGAATCAGCAAAATAAGAAAATGCCATTTGGACTAGATAAAACAGTTTTATATGACTTTACTGATGAAACTGAAATGAAAAAAAAATAATTTCGAATTTGGTGTGTGCAATAATTCGGTTTTTTTTGTTCTGTACATATACATCTTTGTTTTAGACAAAAAAATGTTTATTTCAAAAAATATTTTTACTGTTTAGCAGAATATTATCGTTACGATTATTTTGGAATGACTGTTAGTTTGTAATATACAATCTTTATATTACTGGGGATACCGTAGTTGCAATGACGTATATGTTCTCCAAATTTACTTTTAATTTTAAAGATAAGTTGTTGAGTTTGTTTTAAATTGTTAAAGGGTTAAACAATAATAAAATAATTGCTCAATAAGGTGTGTACAGAACGTTTCAAAAAAGAAAAAAATATGTTGTAAATATTTGCCATAACGTCGGGAAAATGCCAACTAATATGATTCGATATCCAGTACACTCGTGGTGTGCCGATTTGCTTCTGAAAGTCATTGGTGTTTAGAAATCCTTTATATACATTGTTACACCTATTTTATTTATCCAAATTGAATTTGGCAGAAAACTAAACTTTGTAATACATTGATCTCTATTTTGTAGTATTTTATTACCTTTCAAACATATATGGATTTTAAATAACTAAGTTTTAAATGAAATCGACAATCGACATCACAATAACATGGATGTCTTGTGAAACGTATGCATTATTATTTAATTGCTTATGCAGGTATCCGAGGTGGTAAGGGGACGATGGAGTCCACACTCTAGAAGTACAATTCTACAACATTTATCAGGACCACCTTCTTATTTAACATTTTTAAATATTTAAAGTCCTACAAACAATACTTTAAAACGACTTTACTTACAACTGTTACAGAACTCTGTTGGGAGTATTTGTTCCCGTATCACTGCTACCATATTATCAGACAAAAAATAACAAGTCTCACGAAATGAAATGAAAAAAAATACTCACATAATATATAGCCAGCAGTGATTTCTTGTCCAGTTGTTTTTGTTCTTGACAACTTCTGATAGATTGTCTAAAATGTGTAGCATCACGCCCTCTTACGATTACAATTACAAGCGTTGTTGTTTAAACATATATTTAAAATATATTATTCATAATAATTTCGTTTTGTTTCGACGCATATAATCAAAATAAAATCAAATAAACATTCACGTATATATTTCACACTTTTACAAAAGAAGGAAATCAAGAAATTCTCATGTAACA
This sequence comes from Anadara kagoshimensis, assembly GCA_021292105.1. Classification (NCBI taxonomy): domain Eukaryota; kingdom Metazoa; phylum Mollusca; class Bivalvia; order Arcoida; family Arcidae; genus Anadara; species Anadara kagoshimensis. The sequence continues at coordinate 4,328,370 of CM037865.1, forward strand.
ATTTTGTGTTACACAAAGTATATTACTTCTTGCCGGAAATTATAAAAACCATGGTACCTAGAAGGGTCCTTAGTCCACAACCAACTTTGATATCAGAAAAAAATAATGTCGATGAATCTTGGTTCTATAAATCATCAAAACAAACATACTAATCAATGTCTATAATCTATAAACTTATTTATTGCATTAATGTCAAAAAAATGTCATTATCTCCATTAATTTTTAGCTACTACCTTATAAAAACACCCTTGTTTTAAAAACGGCCTATCTAAACACGTTTTATTGACAATTAGTGTTTGCATTTAGGATCAAGCGAACACTGACTTATTAGTTGCACTGAAGAATACTGCGTTATATTTGTCATGGCTTTATGTTTGTTTTTCATCATACACTGAATTTCCTTCACCTAGTTAAAACGTAAAGGATGATTCCCAAAACGCCGAGCTATCCGCCTATAGGATTTCAAATTTAAAAGTATGTTATAGACGTATTTATAGTGAAAAAACCTAAAGCTACCATCATTTTGTAAAAGTTTCTATGGTAAAAATCTCAATAAAATATTGCATTATATGTTTAACACATGCAACCCATTGGCCAAGTCTTCGTATAACTCTATACAAACATGGTACAAGTCAGTGAAAATCAACACGTTTTTTAATAAATACATATAGAGCGCATGTCTCTCCATTAAAGATATTTTGAATACAAAAACTACCTTATTTTATTGTTAGATATGCAAAGTATGGTTAATGGAGAGATATGCGCTGACAGTGAATTTTGTAAAAATCAATGTTTAGAGAGTTACCCCAATATAACCTCTTTTTATACCGTACTATACTCGTACTTGATATTAATAAACTCTCGTTGTCAACAATTGCCTGCGTGGTGTAGTGGATATATGTCGGGACTTTTATGTCTTATGTTGTGGGTTTGAAAACCCAAAGTGTCATTTTATTTTTATCTTAAATCATTTTAATAAAATGTATATTGTACGGCTCTAATTCTTTCTTTTATCTTACTTTGTGTTAGAATTTAGATGCAATAATATTTATTTCTGCCACAAATAACATAATAAAAATAAAGACATGCACATACATTTGCTTTAAATACATACAATATATATAACGATATTACAGTCCAGTTTCAGGCCACGTGTCATTTCCTGTGTGTTTCCCGAACGATGAACACGTTAACGAAATGCCAAAACATGTGCAATCGTCGCACGGAAAAAGGTCTTAGATGAAAAGTCGGGGTAAGTTTAAAATGTGATAAATATCACTAGCTTGGCAAGACTGAAGATCATGAGCCTGTGGTTCCTCCAATAGACTTTAAATCTGAATGTGTAGACCTACTCATTTTGAGTTGCGGTAAATCAAATGCCATTTGCTTTGTTTTCAAAGAAAAAGTATCCTTACGAAACTTGCACTATTTAAGGCAAGAATAGACATTTTCGTCAAATAAGGAATCCTTGCACCATCTGGTATTCGCAAATACTGTAATCATTTATCTGGACAAAATATAAAAGCTTCAGTAATTTTCAGTAATTCACTTCGGTGCGAATAACAGCATTGAAATAAAAAAGAAAGCGAACCAATCAGTAAAGTTAGCAACACGTCATTATAAAAAGAAAAATGTTTTACAGATGCCAAGTATATATTTACACAGAGATTTATTTATATTTGGCCTCAAGTAATGACGCTTATAGAGGCTCGAAAAGGGTGAAACCTAGTTCCTTGCGTATTTATTCCTATAGGCGGATAGCTCGGCGTTGTGGGAATCATCCTTTAATCAAATATTAGTTTTGACAATCGATATCAAAGATCTTTTTACGTTGATTTTTGGGGGGAGTATGCGAGGTTTGTTTTAGATAGAAGACGTACCTTAACAACACCTGACATGTATCTTAAGGTTTGTTAAATTACACAATATTTTTAAAATCAGTTGTTTCGAAATATTTGTAGTTCCTAATAGGCAAAATGAATTATAAACGGATAGTTTCTAAAATAATTACAGAAGGCTAGTTAACCAAATGGTTTAAAGCGTATACAAACGCATTACTCTGTCTCTCAACGCCAAAATGAGACAAGCTCTAGTGTGAGAAGGTTTGCCAATTCGCTTGTCGATATTAACATGTAAATACCCCACCAGGAAATTGCCAGCGGAGGGAATTCACTAAAATCGAATTGTCCGTCCTAATATAGTCACATGTCCGTGCTTATAAATTAGGCTGAATTCGTTGTTCTGCCATTGGAATCTGTATGTATATGTGTTTCGAGATGATTCAGCGACTAATCAAAAACAATCCATGTCCGAATCCCAATCCAGAAAAATTTGGAACTGACAAGCTAGGTTAGACAAGTGAACTTCCACCAGGGAAGTAAGGCCGGATGCTCCGAAAGGGTAAGCACCGCCTGTTTAGCTAGCTACACCCGCCACGTGTGTAATCAATATTGTGTGAAAGGAACATGAAACTATGGGACGTCAAATAGGGCAATCCTGGACACAGAGACATTAAACTTATCAACAATACTGTGATGACGACCAAAGAGACCGTATAATATTAGATAATATTAGAGGTAAATTTCAAACAATGTTACTGAAGAGATAGTCTGGTGTTGTTGGATAGATTTCCTATTCTTACCGACCCTTGATTACACTTTGGAAACAAATTTCTTGGCTCAATCTTCTTTTTATATGTTCAGAGTGGTTTTTTTTTTTTGAAAAAAAAAACAAATGATAGTTACCCCAGTTTTACCCAAAGTGTTACTTAATATACAAGCAATTGAATTGCCAATGAATAGAAATTGACAACATAATTGCTTCTTCCTTAGGAAGCTGAAAACTGTCGCCAAATCATTCAACTCAACATACAGATATATAGATGACGTTCTGTCTCTTAACAATCCTAAATTTGGAGACTATGTAAATGTCATCTATCCTAGTGAGCTTGAAATAAAAGACACGACTGATTCCTCAAGTTCTGCTTCATATTTAGACTTATACCTGAATTATGACGCACAAGAAAGGCTACATTTGAAACTTTATGACAAACGTGATGACTTCAATTTTTCTATTGTCAACTTTCCTTTTTTATGCAGCAATATACCTGCTTCTCCTGCTTATGGTGTATTTGTTTCCCAATTAATACGCTATGGTAGAGCTTGTTCCCACTACGGGGACTTTGTACAACGAAGTAGGCTGCTTGCAAATAAATTGTTGACTCAGGGATATTGCAAGCCTAGGCTTATCAAGGCTCTCAAAAAGTTTTATGGCCGTCATAGTATTGTTGATAAGTTTGATGTCTCTGTGTCCAGGATTGCCTTGGATATATTTGACGTCTCATAGTTCCATGTTCCTTTCACACAATTTTGATTACACACGTGGCGGGTGTAGCTAGCTAAACAGGAGGTGCTTACCCTTCCGGAGCACCCGACCTCACTTCCCTGGTGGAAGTTCACGTGTCTAACCTAACTTATCAGTTCCAAAGATTTTACTTTGCTTCTGGATTGTGATTCGGAAATGGATTAGTATGTTTGTTTTTGATTAGGTAGTGTTGTTATAAGTTAATCCTCTTATCTATGAATTTAATTGACAGATGAATTGTTAGTCAGAGAGTCAATTGACCAGTTGAATTATCAGTTAAATTATAAACTTGTTTGCTAAATTATTTTTGAAACTACATCCAAGATTTGTGATTTTGATTTATCACTGATGCTGCATACTGATCTGCAAATACACATGCACTGAATTAATAAGGGGGTGGGTGAGTATGTGTGTTTTTTCTTATTGGGAATGATTATTAGAATTATTTGAATATCCAGGTCCTGAAATCATCCCCACCCCTGGGGCCTATTAAACTCTGTTAAAAAATTTGATGTTTATATATTTGGCATGGAACATGGAAATACTATTATAAAAACAACAGAAAGTCCTACAAAAGTACTTAACCACACAATTGCTATTGGACACCATTTTTTACTTTATTTAAAGTGGTGGATCTGGTTGTTTTCAGATACAACACTTTATTTTGAGTTTCTAATCTGGGGTCAGTTGCTCAAAGCCAGATTACTTTAATCATATTTGCAGATATATTTTGAACTCAATGTTGAAATGTTGAAAATGAATAACTAGATTCCACCAAACTAAAGAAAATAATAATAAAACTATTGATTCAATAATGATATTTTGATTTTATTTATGTTTTTAATTTCTGCTATCCATTGATTAAACTAATCAAGCTTTGAACAACTGGGTCCTGCTGTATTTTATCTCTCAGGTCAACTCAAAACATGTGCTCAGCAGTAGCAGGGAAAGGTCATGCTGATTACTTTGTTACCATACAAACTGAATGAAACTGGTTTGGCAGTAGGATATGTGGTATTTATGTATGCTAACACAAAAAAAAACTGTTAAAACAGAGCATGCATGAATAATTGAATATGATTTATATTCTGCATTTTGTAAATCAAAAGTCACACATTCTTGACTGGGACTTGCAATTTATTTTGGTCACATTATTTAGTGGTTCAATTTATATACATGTACAGCAAGTCACTAATGACAAATCGATGTCATTATTTATTTGTTGACAATACCATCTGAATAAATATAAGGGGGTGATGAAATTATTTGTGCAAAAAAAGTGTAATCCAAACAGTGAAGAATCTATATCATATTTATAAAATAGTGCTTTCAGTAAAATGAATTTTGCTGATTTTTCAAAAATAAAAGAACTACCTGTAATAACTAAGATTTAGGGAAACACAATTTGTACTGTATACCTGAATAGAATTCTTAAATGTTTCCCCCATCAATCTTGACCAACAATTTTAGTTTGCTTTATGTTCTCTTTACTTATTACATCACAATGTTTATTTATCACATTACAAGTGTGATACTAAAAAAATTGAAGTTGCCTAACATTAATAATTTGCAATTTTAAACATAAAAACATAATTCAACAATAAAATACAATGAGCTTCTGGTGCACAGGTCGAGTTGCCAGTTCATATTCTACATGATGCGCGATTCACATACCAAATATCAATTCAATATCTGCGAGCATTTTGAAAAAAAGTCTGGAAAACTGCAATTTTTAAGCAGTCGGCATTACGAAAAACTTGGAAATCTAAACTAGTACTGAAGGTGTAATATATGCAAGTTAGTATTTTTTCTGTGAAATAAAACATCTTATTAATAGTCAGGGGGCAGATCTCAAAAAGTAGCCTCTTTATTGACCCCCCTAAACTTTTTTGTTAAAAGCAGGAAACATGGTGGATCTTATTGCCCTATATGTACTTAGTCAGGTTAGGTATGTTTCCAACTTGACTTTTTCCGTTTAATGAAAATATGGCTGGCAATTCAAGATGGCCGCCAAAAAGATAATTTAAGTATAAAAATTCAATATCAAATCAACCACTTAACCATTTAAGTTGAAATTTGGTATTTTTTCAATTAAATATTTATGCTAATTTTCTGTGAATAATTATTGGTTGTAAAATTCAATATGGCCGCCATTTTTAAGAAGGCCGACGTATAATCATTGTGCTGCATTTTAAATCAAATACAACAAAGGATGTCATTATTTTATGACATAAAACCAATGTATTGCATTTAATATATATGTACTTAGTTAGGCTAAGTATGTTTCCATCTTGACTTTTTCCGTTTAATGAAAATATGGCTGCCAAATCCAAGATGGCCACCAAAAAAGAGAATTTTAAAATGAAAATTCAATAACATACCAACTGCTTGACCTTTTGAGTGGAAATTTGATATTTGATCAATTAAATATTTGTATTCATCTCTCATGAACAAACTGTCGTTGTAAAATTCAATATGGCCGCCATTTCTTAAGATGGCCGACTAATATATAATCACCGCGCTGCATTGTTTTAATACAATAAACCAATATATTGAATTTGTTAATATCTATACTAGTTAACTGACTCGTTCAAAAGCTTTTTACACTGACATGATTCACATCCACAAACAACAGTGCAGTAGAATGTGTTTTTAACAATAATAAAACAGCACAAACTTCATAAAAATTCAACAATTCCATATTCATAAATATTGTAGGTCAGTTTTTCAACTGCTCACAAGAGTTAATGGTAGTTTTTACTAGGAAATAAACACAGATTCCAAACTATTTCCTGATAATTAATGTGTTTAATGTGTATGACCGGAACACATCTTGTAACGTGGCAATGACGGAACATATGCAGTGAAGTTCATGAAGTTTTTTGGTGAGGGTTGGTAGTTTGAAATAGATTACAAACAAAAGAATCTACAATTGATAACAACATTGCCAACTTTATCGTATATTCATAAGCTTTCAGTTCAGAGTTTTCAAGCTCTGTGATTAGTTTGAAACTTCCCATCTATCCATCTCACTCTGAATAAGCAACAAGTCTTGAGTCTGCGTATTTATAGTTTGCACAAAGACCTAATGTATCTCGCCCTGAAATCGAGAATGTAGTATTTGGATCCGCAACCCTCCAATAACCACTGACTCCTTGCCAAATAACTCCTTGCTCAACTCATTTGATATAAAACTAGTCAGTTTATCCTTATTCTCCCCCATACTTATAAAATTGTTCAAATTCTCAGGCAACATGGAATTCCATCTCTCTACGGTGCAAACTGCTAACAAATGAATTGTTAATGCAGGGATAGCGCAAGCCTTGGCTTATTACGGCCCTTATAAAGTTTCATGTCTGTCATCACAATATAGTATGGTGATTCTGCATCCGAAAATACCATGGATATGTAGCGTCCCAAAGTTCCATGTTCCTTTCTTTGTAAAAAGTGTGGGGTGCTCAATTATCCTTCCTGGTCACTTGTTCTCACTTCGCTGGTAGATGTTCCTGTGTTAAACTTCATTTGAAAGTTTCAAGATTTTTACTTTGCTTCATAATTGTGATTTTGACATGGGTTGGTATGATTGTTTTGAATTTATTCTTTTCATCTGATTCAAGCCTTAATAAAAGCAAACAATCTACTCTAACGCTATTTTCTAAAACGATACTTTGTGGTTGCTGCGAGACAATCTTCAAAGTGCATATTGTGGTTTTCCAATGCTGTTAACCAATGTCGTACCATATATTATTGTACAGGTCTTTATATCTTTGGGTAGCGTTATGGAGTTTCAAAAATCAAAACAATAATTGCTAAATAATATCATTGTGCCAGTGAAAGCAGGAAGAGGTAACGATGATAGTGATATACTGGACAAAAAGACATAAGCGTAGTCTACGTAACATCATCAGGTAGTTTACGGCCAATCAACAAACATCTGATGTAGCCACAGGTTGATGATGTCATTCAGAAATGTTCAGAAAAAGGTATAAAGATTTTTACCATACTAGAGAGTATGACATTGGTTAACAGCATTCGGAAAACGCCAATGCACAAACCTTTGACAACTTTATAGATTTGCAGATAGAACAAAATGTCATTTCAGGAATAGTGATAGAGTAGATGTTTTGTTTGATTGATATTTTGAGCATTCTATAAAGTCTGGCAAGACAAAAATAAATCAAAAACACAACAATCCATCCACAAATCACAATCATAGAGCATTAAAATCAGTAAGAACTGGTGGGTGAGAAGAATTCGATTTAAAGAATAATACATGTACTGCAGAATAGAGATGGAAAGTTGAAAAATGGAATAATTCAATATACGTACAAATGGACGAGAATGAAGAATGAATCTGATTCTTTTAGTTTTATATCAAATCAGATAAACAAAAAGGTATATGGCAAGCAGTTAATGTTTCAGTTAGGTGTTTTTTTGGATGCGAATACTACATTCTCGAGTACTGGCCGGGGTAAATCAGTTCTTTGAGCAAATCATAAAGAGGCAGGCATAAGAATTGTTCTTTGTGCCAAAGAAGCCAAAGAAACAGATAATGGTCAAACGCTTATCCTTTGTAGCCATACAGATGTTTTTGCTATGGTCTTGGTTTTTGTTTTACAATTAATATTTTGGAAATAAAAGATTGTTATTCGATCCTATATTTATGGCTGTTGAATTGTTGAACCGGGGAAATATGTTATATTCTGATCATACTTATATAATAAATATAAGGGATATACGTATAGAATATATTGCTGCAAGGTGCTTGTGGATGTTAATCATGTTGCCGTTGGACCTCTCTGAATGTTTGAATAAGCAAGAGGACTATTTTTTATTGCAGACATCAAAAGTCATACCTATTAAATTAATTCAAATGATATTTATTGAAACTTGAAAAATGTTTCGGCTTCGTTATTTAAATAACGTGTATTTAATTTACATAAAATAAGTTTAAAGAGCAGTACTGATAATATTTTCACATAATATGTAACATACACACATTAGTTTTATGTCATAAATTAATGACATCCTTTAATTTGTTGTATTTGATTTAAAATGCAGCGCGATGATTACACGTCGGCCATCTTAAAAAAGGCCGCCATATTGAACTTTACAACCAATATTTATTCATGGAAAATTAGTATAAATATTTAATTGATCAAATACCAAATTTCAACTCATAAGGTTAAGTGGTTGATTTGATATTGAATTTTTATACTTAAATTATCTTTTGGGTAGCCATCTTGGATTTGGCAGCCATATTTTCATTAAACCAAAAAAGTCAAGGTGGAAACAAACTTAGCATAAATATATATTAAATACAATACATTGGTTTTATGTCATAAAATAATGACATCCTTTGTCGTATTTGATTTAAAATACAGCGCTATGATTATAAGTCGGCCATCTTGAAAATGGCGGCCATATTGAATTTTACAACCAATATTTATTCATGGAAAGTTAGTATAAATATTTAATTGATAAAATACCAAATTTCAACTAAAAAGATTTAGTGGTTGATTTGATATTGAATTTTAATACTTAAATTATCTTTTTTGGCGGCCATCTTTGATTGGCAGCCATATTTTCATTAAACGGAAAAAGTCAAGGTGGAAACATACCTAGCCTGACTAAGTACATATAGGGCAATAAGATCCACCATGTTTCCTGCTTTTAACAAAAAAGTTTAGGGGGTGTCACATTTTTGGGATCTGCCCCCTGACTATAATTCAGTGCATGTGTATTTGCAGATCAGTGGAAAATCAAAATCACAATCCGAGATGTAGTTTCAAAAATAATTTAGCAAACAAGTTTATAATTTAACTGATAATTCAACTGGTTAATTGACTCTCTGACTAACAATTCATCTGTCAATTAAATTCATAAATAAGAGGATTAACTTATAACAACACTACCTAAGGAAGAAGCAATTATGTTGTCAATTTCTATTCATTGGCAATTCAACTGTTTGTATATTAAGTAACAGTTTAGGTAAATCTGGGGTAAGTTCTTAAATGGATCATGTTGAACTATGCCAAATAATACAAAGACCATGTTAACACTCTAGAATCCTAATATTTTGACCAATCATCATTAGTCTTGACTAGAACTATCTTCTTGGAATTAACTAGGCCAAGTATGCATATAGGTCATACTGGGTGAAAAAGTAGGTCATTAGTTCATACTATTGTGGAACTATGTTAACTTTGTATGGGTTACAATATGTCAAAATGAGGTGAATTAAAATTATCGAGTTACACCAGTTTTATATTTGTTTACTAGCTCTGTCAGACTTGATTACAGTATGTTTACTTTTTTCAGATCCGAAAATGGAAACATGTCATGATTCCAGTGATTATTATGGCTGTATTATTGTATGTAAATATGTTATTACATTACAAAAATGTGAGTTTTGTGCAAAGATCTACGCTTAAGCAAGACTTTACCGAGGACCATAATAACAAATCCGTACAATTCCCCATGAAATCTAACTTCTTGGAGTCGATGAATCATTACCCTATAGCTAACGGTTTAAAAACTGAAAAATATTTTATATATTATTGTGGCGAAAGATCTATTTGTGGTGGATTTGCAGATAGACAGAAGGGGATAGTTATGGCATATTTAATAGCAAAACTTACAAACAGAAAGTTTCGTATCAAAATTGTATCACCGAACTGTTCGTACCAACGGTATTTCAATATGCCAGATTATATCTTTCATATTCGTCTTAAAACCCCAAAAGATCTAGAATATAGCTGGATAGATTCAGCCACTTCTCTAGAGAAAGTCAGACATATTAATTTTTCTGATTACTTCAAAGAAGATGTAATTTATTTCCGAACAAATTTAGATTACTGGAATGACCTTCGCCAGAATGAATTGTATAAAAATAAACTGGGATCTAATTTTAAAATCACTAATGATAAAATGTTCGCGAATATAATTCCAGAAATTTTCAAACTTAATGACAAAATAATGTTAAAATTGTCGAGTTTCATGGAAAAAGCAAAACCAACACCTTCTTCAAAACTTATTTGTGCAAATGTTAGAACCGGAAGAAATCCTTCAAATCCAAAAGACAGTGTAACAAGAGCGACAGCAGACGACATTGAAAAGGTTTGGAATTTTTTACGTCGTTATAACAATCAAACACTTCACAAAATATTCGTGTCAACGGATTCAGAAAATGTTAGACAAAATGCTTCCATATTATTCAAAACACAAATAGTTGACATGGAAGGAAGTATAATGCATATTGAAAAAGATTCTGGTCGTCAAGACATATGTGATGGATTGGAGAAAGTTATACTTGATCAGCAGATTATGATGAGATGTGATGTCCTTTTAATAAGTAAAAGTGGACTTGCCAGGATAGCAGCGTATGTAAGAGCAGAAGACACCGATCTTTTTTGCTTACTCACTGGGAAAAATATAAAACCATGTATACCAAGTGAAATACGATCACTTTACAACGTTTTAGGTTAAAACAGGAGTTTATGGTTATCAACAAATGTTGTGTCGGGTAATTTTCTCGAGAACCTATAATTCAAGATTTTGGGATCCTTTTCCAGATGATAATGTAAATATAATTGAATTATATTAAAGAAATTATTCCTCAGAGTTGTTTTTTTGTTACCGTAGCCAAATATAATAATAAAAACAAATAGACTAATCAATGTCAGAACCATAATCCTTAAGCAAAGTAAAAAAAAATTGAAATTGACAAATCACGTGAATTACCACGAGAAAAGTGACGCCGGGTGCACCGGAAGGGTAAGCACCTCCTGATTAGCTAACTACACCCGACACGTGCGTAATAAATATTGAATGAAAGGAACATGGGACGTTTGGGCGTCAATATATCCAGGGCAATCTTGGACACAGCGACATCAAACTTATCAGCAATACTGTTAAGACGACCAAAAAAAAACTTTTTGAGGGGGCTTACAATATTTCTGGGTCAACAATTTAATTGTAAGCAGCTTGCTTCGTTTATAAAAATTAACAGAAAACCTCCAAGATTTACTATATCTGATGCTTTGTAAGGATGATATAAGTAAACTGTAGTCTGTATAAGATGTGCAAATGTTTCTAGAGAATTTAGATAGCTAGACAGGAGGTTGGTTTTACTTTGTAATTCTCTCAAGTAGACATAGACATATATATTGGTTTTAATTTCTCGACAACTTTTGTGCTTTTCCATTACTCGGTTTATTTGTATGTTTTTGATATGAAAATTGACAAAACGTGTAAATAGTAGCAGAAGAAAGAACTAAAAAGTGCTTCTACGTACATGTAGAATTTAATAAAAAATAAAAAAATAAAAAATGCAAATATATCCTTAAAAGTTTCAGTATTTGTGAAATAACCGTATTATTGTGTATGAAAGAATTACAGATATTGTATTAAATGTCAATAACGTCACGATAAATTGCATCATCAGATTCGGCATGTTTTCAATTTCACAGTTTACCATCTACATGTAGGTATTTAATATCATAATATATAACAAAATAATCAGATTTGTTAGAAATTTAATGAAGCTGATATATTAGCCCTTGCTGACAAAGCATGTTTTGATTATTATTTAGTCATCTCAGTTTTAACTATGTAGTTTTATTGACTCCATGTTCTTTTGGAGAGGAGTGATGGAATTTCACGCTAGCAATATATCGATGTCAACAGTTTTGATATGGTAGAGGAAACTGGCGTGTCCAAAAAAAACAAAAAAACAAATGACATTCGACAAGCGAACTGGGAAAGTTTTCAAGGTTTCTTTCATTCCAAATTTGAATGACACGCGTTGCCAGTGTAACTGGCTAAACGGGGGAGCTTACCCTTCCGGATCATCCGGCCTCACTTCCCGGTTGGAAGTTTACGTGTTAACTAAATATGCCAGTATGTTTTTAATTCTCGCAGCAATATACAACCGAGTGGGATTCCAAACGCATGCGCAAACTTTATACCACTCGGCCACCGTATCGAATCTAATTTTATATCTGAACAAAGTTAATTTTAAACATTTTGTTTATGATCCAAATTCAAAACTGGTGGACTGAATAAAACACCTGACTTTCCACGTGAAGCCGGTTTTTGAAATTTGACGACCCGTGCCTAATAAGTCATAATATATTAACATTTCTGTGATAAATTAATGGATATGGTGCCAATCAATGAGGTCATTCACAAGATTGGGTGTTATTTAGAACTCATTTTGTTAGTAGTGCAACAAGAAATCAACACCATCCCCACTCCTTTGTTAAGCAAGCAATTATTTATGTATTAGTTAAATATGAATGATCGAAAGTTTGTTAAGTATTTGTAAATTGTAAGGTAGTACAGCCCAACCTGTCTATAAAATCCACCCAAGGTAACCAGTTAAAGTGGTCTTTATAGGCAGGTGACCTTTATACAGGTTCAAATAATATAAATAAAGAACAATTAGGATATAATTCTACCGGCCTTTATTAGCAGGTGTTCTTTTATAGAGGTGGCATTTAAAACAGATTGGACTGTACAGAAAAAACGAGTTTTTTTATAAAAAATTTACATTTAATTATCTATCAGAAAAATTCGAAACATAAAACAATCCTTCTCCTAAATTTGTTTTCAGAGGTTATCCTCCAAGTTTCTGATATCCGTTTGGTCGATCAGTGCGATTAGTGATCACTAAATTATTTCATTTTTCATTTAAGAACTTCTATATTCCTCGTCTTTTGTATATTTTACTTGACTCTGTTGTAAACGTTGTTGACGAATGCCAACTTAATATGTTACACACAGTACATTAAATGCAGTCGCCCAGAAAAGGATAAATACAGATATAATTATCTTTAGCTCGTTTCTATAACAATAATGTCTGTATGTGGAAGGTCGAGGTCGTCGGTTCGAATCCCAGTCGGGTCTGACCAAGACATCAAAACCGGTAATGACTAGAACTGTCCTTATATCAAACACTCAGCACGAATAAATGAAAATCTCCCATCATATTGCCCTGAGTGCACTGCAGAGATAAACGTTTCTGTCACTTTAACAACTGGCGACGTCTCGATATAAATGGAATATTCTTGACTGGGACGTAATTCCCCATTCAATCGATCTTACAATACTGGTTTTTTTTTTTTTTGCTATTTTAAGGGACATAAAGTCGTTTACTGTGATTCTATGCATGCGCTTTGGTATATTGCAAATCTCAAAGATAGCGACTAAATAAACATATCCAATCAAACAGAAAGCAAGTTACTTGCTTTTCGTGATGTGCCTTTTTCTTTCCTTCTTAGGGGAATGGGGAATTAAGGCCCGATTCTCCGGATTTCCTGTTTGGATAGCCACACCCGCCAAATATGAAATCAAAATCGAGGACGAAAGGAATATTTCATTACGAGAAAATAATTCTGGATACATAGACATTATGTTTATAAATAATAATGTGTTGACAGCCAAAAAACGTTTTAGGTCATTGATAAGCCTAGACATGCAATATCCCTATCACAGCTTTTTATTTGCAAACGGGTTGCTACGTTGTATTAAGTTTCGAAAACACATAAACATAACTAATATGCTGATAAACAAAAAATATCCACCAGAAAAGCGAGACTGGGTTCTCTGGGAGGGCAAGCGCCCTTTGTTTAGCTATCGACCGGGAAAGTGAGGCTGAGTTCTTCGGAAGGGTAAGCGCATCCTGTTTAGCTACATAAACCCGCCATGATGTGATATCACAATAAAGTATGAAAGGACAATTGAAGTATGGCCAGATATCCAGGGTAATTTTGGATACAGAAATATAATTTAACAACAATATTGTTGTGACGGTCATTAAACGTTTAGATAGTCTCGATAAGCCTATGCTTGCAATATCCTTGAATCATTAATTATTTGAAAGCAGTTTATTATGTAAAATGTATAAAGTTTTCATAGTGAAAAAAAGCATTATCATAGAGTATTAAATGTGATATACCATAAGCAGGAGAATAAGGTATATACTACATACAGAGGAAATCTTAAAGAACAAAACTTGGACATTGAAGGTAAATATCCTGCCTTGTTAATGGACAATGAACAAAGTAAAAAATCTAATGTTGCGGTTTATAATAGATGACCAAAACTCGCTTCTATTTACAACCAGCGATTAATCCATCATATTTTAAAACCTTCTTTATTTCCAAATCTAGAAGTCTTTACCATGTAAAATGCTTACAAAACAAAACAAAATTCATTCTTTTTTAAAAGTTTATTATTTATTTTATTTGAAATATAACAGATGTATTTGATATCCTTATTTTATAAGACATATTGGAAGATTAGATTAGAACATTATTGGTGATGACATATAATTGTGGTTACGTTTCTTACTTATAGTTATTCATAAATTAAGTTTTAACATCAATTTCCACGGGTCCTTAAATATTGCCGAGTCATTCGGAGAAAGTCATCTGAAAGTAAATTAAATTGAAATATTTAAACAGAATACTCAACAGCATGTGATAATCCCTAAAACAACAAAAATAATAATAAAAGAAAATACCAATTCATGCCCAAATCACAATCGAAAAATTTAGTTAAATGTTTGAAAACTTACAAATTAAGTTAAACACGCAAACTTCCACCTGGTAAGTGATTCCGGGTGGTCCGAAAGTACAAACACTTTTTGTTGAGCTAATATATGCCGTCCAAATATTGGCTTTTTATACCATAAGCCAATATTTAATTTCAAAATTTGCGTACAACTATTTGTAGAATTAATGAAACAGTTGTGTTCCTTCATAAACTCTATAACATTAGAAATTAACCCCAGTGTTCGTCCAAAGTAGGAAATTTATACTCACTGTTCCCAACATGTATTTGCCTTTTCTAAATTATATTTTGTAGCAATAAAATCAAAATAAACATATATACTAATCAGTGTCCAAACAACAAAGAAAAACATTGAAACTGACAAATTACATGTATGTTAAACACATGAACTTCCACCAGAAAAGCGAGATCGGTACTCCAGAAGGATAAGCATTAACATAAAATAAATTTCTTCATCAGAAGTGCTCGAACTAAACTGATCTTAATCTAAATATTTTTAAGATGTTGAAAAAAGAAAAAACAAGGACCAAATTGTGTTTTACAAATAAGTGTATGAAGTAACTGATATTTGCTTACTTATGACATTGCTGTCTATCTCAGCAGGTAGACCTCTTATTTTCATCAAATTTAAGTATTGCTGCCAACTCTGAAGTATTCTCCTCATTTCATCCGGGTTATTTGTATTGAAATTTCCGGCGGATATCAATACTAAACAGGTCAACATTAACACCAAAACCTGTATTCCCTACGATAAAGTAGAACAAATGGTGAAGATTTAATTAAAAAATAAATAAATAAATAAATAAATAAATGTTTTAAAGCACATGGGTGGTTCGAACCTTCCAATAGTATATTTCTGAAAATCCTAAAAAAAACTAAAGGTATACTCCCTCATACAAAGTCTTTCTTTAAATATTTTTCGTCCCCTTGAGAAATTGATTTTACAATTTTTGACCAAGCACTACTAAAGAGGAACTGTATTCGAAACGGCCGTCTAATTCTGTAAAAATAACACTAGAATAGTATGTAATATATAAAATTACCACCCCATAGAAAATACAGTAAAACTTCGTTATAATGCCCCTCGATAACTTTGCCACCTCGCTTATCGCCACACTATTTGGAAATCCAAAAATTCATTTTGTTTATGTTTTTCTTTATCTGCCTCCCAAATTTATCGCCAAACCCCTTTATAACGCCAAAATTTGACTGAACAAATGGTGGCGATGAATTGAGGTTTTACTGTATATTGTTTGATTTTCAGTGGTCTAAATAATTGATTATTTTTTATTCGTGTGGCTTTTTTATCATTATTTTTTCCTATATATCTTTAATTTTATCTCTGTACATGTATCTCAATAAGATTAGTCTAGAATACATATTATATCAATGGTTATTTTACAGTACTAAACGGTTGTTTCGGAATACAATTCCTCATCAGTAGAGCTTGGACTAAAATTGTAAAAACAAATTCAAGGAGTTGAAATAATATGCAACTTATAAAAATATAACTAACCTAATTTAGCTAGGGAAACACATTGCATGAGGGAGTACACATATATATAGATTTTTGAAAATATTTTGACTTTAACTAGCAGTAATTTAAGACAATATTATATTTCTAACAGTACAAAAATATTGCCACTGTGTTTATGATATCTTCGGGGATGCTTCGTCCACCAACAGAGATATACCGTTTTAGTTTTTTAATTAAAAGTATACCTTTGTTAATTTTACGCCACTAGACCATGTTTTTCAATACACACTAATATGAACACCCATCTAATTAAGTGATCCACTGCAGTTAGATGACGGTGGCAATTTATTTGTTTGCTAACCTAGGATCTAGTGACAGAACGCTTTTGCTTTTAAAGTGCATGTATAATATAAGAATTTGTAATTTAAAGCTGAAAAAGACACCAAAAACACTGCTCATGAAATTCCCATATATATATGAACGCTGGGTATAATGACAGAACTATATAAATCTGCTGAATAAACATCATCAAGAACAGAAGTAAATCATTTGACCAATCGGACATTGATTTGTTTGGTACATAACTCTCTTAAGTCAATGATGCTTAAGTCCATTTACGTTCCTTAAGTCTCTCGGTTTTTCGTAAAATTCTCTGAAACGAAACTTTTTATTATAAAAGTACAATCGTACATTAATTATACAATTCATGCCGTAATTAATTTTTAATATTTCTATTCTTAAACTTTTCTCAGTTTTGCCCCATACTCCGTAAATTTTGGTCAATTTTGAACAACGGCTATTTTGTCCAAGTCCTACATTTCGGTCGAAACCATTTTAGACAGGGAAATACTGAGCTAATTTGCATAAGAAATACTTATCGACGATGTTGACACGCAACACTACACATGATTGACAAGGAGGGATATTGTTTTCATAAATTTGTTTATAAAATTACTCAAAATTGTTTAAATTTATCAATAGTTATCGATATACATATGGTGTTATAATGCTGCACCTACAAGTATGTCATGTACAATTTTTTTTTTTGCGAAATAGCATTCTTGCCACAATTCACGTGCAAATTGTTATTTGAGACAACGCTCTCTCTCTCTTTCTCTCTCTCTCTCTCTCTCTCATTGTACCATAATTCTTACTGAAATTCATTTATTAACCCTGAAAAACTTAAAACAATTCACATGCAAATCATTATTTGAGACAACATCTCTCTCTCTCTCTCTCTCTCTCTCTCTCTCGTTGTAGAAATTCATTTAAGAACGGTCATACTTAACCATGACAAACTTAAAACGTTGAATGAAGATAACTATAGATTTTAATAAAAGAAATGCCAACCGGGAAGTATAAATTCATTACAGTAACGTGTTCATGGTTTTCCCTTTTCGAAATATTTAATTAAATTATTAATAAAATGTTTTGATTTTTATTTTCCCCCATTTCAATGATTATTAGATCAAGGGAAACTTGATACTTTTTTGAAAAGTAAAATTCTAATATGTAAGAAATGGTAAATTATGGTAACTAATTAAACTTATATCGTGTGTAGGATAATTAGTAAGACTGCAAGAACTTTGTATAATACTGGTGGTTGGCAAGAACTACCGCATTCATGATCAGGTGTACATATGTGTGTAAAACTCGGTCAACTTTGCCTTTAGTCATTAGGTAACCGGATTATAATTAGAGGCGTATGTAAACAAATATTTCTGATCGCAGCAGAAAATATGGATTAAATAATAACGATAAATCAACAACTGTGTAGATTTTTAGAGATATTCACTTAAAAAGAGTTTCAGGAAAAACGGATGGTGATATTAATATACACGCGGTTGGGACTGTGGGAGTGACTTTCTTCGTAGAGTCAAAGAAGCTAAGGTTGTTAATGATCCGTAACAGAAACTGATTAGGCATATGAAAAAACCCTCTCACTCCTGTTTTTCGTATCGCCGCAAAGGTTAGGAAAATGGCGCTAAAACAATTTACAGAGCGATATAGAAGGCAATATTAAAAAAGTTTTAATATAAAGTCAAGAGAGTAGATTAGACGCGGTTACAACAGGCCACATTACGGCATAGGCTTGTTTTCACGATGCAAAAAGCTATCATTTAATTCACACGTTAACCACATGAAAAGGGACAAAAACAAGAGACTAATGGTTGTAAACATACTTTAATGCTATTATATATTATCATTTACATCAACTTTCATTCAAAAATACTTAAAATTGCAAATACATGTACAGCTGAAACATTACAGTCAAGATACGGTTGTATTAAAGATAATAATAAAAAACTTACTTTCATTTTCCGCCACAATAGCTCAAGATGAATCACTCTAGATGGAGATGGAGAGACTGTTGTGTCTGTCTCAGACTAATGTAATCCATTTTATAGTATTTTGTGTTATGGCTTATAGAGATCTAAAGTCACGATTTAGTCGCATAAAAAAGGTGAGAAAAGCATAAAACTCGTATTAAAGAAACTTGAGATGTTTTTTTTTTTTGTTCTTTACGATACTATGACATACCAATACCTCACAGCATCCAAACGAGTAATTTTACGTTTAATTAGCGTTAGACAACATAATAAGTTCAAACGTGACAAAATTATTAATTTTTATTTTTAACGATTCACGCGTTTAAGTAGATGTAATTAATATCAAACACAAGCATACCGGTCCGTGTCTTAATCACAATCCAAAAAGACAACATACCGGTCCGTGTCTAAATCACAATCCAAAAAGACAACATACTGGTCCGTGTCTTAATCACAATCCAAAAAAGACAACATACCGATCCGTGTCTTAATCACAATCCAAAAAGACAACATACCGGTCCGTGTCTTAATCACAATCCAAAAAAGACAACATACCGGTCCGTGTCTAAATCACAATCCAAAAAGACAACATACTGGTCTGTATCCAAATCACAGTCCAAAAAGACAACCAACTGGTCTGTATCCAAATCACAGTCCAAAAAGACAACATACTGGTCTGTGTCCAAATCCCAATCAAAAGAGCCAACATACTGGTCTGTGTCCAAATCACAATCCAAAAAGCCAACATACCGGTCCGTGTCTAAATCACAATCCAAAAAGACAACATACCGGTCCATGTCCAAATCACAATCAAAAGAGCCAACATACCGGTCTGTGTCCAAATCACAATCAAAAGAGCCAACATACCGGTCTGTGTCTAAATCACAATCCAAAAGACAACTACGGTCTGTGTCAAATCAGCCAAAAAGACAACATACCGGTCTGTGTTCAAATCACAATCAAAAGAGCAACATACGGTCTGTGTCTAAATCCACAATCCAAAAGACAACATACCGGTCTGTGTCTAAATCACAGTCCAAAAAGACAACATACCGGTCTGTGTTCAAATCACAATCAAAAGAGCCAACATACCGGTCTGCGTCCAAATGACAATCCAAAAAGACAACATACTGGTCTGTGTCCAAATCACAGTCCAAAAAGACAACATACTGGTCTGTGTCTAAATCACAGTCCAAAAAGACAACATACCGGTCTGTGTCCAAATCACAATCAAAGAGCCAACATACCGGTCTATGTCCAAATCACAATTAAAAAAGACAACATACCGGTCCATGTCCAAATCACAATCCAAAAAGGCAACATACTGGCTGTGTCCAAATCACAATCAAAAGAGCCAACATACCGGTCCATGTCCAAATCACAATTAAAAAAGACAACATACCGGTCCATGTCCAAATCACAATCAAAAAGCAAACATACTGGTCTGTGTCCAAATCACAATCAAAGAGCCAACTACCGGTCCATGTCCAAATCACAATTAAAAAGCAACATACCGGTCCATGTCCAAATCACAATCCAAAAGGCACCATACTGGTCTGTGTCCAAATCACAATCCAAAAAGACAACATACCGGTCTGTGTTCCAAATCACAAATCTAAAAAGACAACCAACGGTCTGTATCCAAATCACAATCAAAAAGCCAACATACCGGTCCATGTCCAAATCACAATCCAAAAGACAACATACTGGTCTGTGTCCAAATCACAATCCAAAAAGACAACATACTGGTCTGTGTCCAAATCACACAAAAAAGCCAACATACTGGTCTGTGGCCAAATCACATTCAGAAGAGCCAACATACCGGTCTGTGTCCAAATCACAATCCAAAAAGACAACATACAGGTCCATGTCCAAATCACAATCAAAAAAGCCAACATACCGGCCTGTGTCCAAATCACAATCCAAAGACAACATACTGGTCTGTGTCAAATCACAATCAAAAGAGCCAACATACCGGTCTGTGTCCAAATAACAATCAAAAGAGCCAACATACTGGTCTGTGTCCAAATTACAACCCAAAAGACAACATACTGGTCTGTGTTCAAATCACAATCAGAAGTGCCATCATACCGGTCTGTCAAATCACAATCCAAAAAGAGCCAACATACGGTCTGTGTTAAATCACAGTCAAAAAGACAACATACCGGTCTGTGTTCAAATCACAATCAGAAGTGCCATCATACCGGTCTGTGTCTAAATCACATCCAAAAAGACAACATACCGGTCTGTGTCCAAATCACAATCAAAAGACAACATACTGGTCTGTGTCCAAATCACAATCAAAAGAGCCAACATACCGGTCTGTGTCTAAATCACAATCCAAAAGACAACATACGGTCTGTGTCTAAATCACAGCAAAAAGACAACATACGGTCTGTGTTTAAATCACAATCAAAAGAGCCAACATACCGGTCTGTGTCTAAATCACAATCCAAAAAGAGCCAACATACGTCTGTGTCTAAATCACAGTCCAAAAAAGACAACATACCGGTCTGTGTCAAATCACAATCAAAAGAGCCAACATACCGGTCTGTGTCTAAATCACAATCCAAAAAGACAACATACCGGTCTGTGTCTAAATCACAATCAAAAGAGCCAACATACCGGTCTGTGTCAAATCACAATCCAAAAAGACAACATACTGGTCTGTGTTCAAATCACAATCAGAAGAGCCAACATACGGTCTGTGTCTAAATCACAGTCCAAAAAGCCAACATACCGGTCTGTGTCAAATCACAATCAAAAGAGCCAACATACGGTCTGTGTCCAAATCACAATCAAAAGACAACATACCGGTCCATGTCCAAATCACAATCAAAAGAGCCAACATACCGGTCTGTCCAAATCACAATCCAAAAAGACAAACATACTGTCTGTGTCCAAATCACAGTCCAAAAAGACAACATACTGGTCTGTGTCTAAATCACAATCCAAAAAGACAACATACCGGTCTGTGTCTAAATCACAATCAAAAGAGCCAACATACCGGTCTGCGTCCAAATCACAATCCAAAAAGACAACATACTGGTCTGTGTCCAAATCACAGTCCAAAAAGACAACATACTGGTCTGTGTCTAAATCACAGTCCAAAAAGACAACATACCGGTCTGTGTCTAAATCACAATAAAAGAGCCAACATACGGTCATGTCAAATCACAATTAAAAAAGACAACATACGGTCCATGTCCAAATCACAATCCAAAAAGGCCAACATATGGTCTGTGTCCAAATCACAATCAAAAGAGCCAACATCCGGTCCATGTCCAAATCACAATAAAAAAGAACACATACCGGTCATGTCCAAACACAATCCAAAAAGGAACATACGGTCTGTGTCCAAATCACAATCCAAAAGACAACATATCCGGTCTGTGTCAAATCACAATCTAAAAAGACAACCAAACTGGTCTGTATCCCAAATCACATCAAAAAGCCAACATACCGGTCCATGTCAAATCACAATCCAAAAAGACAACATACTGGTCTGTGTCCAAATCACAATCCAAAAAGACAACATACTGGTCTGGTCAAATCACAATCAAAAAAGCCAACATACTGTCTGGTCCAATCACATTCAGAAGAGCCAACAACCGGTCTGTGTCCAAATCCACAATCCAAAAGACAACATACGGTCCATGTCCAAATCAATCAAAAGAGCCAACATACCGGCCTGTGTCCAAATCACAATCCAAAAGAACAACATACTGGTCTGTGTCAAAATCACAATCAAAAGAGCCAACATACCGGTCTGTGTCCAAATAAAACAATCAAAAGAGCCAACATACTGGTCTGTGTCCAAATTACAACCCAAAAGACAACATACTGGTCTGTGTTCAAATCACAATCAGAAGTGCCATCATACGGTCTGTGTCCAAATCACATCCAAAAAGACAACATACCGGTCTGTGTCCAAATAACAATCAAAAGAGCCAACATACTGTCTGTGTCCAAATACACAACCAAAAAGACAACATACGGCTGTGTTCAAATCACAATCAGAAGTGCCATCAACCGGTCTGTGTCCAAATCACAATCCAAAAAAGACAACATACCGGTCCATGTCAAAATCACAATCAAAAAGACAACATACTGGTCTGTGTCCACAAATCACATCAAAAGACCCCAACATACTGGGCCATTTCAAAATCACAATCAAAAAGACAACATACTGGTCTGTGTCCAAATCACAATCAAAGAGCAACATACCGGCCTGTGTCCAAATCACCACAATCAAAAGAGCCAACATACCGGTCTGTGTCCAAATCACAATCAAAAAAGCCAACATACTGGTCTGTGTCCAATCACATTCAGAAGAGCCAACATACCGGTCTGTGTCCAAAATCACAATCCAAAAAGACAACATACAGAGGTCCATGTCCAAATCACAATCAAAAGAGCCAACATACCGGCCTGTGTCCAAATCACAATCAAAAAGACAACATACTGGTCTGTGTCAAATCACATCAAAAGAGCCAACATACCGGTCTGTGTCCAAATAACAATCAAAAGAGCCAACATACTGGTCTGTGTCCAAATTACAACCCAAAAAGACAACATACTGGTCTGTGTTCAAATCACAATCAGAAGTGCCATCATACCGGTCTGTGTCTAAATCACAATCCAAAAAGACAACATACCGGTCTGTGTAAAATCACAGTCCAAAAAGACAACATACGGTCTGTGTTCAAAATCACAATCAGAAGTGCCATCATACGGTCTGTGTCTAAATCACAATCCAAAAAGACAACATACCGGTCTGTGTCCAAATCACAATCCAAAAGACAACATACTGGTCTGTGTTCAAATCACAATCAGAAGTGCCATCATACCGGTCTGTGTCTAAATCACAATCCAAAAAGACAACATACCGGTCTGTGTCTAAATCACAGTCCAAAAAGACAACATACCGGTCTGTGTTCAAATCACAATCAGAAGTGCCATCATACCGGTCTGTGTCTAAATCACAATCCAAAAAGACAACATACCGGTCTGTGTCCAAATCACAATCCAAAAGACAACATACTGGTCTGTGTCCAAATCACAATCAAAAGAGCCAACATACCGGTCTGTGTCTAAATCACAATCCAAAAAGACAACATACCGGTCTGTGTCTAAATCACAGTCCAAAAAGACAACATACCGGTCTGTGTTTAAATCACAATCAAAAGAGCCAACATACCGGTCTGTGTCTAAATCACAATCCAAAAAGACAACATACCGGTCTGTGTCTAAATCACAGTCCAAAAAGACAACATACCGGTCTGTGTTCAAATCACAATCAAAAGAGCCAACATACTTGTCTGTGTCTAAATCACAATCCAAAAAGACAACATACCGGTCTGTGTCTAAATCACAATCAAAAGAGCCAACATACCGGTCTGTGTCAAAATCACAATCCAAAAAGACAACATACTGGTCTGTGTTCAAATCACAATCAGAAGAGCCAACATACCGGTCTGTGTCTAAATCACAGTCCAAAAAGACAACATACCGGTCTGTGTTCAAATCACAATCAAAAGAGCCAACATACCGGTCTGTGTCCAAATCACAATCCAAAAAGACAACATACCGGTCCATGTCCAAATCACAATCAAAAGAGCCAACATACCGGTCTGTGTCCAAATCACAATCCAAAAAGACAACATACTGGTCTGTGTCCAAATCACAGTCCAAAAAGACAACATACTGGTCTGTGTCTAAATCACAATCCAAAAAGACAACATACCGGTCTGTGTCTAAATCACAATCAAAAGAGCCAACATACCGGTCTGCGTCCAAATCACAATCCAAAAAGACACATACTGGTCTGTGTCAAATCACAGTCCAAAAAGACAACATACTGTCTGTGTCTAAATCACAGTCCAAAAAGACAACATACCGGTCTGTGTCTAAATCACAATCAAAAGAGCCAACATACCGGTCCATGTCCAAATCACAATTAAAAAAGACAACATACCGGTCCATGTCCAAATCACAATCCAAAAAGGCAACATACTGGTCTGTGTCCAAATCACAATCAAAAGAGCCAACATACCGGTCCATGTCCAAATCACAATTAAAAAAGACAACATACCGGTCCATGTCCAAATCACAATCCAAAAAGGCAACATACTGGTCTGTGTCCAAATCACAATCCAAAAAGACAACATACCGGTCTGTGTCCAAATCACAATCTAAAAAGACAACCAACTGGTCTGTATCCAAATCACAATCAAAAAGCCAACATACCGGTCCATGTCCAAATCACAATCCAAAAAGACAACATACTGGTCTGTGTCCAAATCACAATCCAAAAAGACAACATACTGGTCTGTGTCCAAATCACAATCAAAAAAGCCAACATACTGGTCTGTGTCCAATCACATTCAGAAGAGCCAACATACCGGTCTGTGTCCAAATCACAATCCAAAAAGACAACATACCGGTCCATGTCCAAATCACAATCAAAAGAGCCAACATACCGGCCTGTGTCCAAATCACAATCCAAAAAGACAACATACTGGTCTGTGTCAAAATCACAATCAAAAGAGCCAACATACCGGTCTGTGTCCAAATAACAATCAAAAGAGCCAACATACTGGTCTGTGTCCAAATTACAACCCAAAAAGACAACATACTGGTCTGTGTTCAAATCACAATCAGAAGTGCCATCATACCGGTCTGTGTCCAAATCACAATCCAAAAAGACAACATACCGGTCTGTGTCCAAATAACAATCAAAAGAGCCAACATACTGGTCTGTGTCCAAATTACAACCCAAAAAGACAACATACTGGTCTGTGTTCAAATCACAATCAGAAGTGCCATCATACCGGTCTGTGTCCAAATCACAATCCAAAAAGACAACATACCGGTCCATGTCAAAATCACAATCCAAAAAGACAACATACTGGTCTGTGTCCAAATCACAATCAAAAGACCCAACATACTGGGCCATTTCAAAATCACAATCCAAAAAGACAACATACTGGTCTGTGTCCAAATCACAATCAAAAGAGCCAACATACCGGCCTGTGTCCAAATCACAATCAAAAGAGCCAACATACCGGTCCATGTCCAAATCACAATTAAAAAAGACAACATACCGGTCCATGTCCAAATCACAATCCAAAAAGCCAACATACTGGTCTGTGTCCAAATCACAATCCAAAAAGACAACATACCGGTCTGTGTCCAAATCACAATCTAAAAAGACAACCAACTGGTCTGTATCCAAATCACAATCAAAAAGCCAACATACCGGTCCATGTCCAAATCACAATCCAAAAAGACAACATACTGGTCTGTGTCCAAATCACAATCCAAAAAGACAACATACTGGTCTGTGTCCAAATCACAATCAAAAAAGCCAACATACTGGTCTGTGTCCAATCACATTCAGAAGAGCCAACATACCGGTCTGTGTCCAAATCACAATCCAAAAAGACAACATACCGGTCCATGTCCAAATCACAATCAAAAAAGACAACATACTGGTCTGTGTCAAAATCACAATCAAAAGAGCCAACATACTGGTCTGTGTCCAAATCACAATCAAAAGAGCCAACATACTGGTCTGTGTCCAAATCACAATCTAAAGAGCCAACATACTGGTCTGTGTCCAAATCACAATCAAAAGAGCCAACATACTGGTCTGTGTCCAAATCACAACCCAAAAAAACAACATACTGGTCTGTGTCCAAATCACAATCAAAAGAGCCAACATACTGGTCTGTGTCCAAATCACAACCCAAAAAAACAACATACTGGTCTGTGTCCAAATCACAACCCAAAAAAACAACATACTGGTCTGTGTCCAAATCACAATCAAAAGAGCCAACATACTGGTCTGTGTCCAAATCACAACCCAAAAAAACAACATACTGGTCTGTGTTCAAATCACAATCAGAAGAGCCATCATACCGGTATGTGTCCAAATCACAATCCAAAAAGACAACATACTGGTCTGTGTCCAAATCACAATCAGAAGAGCCAACATACCGGTCTGAGTCCAAATCACAATCCAAAAAGACAACATACCGGTCCATGTCCAAATCACAATCCAAAAAGACAACATACTGGTCTGTGTCCAAATCACAATCCAAAAAAACAACATACTGGTCTGTGTTCAAATCACAATCAGAAGAGCCAACATACCGGTCTGTGTCCAAATCACAATCAAAAGAGCCAACATACCGGTCTGTGTCCAAATCACAATCCAAAAAAACAACATACTGGTCTGTGTCCAAATCACAATCAAAAGAGCCAACATACCGGTCTGTGTTCAAATCACAATCCAAAAAGACAACATACCGGTCTGTGTCCAAATCACAATCAAAAGAGCCAACATACTGGTCTGTGTTCAAATCACAATCAAAAGAGCCAACATACTGGTCTATGTCCAAATCACAATCAAAAGAGCCAACATACCGGTCTGTGTCCAAATCACAGTCCAAAAAGCCAACATACCGGTCTGTTTCCAAATCACAATCCAAAAAGACAACATACTGGTCTGTGTCCAAATCACAATCCAAAAAAACAACATACTGGTCTGTGTTCAAATCACAATCAGAAGAGCCAACATACCGGTCTGTGTCCAAATCACAATCAAAAGAGCCAACATACCGGTCTGTGTCCAAATCACAATCCAAAAAGACAACATACTGGTCTGTGTCCAAATCACAATCAAAAGAGCCAACATACCGGTCTGTGTCCAAATCACAATCCAAAAAGACAACATACCGGTCTGTGTCCAAATCACAATCAAAAGAGCCAACATACTGGCCTGTGTCCAAATCACAATCAAAAGAGCCAACATACCGGTCCGTGTTCAAATCACAATCAAAAGAGCCAACATACTGGTCTGTGTCCAAATCACAATCCAAAAAGACAACATACTGGTCTGTGTCAAAATCACAATCAAAAGAGCCAACATACCGGTCTGTGTCCAAATCACAATCCAAAAGACAACATACGGTCCATGTCCAAATCACAATCAAAAGAGCCAACATACCGGCCTGTGTCCAAATCACAGTCCAAAAAGACAACATACTGGTCTGTGTCAAAATCACAATCAAAAGAGCCAACATACTGGTCTGTGTCCAAATAACAATCAAAAGAGCCAACATACCGGTCTGTGTCCAAATCACAATCAAAAGAGCCAACATACTGGTCTGTGTTCAAATCACAATAAAAAGAGCCAACATACCGGTCTGTGTTCAAATCACAATCAAAAGAGCCAACATACCGGTCTGTGTCCAAATCACAGTCCAAAAAGACAACATACTGGTCTGTGTTCAAATCACAATCAAAAGAGCCAACATACTGGTCTGTGTCTAAATCACAGTCCAAAAAGACAACATACTGGTCTGTGTTCAAATCACAATCAAAAGAGCCAACATACCGGTCTGTGTCCAAATCACAGTCCAAAAAGACAACATACTGGTCTGTGTTCAAATCACAATCAAAAGAGCCAACATACCGGTCTGTGTCCAAATCACAGTCCAAAAAGACAACATACCGGTCTGTGTCCAAATCACAGTCCAAAAAGACAACATACCGGTCTGTGTCCAAATCACAATCAAAAGAGCCAACATACTGGTCTGTGTCCAAATCACAATCAAAAGAGCCAACATACCGGTCCATGTCAAAATCACAATCCAAAAAGACAACATACTGGTCTGTGTCCAAATCACAATCAAAAGAGCCAACATACCGGTCTGTGTCCAAATCACAATCCAAAAGACAACATACCGGTCCATGTCCAAATCACAATCAAAAGAGCCAACATACCGGCCTGTGTCCAAATCACAATCCAAAAAGACAACATACTAGTCTGTGTCCAAATCACAATCAAAAGAGCCAACATACCGGTCTGTGTCCAAATCACAATCCAAAAGACAACATACCGGTCTGTGTCCAAATCACAATCCAAAAGACAACATACTAGTCTGTGTCCAAATCACAATCAAAAGAGCCAACATACTGGTCTGTGTCCAAATCACAATCAAAAGAGCCAACATACCGGCCTGTGTCCAAATCACAGTCCAAAAAGCCAACATACTGGTCTGTGTCCAAATCACAATCAAAAGAGCCAACATACTGGTCTGTGTTCAAATCACAATCAAAAGAGCCAACATACCGGTCTGTGTCCAAATCACAATCAAAAGAGCCAACATACTGGTCTGTGTCCAAATCACAATCCAAAAAGACAACATACTGGTCTGTGTCCAAATCACAATCAAAAGAGCCAACATACCGGTCTGTGTCCAAATCACAATCCAAAAGACAACATACCGGTCCATGTCCAAATCACAATCAAAAGAGCCAACATACCGGTCTGTGTCCAAATCACAATCAAAAGAGCCAACATACTGGTCTGTGTCCAAATCACAATCAAAAGAGCCAACATACTGGTCTGTGTCAAAATCACAATCAAAAGAGCCAACATACTGGTCTGTGTCCAAATCACAATCAAAAGAGCCAACATACTGGCCTGTGTCCAAATCACAATCAAAAGAGCCAACATACCGGTCCGTGTTCAAATCACAATCAAAAGAGCCAACATACTGGTCTGTGTCCAAATCACAATCCAAAAAGACAACATACTGGTCTGTGTCAAAATCACAATCAAAAGAGCCAACATACCGGTCTGTGTCCAAATCACAATCCAAAAGACAACATACCGGTCCATGTCCAAATCACAATCAAAAGAGCCAACATACCGGCCTGTGTCCAAATCACAGTCCAAAAAGACAACATACTGGTCTGTGTCAAAATCACAATCAAAAGAGCCAACATACTGGTCTGTGTCCAAATAACAATCAAAAGAGCCAACATACCGGTCTGTGTCCAAATCACAATCAAAAGAGCCAACATACTGGTCTGTGTTCAAATCACAATAAAAAGAGCCAACATACCGGTCTGTGTTCAAATCACAATCAAAAGAGCCAACATACCGGTCTGTGTCCAAATCACAGTCCAAAAAGACAACATACTGGTCTGTGTTCAAATCACAATCAAAAGAGCCAACATACTGGTCTGTGTCTAAATCACAGTCCAAAAAGACAACATACTGGTCTGTGTTCAAATCACAATCAAAAGAGCCAACATACCGGTCTGTGTCCAAATCACAGTCCAAAAAGACAACATACTGGTCTGTGTTCAAATCACAATCAAAAGAGCCAACATACCGGTCTGTGTCCAAATCACAGTCCAAAAAGACAACATACCGGTCTGTGTCCAAATCACAGTCCAAAAAGACAACATACCGGTCTGTGTCCAAATCACAATCAAAAGAGCCAACATACTGGTCTGTGTCCAAATCACAATCAAAAGAGCCAACATACCGGTCCATGTCAAAATCACAATCCAAAAAGACAACATACTGGTCTGTGTCCAAATCACAATCAAAAGAGCCAACATACCGGTCTGTGTCCAAATCACAATCCAAAAGACAACATACCGGTCCATGTCCAAATCACAATCAAAAGAGCCAACATACCGGCCTGTGTCCAAATCACAATCCAAAAAGACAACATACTAGTCTGTGTCCAAATCACAATCAAAAGAGCCAACATACCGGTCTGTGTCCAAATCACAATCCAAAAGACAACATACCGGTCTGTGTCCAAATCACAATCCAAAAGACAACATACTAGTCTGTGTCCAAATCACAATCAAAAGAGCCAACATACTGGTCTGTGTCCAAATCACAATCAAAAGAGCCAACATACCGGCCTGTGTCCAAATCACAGTCCAAAAAGACAACATACTGGTCTGTGTTCAAATCACAATCAAAAGAGCCAACATACTGGTCTGTGTTCAAATCACAATCAAAAGAGCCAACATACCGGTCTGTGTCCAAATCACAATCAAAAGAGCCAACATACTGGTCTGTGTCCAAATCACAATCCAAAAAGACAACATACTGGTCTGTGTCCAAATCACAATCAAAAGAGCCAACATACCGGTCTGTGTCCAAATCACAATCCAAAAGACAACATACCGGTCCATGTCCAAATCACAATCAAAAGAGCCAACATACCGGTCTGTGTCCAAATCACAATCAAAAGAGCCAACATACTGGTCTGTGTCCAAATCACAATCAAAAGAGCCAACATACTGGTCTGTGTCAAAATCACAATCAAAAGAGCCAACATACTGGTCTGTGTCCAAATCACAATCAAAAGAGCCAACATACTGGTCTGTGTTCAAATCACAATCAAAAGAGCCAACATACTGGTCTGTGTCCAAATCACAACCCAAAAAAACAACATACCGGTCCGTGTCTAAATCACAATCAAAAGAGCCAACATACCGGTCTGTGTTCAAATCACAATCCAAAAAGACAACATACTGGTCTGTGTCCAAATCACAATCAAAAGAGCCAACATACCGGTCCATGTCAAAATCACAATCCAAAAAGACAACATACCGGTCTGTGTTCAAATCACAATCAAAAGAGCCAACATACCGGTCTGTGTTCAAATCACAATCCAAAAAGACAACATACTGGTCTGTGTCCAAATCACAATCAAAAGAGCCAACATACCGGTCCATGTCAAAATCACAATCCAAAAAGACAACATACCGGTCTGTGTCCAAATCACAATCAAAAGAGCCAACATACTGGTCCATGTCAAAATCACAATCCAAAAAGACAACATACTGGTCTGTGTCCAAATCACAATCAAAAGAGCCAACATACTGGTCTGTGTCCAAATAACAATCAAAAGAGCCAACATACTGGTGTGTGTCCAAATCACAATCAAAAAAGACAACATACTGGTCTGTGTCCAAATCACAATCAAAAGAGCCAACATACCGGTCTGTGTCTAAATCACAATCCAAAAACACAACATACTGGTCTGTGTCCAAATCACAATCCAAAAAGGCACATACCGGTCTGTGTCCAAATCACAATCAAAAGAGCCAACATACTGGTCCATGTCCAAATCACAATCCAAAAATACAACATACTGGTCCATGTCCAAATCACAATCCAAAAAGACAACATACTGGTCTGTGTCAAAATCACAATCCAAAAAGACAACATACCGGTCTGCGTCAAACTCACAATCCAAAAAGTCAACATACTGGTCTGTGTCCAAATCACAATCAAAAAGCCAACATACCGGTCCATGTCCAAATCACAATCCAAAAAGACAACATACTGGTCTATGTCCAAATCACAATCCAAAAAGACAACATACTGGTCTGTGTCCAAATCACA
Organism: Anadara kagoshimensis; assembly: GCA_021292105.1. Taxonomy (NCBI): domain Eukaryota; kingdom Metazoa; phylum Mollusca; class Bivalvia; order Arcoida; family Arcidae; genus Anadara; species Anadara kagoshimensis. The sequence continues at coordinate 4,360,351 of CM037865.1, forward strand.
ATCAAAAGAGCCAACATACCGGTCTGTGTCCAAATCACAATCAAAAGAGCCAACATACTGGTTTGTGTCCAAATCACAATCCAAAAAGCCAACATACTGGTCTGTGTCCAAATCACAGTCCAAAAAGACAACATACCGGTCTGTGTTCAAATCACAATCAAAAGAGCCAACATACTGGTCTGTGTCCAAATCACAACCCAAAAAAACAACATACCGGCCTGTGTCCAAATCACAATCAGAAGAGCCAACATACCGGTCTGTGTCCAAATCACAATCCAAAAAGACTACATACCGGTCCATGTCCAAATCACAATCAAAAGAGCCAACATACCGGCCTGTGTCCAAATCACAGTCCAAAAAGACAACATACTGGTCTGTGTCAAAATCACAATCAAAAGAGCCAACATACTGGTCTGTGTCCAAATCACTATCCAAAAAGACAACATACTGGTCTGTGTTCAAATCACAATCAAAAGAGCCAACATACCGGTCTGTGTCCAAATCACAATCAAAAGAGCCAACATACTGGTCCATGTCCAAATCACAATCCAAAAATACAACATACTGGTCCATGTCCAAATCACAATCCAAAAAGACAACATACTGGTCTGTGTTCAAATCACAATCAAAAGAATAAACATATCGGTCCATGTCCAAATCACAATCCAAAAAGACAACATACCGGTCCATGTCCATATCACAATCCAAAAAGACAACATACTGGTCCGTTCCAAATCATAATCCAAAAAGGCAACATACCGGCCAGTGTCCAAATCACAATCAAAAGAGCCATGGTATGCTATCAAAAACAAACATACTTATCCATGCCCGAATCACAATCCAGAAGCAAAGTAAAAACTTTGGAACTGACAAGTTAGGTTAGACACGTGAACTTCCACCAGGGAATGAGGCCGGGTGCTCCGAAAGGGTAAGCGCCTCCTGTTTAGCTAGCTACATCCGCCACATGTGTAATCAAAATTGTGTGAAAGGAACATGGAACTATGAGACGTCAAATATATCCAGGGCAATCCTAGACACAGAGACATCAAACTTATCAACAATACTGTGATGACGGCCATTAAACTTTTTAGAGCCTTGATAAGCCTAGGCTTGCAATATTCCTGAGTCTACAATTTATTTGCAAGCAGCCTACTTCGTTGTACAAAGTCCACGTAGAGTGAACAAGCTCTACTATAGCGTATTAAATGGGAAACAAATACACCATAAGCAGGTATATTGCTGCATAAAAAAGAGAAAGTTGACAATAGAAAAAATGAAGTCATCACGTTTGTCATAAAGTTTCAAATGTAGCCTTTCGTGCGCGTCATAATTCAGGTATAAGTCTAAATATGAATCAGAACTCGAGGAATTAGTCGTGTTTGTTTTTTTAAGCTCACTAGGATAGATGGCATTTACATACTCTCCAAATTTAGGATTGTTAAGATACACAACGTCATCTATATATCTGTATGTTGAGTCGAATGATTTGGCGACAGTCTTCTCTCCATATTTAACAAGGTCCTACATAAATTCTGCTTCAAAAGAATAAAGAAACAAATCAGCAAGCAATGTTGCACAGTTTGTACCCTTTGGTATACCAATTGTTTGCCGAAAAACTATATTACCAAACCGATAAGGCTGGCAATTTTTTACCCCGTGTCGTAGCACCAACAAATCCCGCAGAATATTTTACCAGCGGCATTTAATACAGGTTGTACTAATTGTCACTGAGTATTGGTGAAAGATAAGACTATAAACTTGCAGTGAGATTTTCTTTTATTTTGTCATTAATTTATTTGATGACGTTTATTTGACATTCTATAAACACGTACAGAACGTTAAGGGGTTCTTATTAAGCGACCTTGATAAATATAACTGTTAATTATACACATTCCTTCGATTAATTAAGTCTCGCACATGTTAACATACAATTTACAGAATTGATCTACAGATGTTGATCGAGTATATTATGACACTTGGTCAAATACCATCTGCACTTGTCCGAGTGAAATAAAATAGATTGATTTCGTAAATATTCTTTGTTATAACGTGTATTTAAGAGTACGACATAATATTCTGGAAGATGTTCTTTATTAATAATTATGTATGAATGCTGATCGCAGCCAAATTTTCTAAAGGATTAAGGCGAATGTAAACCCGGAAGTCTACATACAATATTCCAGAAAAAACAAGTGTAAGTCCATATTTTCTGTCAACCAATTATCTTAGGTACTTATTTCAAAACCTTGTATTTAATATTAAATGTCATGGACATATCTATATCTTATCTCTCACTGGTTTCTCTAAATTTCATGGACAATGCTGGTCACGTGTTGGCCATATATAATCCATATCGGATCAGGTCTTTACCCCGACCAAGGTCATGGCGACCGCTTGGTATTTAACACGTCATATTTATCACAAAAAATTATGACAAATACGTACATAATTAAAGATGTCGTGATAATGAAACACAATGTTTGATTCCAAAGGATTAAAGTCCGATTGGTTTCTTTGACAGAAGTTGCTAGTAATATTGAAGAAGTCGAATTGATTTTTTCGATATTTTGTCGGACAGAATGTCCAACGATGATGTTTCCAACCCAGACATCAATCATATGTTGCTGTGTGAATTGGTTTTGTGAATGATTTATTGATGTGATCGGTATGATATAATCATTACACAGTGTTTCAATCACGAAATATGGTATATTAAGGGTTAATTTGGTTTGTGTAACGGAAAATTCACATCTAGAACTACTCTCTGATCTTCGTCTCCGTGTATTGTTGTGTACATCATTATAATCGACGGTGGTCCTTCAGGGTGATCGGTAGTATATTATCATTACACAGTGTGTAACTAAGAGTGTGAAGACGAACGCATTTTAGTTAACAAAGAATCGCATCTTCTTCTTGTGCAAATACTTAGAGAACAAGTGGGTCTGTGTATGTTAGTGTAAACTTGATGTTTCTTCCAGTCATGCAATGATAGTCTGGCATGTATACTGTTTTCCGTAAAGTACCAATAGGGTAGCTAGCTAGACAGGAGGTACTTACCCTTCCGGAGCATCCGGCCTCACTTCCAACGTGTTTAACCTAAGTTGTCAGTTCCAAAGTTTTTACTTTGCTTCTGGATTGTGATTCGGACATGGATTATTATGTTTGTTTTTTGATCAATGATATTGTAAACATTTATTTTTGTATTTGTCTTATAAAATATCTAAACAACTCTATCAGACAAAATGGCATAATAATAATTTGTTACCAATGTATTTGTAGAAATGAGAGTAGAAAAACAATCAGTTATTTGATCCGAACCACCCAGCATAGCTTTCAATTTTGTATCGGCAAAATAACCGTATTAAACCAATAGTTCATTGTTTTGGTTAATAAATTAAAGCTTATAGTTAAGGTATACTGTTTTAGGACGGCTCATCTTCTAGTTCAAGCCTTCTATAAAAATTTTGAATGTTCTATTGGAAATGCAGATCTTTACTTTTAGTAAAAGCAGGCGTTAGACAGGGATGTGTAATGTCACCCACACATTTTATCATTGTAATTGACTGGATCATGCGAAAAACAACAAACATACCACAAGGCATTAGATGGGAGACCTTCCTTTTTTAACGGAGATCTTGATTTTGCAGACGATATAGCGCTATTATCACATACTCACCTCCATCTTCAGGAAAAAACATCTCGACTACAAAATTTTTCAGCACAAATTGGATTAAAAATCAATACCAAAAAAGACAGAAGGTATGGTAATGAACAACAGCAACATAAGATCTATACAATTGAATGGATAAAATATAAAAAACTGTGAAACCTTTACATACCTGGGCAGTACAATCAAAACTGATGAAGGAGCAGGTAATGGTATAAATAAAAGATTAGCCAAAGCAAGAACAGTGCCCAGCAGCCTTAATAAAGTCTGGAAATCTAGCCAATACACAACAAGAACAAAGTTGAAACTTTACAACAGCTGTGTATTACCAACATTTCTTAATGGGTCAGAATGCTGGCGCATGACAAAGAGTAACGAACAAAAACTGTCAACTTTCCATACAAAGAATCTAAGGAGAATACTTAAAATCTTTTGGCCAAATGAAATATCAAATGATGAGCTTCTTAGAAGATGCCAATCAGAAGACCTGTATACAACAATAAAGAAAAGAAGATGGAGATAGATTGGACATGTCCTAAAAAACAAGCACACAATATCACTAAAACTGCCCTACACTGGACATCTGACGGTAAAAGACGTAGAGGAAGACCAAAGATTACATGGAGGCGCACTGTGGATGCAGAAATGAACGATCTACACTATTCATGGGGCAGTCTGCAAAAACTGGCTAATGACAGACAGAAGTGGAAAGACTTCGTTGCTGCCGCACACGCCAGAGAGCGTAATGGGTAGTAAGTAAGTAAGTTTTTGGACATTGGCAGAAAAAGTGCAATGACCATTTGTTGGTTTAAGACTTTCTTGGGTCACAAATACAGACTCTGTAAAATAAATATGTTAAGTACTAATAAAGAAATCGACTTATGAGTTAAATATATATATATACTCTCTTCTCTCTTTCTCTTTTTATTCTCCACACGTTAAATGTGTTAAAAAATCCTGACTAAAGCCAGTAATACATTTGTCAGGTACACATTTTGATTCTGTTTTACACTATTGTCGTTTGTGATTATTGATGAATTTTTAAGTTGAATGCAAACCCGGATTTCTACACACAATATCTCCGAAAAAACATTCAAGTCCATATTTTATATCACCCAAATATACCTGGTGCTTATTTTAAAGTTACACCATATATTTAATACTGAATGTTAAGGATACATCTGTGTGAAGACGAAAACATTTCAGTAAACAAAGGATGGTATCTGCGTCTTGTGCAAAAAGCTGGGTGAATAAGTTAGTCCGCCTGTGTTATTGTTCACAAGACGTTACTACTAGTCATGCAATTGACCAGTAGTGTGGCATTTAGGGCATGCATGAGGATGACAAAGTATACAGCGAGTCTTTTTTTAATAATATAACGAACTATGCGTGAGCAAGCTTGATTATGTCCATAGGTGATATGCTATATAAATTATTTAAACCCCTCAATGTTTATAAACACTTAACATCAAATCAGACGGACTATACTTGCATATACTGTTTTCCAAATAGGTTAATCATGTTATAAATATTTATTTTTGTTTTTTTTAAATCTATCAAACAATTTTTAAATGTTTAAAAAGAACCTGGCTAAGCTAGTAATATATTATTCAAGTACTGCTTTTGATTATTTTTTAACGGTTTTATAATTTTGTGAGTATTAATATTGATAAACGATTTAAGTACAGTTTATAGCATTTAAATAAGACACGTCATAATTTTTTACCTCAAAATAATATTCGCCCTTTTCATAAACAGTTCGTTAAGGCGCTTTGCGCATGCCGTGTGTTACTAGGGCGGTATGAAATTTCATGTCAGTACAAAGATAAATAAGTTACCACAAATTTTTTCTTCTCGCGATTAGTAGAAACATCCAGTGTACGTTTTGGTATGATAGATAATATGGAGTGTGAAATGATTTACAAAATAACTCGATAGTTTTAAAATATATGTAACATTTTTACTGAAACATTTGTAATATACCATTCAAATGTTAAGAAATGTCTCAAAATTATCTAGTCAGAAGGAGCCTTGATATTTCAATAACAGTTCTTATCAATTAGTTATTTTGAAAATAGTTCGTGTAAACACACTCTACTGGAGCAAAAATTTTGGAGTGGCGAAACAATTTGAATTAACATACACATTTTATAACAAAATCTATAAAATATAATGCCTAATGCTCCTTCAAACTAGTTATGGCATTGAAAATTTTACTTGAATCATTAATTTGACAATTTATAATAAAAAAAACAATCATATATCCATCTCCGACTGCTTCACACGTTATTTTCTCGTCTGGTTAGTAGAAACATTCACTGTACGTTGTTGGTATGATAAATAATACAAACTGTGATATGTGTTCAAAATAACTAAATATTCAAAACGCGTGAAACTTTTCTTTTTTTTTACAAAAATATGTGTAATATAATTCATATTTTAAAAAATGTCTAAAAATATCTTGTCAGAAGGAGGCTTTATTTTCATGAACACCTTTTATCACTTTAAAAAAACCTCGTACATGCTGAGTTAAAGTAAAATTATTGAAGTGGCGCAACAATTTGCATTAAAATGCACAGCAGAATTAAATCAATGCTCGTTCAAACTAGATATGGTATTTAAAATTTTATGTTTAACATTTATTTTGCAATTCATTATCTGTTTACACTGCTTGACACGTTTTCTTTTAAGTGTTTATTTAATTACACATGTACAGTTTCTCGTAAATTCTAAATCACGTTTTGATTTTTTTTAAGTTTATCTAAAACAATATAACTTGCTCATTTAAACTTTACTCAATTTGTTCTCTTAACTTTAAATTAGACGAGGATGTTTTTCGAGCATATTAGACTTTACATTCATAAACATTTACAATTGTTAATGTGGTATTTAATTGTTACAAATTTCCAAAATAATAATTTTTCTGTCACTACTTCGATACTTTTTCGTGACATATATCAGAAGTGAGATATAATAAAATAAAATAAAATCAACTTTTTGAACTTTATTGTCCTGATAAGTCTTTAAAACCGTGTATGTATCTTAAAGTATTTTGTTTTAATAGATTTCTATTCTCAATTGTCTATTGCTCACATATTTAATCAACGATGACTAGCATTAAAATCCAAAAGCAAAGTAAAAACTTTGAAAACTTGCAAATTAGGTTAAACACGTGAACATCCACCAGAGAAGTAATGCCTGGTGCTCTCCGGAACGGTAATCACCTACTGTTTAGCTAGTGTAAAAACAACATGGGGCTATGGGAAGTTAAATATATGCGGGGCAATCCTGGACACAGAGACATCATACTTATTAACAATACTACGACAGTGACGGCCTTAAACTTTTTAGGTTTGCAATATCCCTCGGTTGAACTGTAATTTCGACTTAAAATAGTCAAATAATAATAGCTAGAGCGTAGAGGGTCCATTTACATGTAAATACAAGGTTTCGGAATAGCTATTACTGGTATACATTGTTAATGAAAAACCAATACTTGTCAATCAATAAAACGTACGTTCCTAAGGCAACGGAAAGCATTTTTTAAATTTAAACTCTATCGATTACTCTTGATATCTGAGCGGCATACGAAAATTTGAATAATAATAATAAAAATAAGCACTTGACGACAGTTTCAGCAAATATTTCCTCACCATTAGTGCTCGGACCATTAATACACCTATTTTCACATAAAGCGTCCGATTCGATTGATAAGAGGTCGCCGGCATGTGGTTAACTAATTAAACGAATATCTACAGTTGTAGATAAAAAATTATATAGCTTAAGGTCTGTGGCTATAATACAGAAACATTATGATCCCCTTTAATACTATTAATAACGGGAAAATATGCATCTGAACTGTTAATATGTTTATAATTTGTTTTGTCGTTTTATACAACAGCAAAATTTAAACCGTCGCAGTATTTTTTAAATAAGAAAATGGCGTGTTTTGAGCTTTTGATTTAGAGTATTAACCTTTTTAAGGGGCCTGTGGTTGTTTATATGAATACCTAGTAGTTTTATGGATTAATTGATATTTAAAGATTGTCGCTGAAATGTGGTAATCTAATGCTTATTATATCCCAGTTGCAGAAAGATCAAAGAAGGAACAAAAGAGCAGAAGAGAAAAAGTCAGAAAATGGGTGCAAAGTCACAGAGAGAGAAAGAAAACAGAAAAACAAGCTTCAAAAAATCTAGCTGATTTGTACTTGAGTGCAGAACAGATTAATGAAGTGACTTCTAGAACAGACACAACAGAGCGACCACCACTAATTGTTAAAATTCCATTTATCGACAGCAAGTCAAGGACTCGAAAAAGAATAAGCAGAGCTACTGCAAAGTCAAGGCGAGAAATAAAAAACTTGCGTGAAGAGAATGAAAAGTTACAGAGAAAGTACAAAACTATGTCTAAAAGATATGAACGTCTAAAGAAAAGAACTGAAAACACTGCATCTGTTAAGCAGTCACCGGAGAATAGAACACGGAGTAATGATGAAATTCAAAGAAGCAGTACTGAAAAAACACCAAAGAAACGAACATATTCAGAACTCAGGGCCGTTGGAATTACTCCGACTAAATTACCAAAGACAGTAAAGGACAACTTAGTATTTGCTAACGTTTTAACAGATGAAATTGAAACAGCTTGGAAAGAAAACAATCAGATGGGCAAGACAGCTATATCAAGGGTATTGTCAGGTGATAAGATCAAGAAGTACCGATTAAAGACCCAATTGAGTATGAAGACAGGGATAAGACGTCAGATGTTCCTTAAGAAATCAAAAAGATTTGATAACATTCCGAAAAGAATAAGGATGATGAAAGAAAGACAAAAAATGCGTCTAGATATAAAGGCATTTCTGGAAAAAGATGAAAACAGTCGGATTATGCCGGGGAAAAACGACAAGATGAAAACCATTAATGGGTATGCACAAAAACGCGTTTTGAACGATACGACGTCATTTCTGCATCTAAAGTACAAACTGGAAACATCAAGCAACATATCGTTTACAACATTTACGAGGATGCGACCAAAACATATAATGCTAACTAAATATTTAAGTAGGAACAAATGTCTGTGCCAGAAACATCAAAATATGGCATTAGCTCTGAAAAGTTTAAAAAGCGGAGGAGCAGAAGTACCAATTAACCCTGATGAATTTGCAAGACTTTTCCAAACACCTGACAGTTTTTTTGCTCAAATTAAAGAATCCGAAATTAATTATGCTCAATGGAAAAAAGTTGAATTGCTTGACGGTAAAAAAAGAACAAAATGGTTGAAACAAAAACAGAAAAGGCAAACTTCATTTCAAAAGTTTAGTTAGAGCAAATTTGTGATTTCCAGGAACACGTTTCGTTCGAAAAGTCAAAACTCAATATCAGGCCATTAACCAACTGAAAGAAAACCTTCCTAAGGTCATGCCATTGTACAAATGGATTTCGCGGAAAATTACACCTGTAGTTCTGCGGACGAAGTCCAGAGCGCTATTGGAATTCGTCTGTAGTAAGTCTTCACCAGTGTAGTTTATTTCAGGGATCCGGAAAATTTGGAAACATTAAGACACAAAAATTTGTGTTATTATCCGATGACTTGGGTCATAATATTGGTCATGTTTATTCAATACTTAAATCGGTGGTTCCAGAAATTAAACAGATGGTTCCGGATCTCCAGTGGGTTCATTATTGGACAGACAGTCCTAGTTCTCAGTACAGAAACAAGACGTCGTTTTATTTTGTTTCTGATCACCTAAATTTGCTGACAGTAAAAGCAACTTTGAACTTTTTTGAATGTGGACACGGCAAGGGACCCTGTGCCGGAGTAGGTGGTACATCAAAAAGAACTGCTGATCAAGCTATTAAACAGCAGAAAATTACAGTACATGATGCAAGGGAATATTTTGAGAATGTGAAAAAAGCTGCATGTATCGCCGAATACAGATTTATTTCATCACAACAAATTCAAGTTTCGAGAATTGAGCTTGCAGAAATAAACAAAGGTCTGAACCCAGTGAGAGGAACACTCCAAATCCACCAAGTGTTTGCCGCGGAAAAAGGAAAAGTACGAACATGCATCACATCATGTTACTGTCAAGATTGTTTAATCGGAAATGCTCATGACTTCACAGAATCGGTTATTTGGAAACCACGAACTGTGCGTAATCAGAACATGAATGTGGACATAACAGATAGAGATGACGAAACAGAAATGGACATAACAGAGGAAGATATCACAAAGAGAGTTAATGAAACAGAAATGAACAGGAAACAGAATATTTTGAAACGATAGAAATGGCAGAGAGAGATTGCGAGACAGAAATTAACACAGAGAGAAATGTTGAAACAGAAATGAACATGGAAATAACAGAGAGAAATTGTTGAACAGATACCAAGACCGACGTTGGCAACCAAAAAGAAATTGATATCATAACAAATGAAAAAATGGAGGTAAATAAGAAAGGCAATGTATTTCGGAGGACGAATGGGTTGCGATATATTACGAGAATAATTGGCACATTGGTCATGTGATAGATATTGATGATGATGACGAACTTGAAGTGAAGTTTCTAAGGCCTACAACGTCATTAAGCGAACGCAAAGATTTATTCAAATAGTCGACTACTCCAGATATCCTTAATGTTGCAAGACCAAACATCATAAGCAAAATCTCGGAGCCTCTCCCAATTGGTCGCAGTGGTAGAAGTTTCCAACTGAAACAAGCCGATTATGACAGAATTTTGAAATGTTTTTCAAATGAGTTTAAGCCATGTGAGGATCTACGCTAATTTCTAGTTAATCGGTTATATTGAGCTTTCTCGTTTCTTGATACCTTTCATTCGATATGTCTGAAATCTACGTTATCAAAAGGGACTAACAAAATATCTTCAAGACAGATAAGTCATTGAAAAAAAGATTATAAACTATATAATACAGTTTACAGTACATTCTGGAGTGAAACTTGTTATTGATAACTTAAAAAAGACTACGCACAGTAAGTTAGTTCTGTTGATTTGCGGTATCTCAATTGTTCAGAGTTATGATTTGAAATTTGGATATTTGTATTAATTAGTATTGGTTATATTATCAGACTTGTAGTTAATTTGGACTGATTTAACGGTTTTGCTCTTAATAATGCAAATGCACAATCGAAAAATCACATTCAACCGAGTTTTGAAATTAACGTTATCCAAACTGTTGTATCTACGTTGCAATTTTTGTAATCAATGTTTGTAAAGAGGAAATGCAAATCATTAATGTTTTGCTGTGTTATTTGATTCATTGTGTATATACTTTTTGAAAAAATGGCAACCATTTGTCTTCTCTAGCAAGTCATTAAATATTTGATAAAACCAATGCCGTTAAAAATAATAAACAAAGTAAAATAACCAGTACAAGAAAACTGAAGGCCATTATTAAGATTTTTTTTTCAATTGTGTTGTGTGTTTGGTTTATGTTACAGTTAAAAGAATTACAGTTCATTATTAGTATATTAAAAGATCATATAGGTAAAATATTACTACATTACTACATTCTAGCCGTTAAAAAAATTGCTTGCACGATAACGTAGATTTCATACTGAATTTTATATGTTTGTGCTAATTATCTTGTTATTTTTTATGTCTTAGCTCTAACAATTTGCATAGAAAATGTTCAAATCATAAACCTTTTCGAGCTGAAATTTAGAAATTTTCTTTTTCTTTTTTTTGACACCTAATATGGACTATTTATCTGAAAATAGGTGCATAACTTGTTCAAACATTGCAATCGACCAAGCACACGAGCAAAATACTGCCATTATTAAAGTAGATGGAGGAGCAAAAGACTCAACAGAGGACCCATCTGCATTACGACGCTGGATGGTAGCAGGTCCAGAAACAGTAGACTTATTGAAGAGTTTACAGGTGTATGTGGCAATACACCCGCAAAGAAACAAACGCCACGAAGATACGCATGCTGCATAGAAACACTTTCATGGAAAGGTAAATCAACTTGTAGCTTTAATTTCTGAAATGAAAAATCCGTTTGAAGGAAAGAAGAATCACATGCCTGTCCGCTTGGATACGAAAGATGTTCCAGCTGACTTTGCGAAAGAAATATTGAAATGAGAAGAAAAGCGAAAGAACAGTAGACGGCACTATTATCAAAAATGCATCGACATGGCAATACAGGGTTTTATGAACCCACCAAAAAGAATAAATTTCGTTTGTTTATCCCAATATCTAATTCGTCTCTAAAATCCAAGCTAGTTGGTTTGAAAGATGACAGTAACCTATATTCCAGACTGTTAATTTCTTGTCGGAGTAGGTAATGTGAACTTCTTGAGTTCTTTCGACACAAAAATCAGAAATTTACTCCTTCACTTTCTCAAAATGGTTTTATCAAAATTTTTGTAAAATCAAAATTGATGTCTATATTAGAAAGTGATCTTAAGATACTAAATACAGCACCATATGTTGACGGTTTGAAAACTAAAACTGGTATAATATGTAATTTAAACCCCTGAGCCGATATCTCTGCTGGTGGCTGGTGCCCCGAGGATATCAAAAACTCAGAAGGCAATGATTTCGTATTATTGTCAGAAATATACTATTATTGTCTAAATTTCCTGCAGGTTAAAATTTGAAATTTCTCAAAAACTAAGGTATACGCCCTCATGCAAAGTATTTTCTTAGCTTAATTTGTTAAAATATATTTTGGTCCTTTGGGTAGCTTTTCAACATCTTCAAAATAATTTTGGTTTCATAATTTTGGTCCAATCGCTACTGATGAGGAAATGTATTCCGAAACGGCCGTCTAGTGCTGTAAAATATGTAATTTTATACTTTACGGCATTTTTTTAGTTAATTCGGAACAACCTGGACAGTGTAATACATTTGATGATTATGCAGATGAGGTCATCCTTCTATAAATTATTAACACTATTGCATAACGTCATTCATAAGAATATGTTTTTTTGATGTCTATAATGTAGACAATCTTAATGCTGAAACTAGGAGTGAACGATGCAGAATATCAAGGCGAAAAGTAACAGGAAAAACCAAGCCCCCAAGGTCCTAGAACACTTTTCTGCGATGTGACGAAAATAAAACTGAGCTCTTTGGTTTACCGATATAATCATAGTGATCATTAAACAGGAAGGTATCGTGTGTAATAAGGGTATAGACTCAGACTTCATAGCGTTATGTAATCATGAGAAAGCTGACACTCGTATGTTATGTTTCTTCAAGCAAAGTATGCAGCAACTAATGGCTGTAAATCATTTAACATCTGATACAAGCTCTGATACAGATGATGTTGTCATAGCTGTTGCTGTCTTCAATGAAGTTATGGATCACTTATGGCAAGAGAAAGGGTCTGCGCTGGATACCAGTTCATGATATAGTTGCCTCATTAGGTCCAAATCAAAGGCATTTCCGTTTTTTACGCCTTTTACAGGATGTGATACTGTATCAGCTTTTTTGGGAAAGGAAAAAAATAGCATGACAAGCTTAGAATGTTTACGATAGTGCAACTGAGGTATTCCGGTCCTTAAGCATCCCTTGCGAAACATTAACTGAGACTCAGATATTCTGGTCCTTAAGCATTCCTTGCTAAACATTAACTGACCCTTCATGTCATATATGTCTTTATCCGGAAGCGAAATATTTTTTATGGTTATCCGCTCCACTATTAAGGCGCGCGTAAGAATGCTTACTTTCTTCATGCATCAGTTATTACTGTCTGCCATACGAACGTTTTGCGTCCCAGTAAAGACTGTATCGCGTATATCGATGGAATAGCGGTTATTGTTATCTTTGCGATGAAGAGCAATGTGGAGAAGGGTTCTTTAGCGTACAACGCTTAGCGTGACACGGGGCATAGATTTTTAAGAACGTATACTTACGGTAAACAAACATGTCGACAACGTACGTAAATCACAAAGAATATGACATCGAATGAAACAGACTCAGTATTACTTCTTCGAAGCGTGACAAAAACGTTATACAGGGTTTTGGCAGGTTACACTGCCCAATGCACCCTGTCAAAGATGAATGTACCCTTCGCCTGCGTCTCAGGGTACATAAATCTTTGACAAGGTACATGGGGCAGTGTCACCTGCCAAACCCCTGTATAACTTATAATGTAACCCGAATAAAGTTTTTATTCAGTTTTATATTTCTGTAATGACGTCACAATAATGGGGATAAAAACAAACATGTCTAAAGCACAACCTTAAAGTAAAATAAAACTTAGCACCTGATAAAGAGGTATGGCGGGTTTGATAGGCGCTTTTTACATTGCCCCCTGCTTGAACTTATGAATGACGTATCAATATATTTTAAACACCCGAGGATCTCGCGTTCAATAATTAGACCAGGGGTGGGTAACTCGAAGCAATCTTAAATCTGATTCGTAAGTAGATGATACGACAATCGTAAGTTTATACTGCGACAAATTTACACGGGTAACTCGAAACGTACTTAACGTGTACTTACGATCACAGTTTACGTGTAGAGTTACGAATTCGTTTCGTTCGTATATTCTGTAATATGCAGCGTTTTTCTCTTACTTCCTCGTAGTTTCTTCTAATGTTCGGTTACTACTTTATTACTTTAGAACAGTAGAACTTATACGGAAATAATTAAATGGCAGTCAAAAGAAATACGGCAAATTAAAGTCACTAACTAAATAGCAACTGGTAAAAAAGTAACACTGGATTACGAAGTGGGCCTGTTGAATTTTGAAACGTTAACCCCATAAAATTCAATATACGAACATGAATGTAGTAGTTTGAAAACACAACGTACAGTTAAATAGGGAAATTTTCAGGGTGAAATTAAATTATAGTTCCCATCGGATCACATACTTTATTTTCACATTTTTGCATTTAGTTTCATCCATACTCTCTCTCTCTCTCTCTCTCTCTCTCTCTCTCTCTCTCTCGTTTTTCACAATTGTGTGCTTCTGCTCTTGTATACCCTAAAGGCTACAAGATTTTTAAAAAATTATTTTTCTGAAGATTAAGCATTATATCCATAATCCATGATGTTGACAAATTTGAATTAATAAACAGGAGTGTTGGCACGTATGGAAGATATGTTTTTATAAGCTTCTTTATTTAAAAAAGGGTGTTAACACGAATTACTTACTTAATTGTAATTACTTACTTACTTATCCCTCTTGATTCACTGGGGAACATAGGGCCGCAACAGTTGACACGTATAAGTCAAGCACAATTATTTACACGGAATAATGAAACATATTTAAAATTTCTTTTTAAAAAGATAAGTTTTAAGTTATAGACATGGAAGAAACGGCAAAAGTTTCGCACTCAAAAAAAAAAAAAAAACCAAAAAAAAAAAAAAAAAAAAAAAAAAAAAAAAAAAAAAAAACGTAAGGCTAATTTTAAAGAAGATGAACTACACATCATTGCTGACAAAGTTCTAATGAGGAAAGAAACACTGTTTAATAAATTTAGCGACACTATATCCAATGAAAATAAAAAAGAGAATGAACCACAATTTGTGAAAAAGTCAATGCAGTATCGATCCAAAAAAGGACTGGAGAGCAAATGAAGAAGAAATGGCAGGATTGGTCTAGTGCAATAAAAGTGAAAAATTGCAAAATACAAAAAGAAAAATCAAAAACTGGTGGCGGCTCATCGACTGGCGATGTGTCCATTCTGGAACAAAAGTTATTTCGATATAAGGTCGGACTGCAGTGGAGGGAATAGCGGGTTGGGAGGACTCTGAACAGCCGAAGAACACAAAAACAGTAGAAATCGAAGAGACAGATGCTGAACAGACTGATCAGAATGATGTGTCCTTAAGTGATCTGGCATACAAAGTTACAACAAGCTACAGAAAAAACTGAATGTCAGGAAAGAGAACAAGACGTGCATGTCATTGAAATTTCCAATTTGTCTAAGAAGAAACCAACTAGAAGAAATAAAACCGACACCCAGAGATTAATTGAAATAGAAGAAGAGAAAATGAAATTAAAAAAGGAAACATTAGAAATTAAAAGAAGACGTCTTGAAATTGAGGAGCAAAAATTAAATATAGAAGAAAGGATACTGGAATGCTTACAAGAATTTACACCATCACACACGGTACGAGAAACCAGTTGAATGGAAGGTTATTCAAGGAAGTAAATTGGGCAACTACAGACCCCTTTCTCTCTCTCTCCCCTCTCTTTCACTTTCACACACACATACACACACACACACACACACACACACACACCGTGACACGATGCGATTCCCAGCCGTTCTCTGTATTTTGATCGCCTATTTTATTCTATTCCTAAATGCTGGTAAAATAACAAATTGACTATTATTGGATTGTGTTTTTAAGTTTTTATTTTTTAGTGAGTGCAGCTAGCCCGTAAAAGTGTATGTAGTTCACATTCTTTTAAAGGCTTCACTAGCGTACCACGTGAAGCTCCATTTATAAATATTGAATTGCACAAAAAAATTACATGTTCTTGTATAAAATTACTTTATTCCGTCAACGTTTCCAATTGCGTTTCCATGAACGTTATGTGATATTGATCACTTGTTACGCTTGTGTAGCTTCATAATTATTGGTCCACTCCCAGTGAAACCGGAAGGGGGTCACAGTTTTTTTCCTCCCAGAGTCTGCCTGTCTTAAAAGTTTTACTACATTTTCCCGTTTATTTGTTGAGATATTTAAATCATATTAAACCATAGAACTAAGATTTCACAGTAGTCAGGGGCAGATCTCAAAAAGTAGCCTATTTATTGACCCCCCTAAACTTTTTTGTTAAAAGCAGGAAACATGGTGGATCTTATTGCCCTATATGTACTTAGTCAGGTTAGGTATGTTTCCAACTTGACTTTTTCCGTTTAATGAAAATATGGCTGGCAATTCAAGATGGCCGCCAAAAAGATAATTTAAGTATAAAAATTCAATATCAAATCAACCACTTAACCATTTAAGTTGAAATTTGGTATTTTTTCAATTAAATATTTATGCTAATTTTCTATGAATAATAATTGGTTGTAAAATTCAATATGGCCGCCATTTTTAAGAAGGCCGACGTATAATCATTGTGCTGCATTTTAAATCAAATACAACAAAGGATGTCATTATTTTATGAGATAAAACCAATGTATTGCATTTAATATTATGTACTTAGTTAGGCTAAGTATGTTTCCATCTTGACTTTTTCCGTTTAATGAAAATATGGCTGCCAAATCCAAGATGGCCACCAAAAAAGAGAATTTTAAAATGAAAATTCAATAACATACCAACTGCTTGACCTTTTGAGTGGAAATTTGATATTTGATCAACTAAATATTTGTATTAATTTCTCATGAACAAACTGTCGTTGTAAAATTCAATATGGCCGCCATTTCTTAAGATGGCCGACTAATATATAATCACCGCGCTGCATTGTTTTAATACAATAAACCAATATATTGAATTTGTTAATATCTATACTAGTTAACTGACTCGTTCAAAAGCTTTTTACACTGACATGATTCACATCCACAAACAACAGTGCAGTAGAATGTGTTTTTAACAATAAAACAGCACAAACTTCATAAAAATTCAACAATTCCATATTCATAAATATTGTAGGTCAGTTTTTCAACTGCTCACAAGAGTTAATGGTAGTTTTTACTAGGAAATAAACACAGATTCCAAACTATTTCCTGATAATTAATGTGTTTAATGTGTATGACCGGAACACATCTTGTAACGTGGCAATGACGGAACATATGCCAGTGAAGTTCATGAAGTTTTTTGGTGAGGGTTGGTAGTTTGAAATAGATTACAAACAAAAGAATCTACAATTGATAACAACATTGCCAACTTTATCGTATATTCATAAGCTTTCAGTTCAGAGTTTTCAAGCTCTGTGATTAGTTTGAAACTTCCCATCTATCCATCTCACTCTGAATAAGCAACAAGTCTTGAGTCTGCGTATTTATAGTTTGCACAAAGACCTAATGTATCTCGCCCTGAACTCGAGAATGTAGTATTTGGATCCGCAACCCTCCAATAACCACTGACTCCTTGCCAAATAACTCCTTGCTCAACTCATTTGATATAAAACTAGTCAGTTTATCCTTATTCTCCCCATACTTATAAAATTGTTCAAATTCTCAGGCAACATGGAATTCCATCTCTCTACGGTGCAAACTGCTAACAAATGAATTGTTAATGCAGGGATAGCGCAAGCCTTGGCTTATTAAGGCCCTTATAAAGTTTCATGTCTGTCATCACAATATAGTATGGTGATTCTGCATCCGAAAATACCATGGATATGTAGCATCCCAAAGTTCCATGTTCCTTTCTTTGTAAAAAGTGTGGGGTGCTCAATTATCCTTCCTGGTCACTTGTTCTCACTTCGCTGGTAGATGTTCCTGTGTTAAACTTCATTTAAAAGTTTCAAGATTTTTACTTTGCTTCATAATTGTGATTTTGACATGGGTTGGTATGATTGTTTTGAATTTATTCTTTTCATCTGATTCAAGCCTTAATAAAAGCAAACAATCTACTCTAACGCTATTTTCTAAAACGATACTTTGTGGTTGCTGCGAGACAATCTTCAAAGTGCATATTGTGGTTTTCCAATGCTGTTAACCAATGTCGTACCATATATTATTGTACAGGTCTTTATATCTTTGGGTAGCGTTATGGAGTTTCAAAAATCAAAACAATAATTGCTAAATAATATCATTGTGCCAGTGAAAGCAGGAAGAGGTAACGATGATAGTGATATACTGGACAAAAAGACATAAGCGTAGTCTACGTAACATCATCAGGTAGTTTACGGCCAATCAACAAACATCTGATGTAGCCACAGGTTGATGATGTCATCCAGAAATGTTCAGAAAAAGGTATAAAGATTTTTACCATACTAGAGAGTATGACATTGGTTAACAGCATTCGGAAAACGCCAATGCACAAACCTTTGACAACTTTATAGATTTGCAGATAGAACAAAATGTCATTTCAGGAATAGTGATAGAGTAGATGTTTTGTTTGATTGATATTTTGAGCATTCTATAAAGTCTGGCAAGACAAAAATAAATCAAAAACACAACAATCCATCCACAAATCACAATCATAGAGCATTAAAATCAGTAAGAACTGGTGGGTGAGAAGAATTCGATTTAAAGAATAATACATGTACTGCAGAATAGAGATGGAAAGTTGAAAAATGGAATAATTCAATATACGTACAAATGGACGAGAATGAAGAATGAATCTGATTCTTTTAGTTTTATATCAAATCAGATAAACAAAAAGGTATATGGCAAGCAGTTAATGTTTCAGTTAGGTGTTTTTTTTGGATGCGAATACTACATTCTCGAGTACTGGCCGGGGTAAATCAGGTCTTTGAGCAAATCATAAAGAGGCAGGCATAAGAATTGTTCTTTGTGCCAAAGAAGCCAAAGAAACAGATAATGGTCAAACGCTTATCCTTTGTAGCCATACAGATGTTTTTGCTATGGTCTTGGTTTTTGTTTTACAATTAATATTTTGGAAATAAAAGATTGTTATTCAATCCTATATTTATGGCTGTTGAATTGTTGAACCGGGGAAATATGTTATATTCTGATCATACTTATATAATAAATATAAGGGATATACGTATAGAATATATTGCTGCAAGGTGCTTGTGGATGTTAATCATGTTGCCGTTGGACCTCTCTGAATGTTTGAATAAGCAAGAGGACTATTTTTTATTGCAGACATCAAAAGTCATACCTATTAAATTAATTCAAATGATATTTATTGAAACTTGAAAAATGTTTCGGCTTCGTTATTTAAATAACGTGTATTTAATTTACATAAAATAAGTTTAAAGAGCAGTACTGATAATATTTTCACATAATATGTAACATACACACATTAGTTTTATGTCATAAATTAATGACATCCTTTAATTTGTTGTATTTGATTTAAAATGCAGCGCGATGATTACACGTCGGCCATCTTAAAAAAGGCCGCCATATTGAACTTTACAACCAATATTTATTCATGGAAAATTAGTATAAATATTTAATTGATCAAATACCAAATTTCAACTCATAAGGTTAAGTGGTTGATTTGATATTGAATTTTTATACTTAAATTATCTTTTTGGGTAGCCATCTTGGATTTGGCAGCCATATTTTCATTAAACCAAAAAAGTCAAGGTGGAAACAAACTTAGCATAAAATATATTAAATACAATACATTGGTTTTATGTCATAAAATAATGACATCCTTTGTCGTATTTGATTTAAAATACAGCGCTATGATTATAAGTCGGCCATCTTGAAAATGGCGGCCATATTGAATTTTACAACCAATATTTATTCATGGAAAATTAGTATAAATATTTAATTGATAAAATACCAAATTTCAACTAAAAAGATTTAGTGGTTGATTTGATATTGAATTTTAATACTTAAATTATCTTTTTTGGCGGCCATCTTTGATTGGCAGCCATATTTTCATTAAACGGAAAAAGTCAAGGTGGAAACATACCTAGCCTGACTAAGTACATATAGGGCAATAAGATCCACCATGTTTCCTGCTTTTAACAAAAAAGTTTAGGGGGTGTCACATTTTTGGGATCTGCCCCCTGACTACAGGTGATATGTGTAGATTTTTTGTATAAAAATATAACCTGGCTGGATATGCTAGTAGTGTTTTAAAAAAAACTTATACTTGTAAAAAGAAAAAATTTAACAATAGTATGTTGTAAAGAAAAAAAATATTAAGAAGAATGAATAAAAATGATATCCGGATGGTATTTGAACCCACGTCGTACAGGCTACAAAGCGTCCTCGCTACCCACTGACCTGACCACAGCAGCTAATGCCAGCCGTGTTAAAATATAACATCAGTTTTATGTGCAGTGGTCAGTTTAATTTTCCCTATTTTTCAAAAATTGACAATTTTCCCATAAGAGGACCAATTTTTTAATGATTGCGTTTTGAAAATAGTTTCAGAAACAATAACGTAAAAGTTGGTCTTCCGAGGAGAACACTTTGAAAATAATTATCAAAGACGGGGCAACTCCCTCATTTTTCATATTTTAGCATAATAGAGCACATAAAGGAGCTTATTAAGAAAAATACCCAAATCTAAAGGTCCACAAAAAACTGCTTTTATCATTTTTAGATTTTTATTTTTCAAAACCCAAAACGGTCCACTTAGGACAAAATCCTTTCAAACCCGCCATACTTTTTTACACGTTAATTTCCGCCAAGAAAGTGAGGCTGCTCGAAAATCAACACATGTCACGCACTAAGTACAGCCTAAGGGAGGTATCTGGTTTTCGTAAAGTTAAGGACACGCTACGATGACTACCTTACTTACGACTGTTTCGAGTTTATTCTACAAGTTTCGTAAGTAGACGTTAAGTATTCGTAACTGTTAAGAGAGCGTCGTTTTTGTAAACTTATTTTTCCTCGAAGAGCCGAAGATATTTAACAAACCTTAACATCCATAATCTTCTTTTGTATCTTTTTACAATAAACAGAAAACTAGAACAATAAAATATTAACTTGCATCACATCACGCTTCACCAAAACGGTCCACTTAGGACAAAATCCTTTCAAACACGCCATACTTCTTTACACGTGAATTTCCGCCAAGAAAGTGAGGCTGCGTGTTCCTATAAAGCCAGCTATATTTCTCGCGCGTCAAATCGAAATTGAAAATGAAACGGACATGGAAATAATAAATTATTACTATTCCCTGCTGGAAGTTCAGGTTTGTGACTTAATTTGTTTCAGTTTTTACTTTGCTTTCGAGTTGTGATTTTGACATGAATTAGTATGTGTAAGTTTTTGCTTTAGGGTCTCAATCAAGTATTCTCTTTCTCTGTCCTCAAATACATTGTCCATAAATTATGAAAGCCTTTTGAGCTCAGTTTGGTTGAACAAAAAATATTTTGGCGTAATAATGAAAAATTACGAAAGCCTATTATGCTCATGAATAAAAAAAATTAAAAGGCGTAATAACGCGGAATAAAAGCGTTATAATGCGAAAAAAGGCGTAATAACGCGAATTAAAAGGCGTTATAACGCGAAATAAAGGCGTAATAACGCGAATTGAAAGGCGTTATAACGCGAAATAAAGGCGCAATAACGCGAATTGAAAGGCGTTATAACGCGAAATAAAGGCGTTATAACCCCTTAAGAAAGGCGTAATAACGCGAATCGAAAGGCATTATAACGCCTTTAGAAAGGCGTAATAACGCCTTTTTGTCTATATATAGAGCAGTCACTTGAGTGACAACCCTCACCACAAACAGATTGGTTTTAGTTTGAAAAGCTTAAGACAACTGTAGATCTATTCATACTAAGATGTCACAGGTGTTAAAAGTTGTTAAAAGTTAGCGATTGACAATTGGACAGAAACTTTTTTAATAAATAGCCATGTGTACATTGCCAATGTTTATCAATATGTTTATATTTCAGATTACTTAAAAGATTTCCATCCCCATATATAAAATGATACTCTTTATGAAAAAACAACACTTTAACATTGAAAAGAAACCTTTCTTTCTGTTTTATTGAAATAGTATGTTCATTTCAGCGCAGGATCGGATGATGTGCAGTTTTTTTTTAATTTTCATAGAATAAATACATATAAAACAGCTTATTACATTACATATAGTTATGCAGGAAACACACACACACACACACACACGCACACACGCACGCACGCACACACACACACAAACACACACACACACACTTTTAATATGTATGTAAAGTAAGGGGGCGGGGTGGGGGTAGAGATTAAACCCCAGGACATCCACATCATTATGAAAAGGCATCTTTACTTCGCGTTATAACGCCTTTCAATTCGCGTTATTACGCCTTTCTAAAGGCGTTATAACGCCTTTTTTTCGCGTTATAACGCCTTTCAATTCGTGTTATTACGCCTTTATTTCGCGTTATAACGCCTTTTAATTCGCGTTATTACGCCTTTATTTCGCGTTTTAACGCCTTTCAATTCGCGTTATTACGCCTTTATTTCGCGTTTTAACGCCTTTTTTCGCATTATAACGCCTTTATTTCGCGTTATTACGCCTTTCAATTCGCGTTATTACGCCTTTCTAAAGGCGTTATAACGCCTTTTTTTCGCATTATAACGCCTTTATTTCGCGTTATTACGCCTTTTATTTTTTTTATTTATGAGCTGAATAGGCTTTCGTAAAAAATAGCGTGTAACATTCGCGTAAAAAATACGCGCAAATGTATTTAGGCAAAATTAAAGCTTGGATTTAACCTACTAAGATTTGAAAAATAAAAAAAATTCCCGGATAACTTATGAAAGTAAAAAGATAATGTAAAACAAAGTTGATAAAAGTAAGGCATATAAATGCATAAATAGAGGAAAAACTCGAAAAGTAAGTGTCCCGGAGAAAAGAGGATATTTATAAAATTCTTATGATGTTCACATAAAAATCGTGTCATCTAAATTCTCTTAAAATAACAATGTTAAACATGTCATTTAAATTGCGGTTACCAAATTGATAGAGTAACGGCTTCGTATGTGGGAGGTCGGGATTTCGAACCCCAGCCAGGATCAGTCAAAGTTTTGAAAACAGGAAGTGACTGTTCTTTCGCCAAGCACTTCGCATTTGGAAATTTAAGTCATGGTGTTCTCTTCGGAAGATGAAGATGCCTGTGTCATTGCTTGCGTGGCGCGTTGAAGAACATTCCTGTACATTGCCCTGGTCAAAATTTCCCCACTTCACCTTTAGCTGGTTACGTAGCGATAAAAGTGAAATATTCTTGACTAGGACACAAAACCCTATTTAATCAATCACATGAAATATTTTTGTTTGTATACTAAATGCTAGGTTTTTCTTTTCTGTAGCAATTTCTTATAATTTTTCTTTCAGATATTAAAGTAAAGGTAGTATTTGAAATGAGTAAAATAGGAGAAAAACATGTAGCTAACAAGAAGCTAGGGTCCAATGTCCACTGTTTAATGCATAAGTGGATCAGCACTTCTGATGAGGATTTTTATTTCGAATCGGCCGTCTAGTTCTGCTTAATTAAAACGGGCTAAGTAGTAACAGTTTCGACGACAAGGAAGAATTGAATAGAAAAGAGTTTCAAAAGAAAGAGAAAGAAGAGATATACATGTAGAAACGAATGCAATTTATAAAAACCATAAGATTTATTTCATTTATAAAATACTAAAGATTTGTCCAAAATGGGTTTCCGATTCTTTTTTTTTTCTTTCCTTCTTATAATAAATCAGTCATAGAAAAAAAGATTTATACGAGAACTCTTGGACATACAATCAAATTCTGTACAGATGAGTTCTTAAGCCAATAATTATTTAACCATTAAACTGTCTAGAAATGGCGTTTATAGTGCTATAACTTCCATTGCCGTGCAAAGCAAACCGAATAACCCGCGACTAGTTTGCTTTGCACGGCAATGAAAGTTATAGCACTATAAACGCCATTTCTAGACAGTTCAATGGTTACATTTACATTTTGCATTTTTTGAAAATCTTATTTTTGTTTTTGAATTCTGAAATTTTAAAACACTGTCGTGTACGACATGCAATTCCAATTCCTGGAACAGCCTATCAATGACGTCACGAGCATAGGTGTCAGCAAGAAATGAGTGACGTCACATTAGCAAATGTAATTATAGTTCTATAACTTTATTTGGTCTAAAACAGAGTTTAATACAATCAAACACCATAGATGTAAATATATTAGGATGTGAAAAGTAGATTTACCAAAATATGTATGTAGAACATACAGTAGAATGAAAAAAAAACCATATGCATTCATATTCAATTCACAATTACAAAGAAAAGCAAAAGCCTTGAAGGTGAAAGTCTTATCATTTTTGTTTTGTCAGAAATTATTTGATTAACATTAGTTTCAACAACATAACAACAATTTAATATCATTAAGACACCAATACTGGTAATGTCTATTAAACTGTGATGTCTTCAAGGTTCCTGACGTGCCAATTTTAATTGTTTTCATGGGCACCCTGACGATCTGACAATTTCTTCTTGTACAATAAACATACAAGAAACAAGTAAAATATTCATCCGTTCAAAGTACATTAAGTCTCAACACATGATCTTATAGAGACCTGACAATGTAAATCATCATGTACAGTAAGCCTTTAATTTATTACCAATATTTGTTCAGTCAAAATGGTGCATTATAAAGGCGTTTGGTATTTGGTGACAAATTGGGGACGGCTTATAAAGAAAAACGTAAAAAATGTATTTTTGACTTGAACATAGTGTGGTAATAAGCAAGGAAGCCAAGTTTTTGAGAAACATTATAACGAGGTATTACTGTTATATTAATGTGCTACTTAAGTATGGATTGTTATATGTTACTTATGTCTGTCGGATAACATTACTCCATTGATCGTCTATTTAAGAAAACATTCTGAAAGATCTTAATCATTTACGAAGACAATTAGAAGCCTTCAAAACATTTCCCTTCATAAACCAAATATGTCAGAAAGGAGAAAGGAGTGAAAAGTCAATGTGTAAATATACCATCTGATGTAAACAACACATAAAACGACTCAAAATAATAAATAAAATAAATACACGAATTAAGCAATTTTTTAATTTTTTTCAATCCAAGACAGATTTGTGTTCCTGTAGTATCATTTGTTGATTTTAGCAGCCGGTGTCCAATGTTCGAAGTTTTTAGAAAAAATAACATTTTAAGGGCATTTCAAATTCATGTTTTTCTTTAGAACAGAATAAGGAACCATTATAAGTCGGTTAATATAACCTTAAAACGAATGTTATGTTTGTGACACTAAAGATACTGAAGATCAAAGAATTTCTATTAAGGAAAACGATTTATTGGCAGCTTAATTGTAAAATAAAATAATAAACAACCAAATCAATCAATGTAAACGTTCAAATCAAAATTACAAAATGCAAAATAAAAACTTGAAAAAATAAAACAACAATTCATGTCTAAAATACAATCCCAAAGCAAAGTAAAAAGAACCTTGAGAACAGGCAATTTAAAAAAACAGGTGAACTTCCACCAGGGAAGTAAGACCGGATGCCGCGGAAGGGTAAGTACCTCCTGTTTATCTACTCTTGTAAATCATGTATTAAATAAAAATTGAAAATGAAAGGAACATTAAAATATGGTTGTCAAATATATCTAAAATAATTTTGGGTACAGAGACAACATACTTTATTATCAAAATTGTAATGACTGACATAAAACACTTTGAGGACCTTATAAAGCCGAAGTCCCTTGCAGTATCCTTGGGTCAACAATTGTTTCTAAGCAGCTTGCAGTTGTATAAAATTCTCATCGTGGGAACAAGCAATACCATAGCGTGTCAATTGTGAAACAAATACACTATAAGCAGGAGACTCGGGTATATTGCTACATAGAAAAGGAAAGTTTTAAAAAAGATACATTGAAGTTATCACGTTTGTCATACACCTTTAAAAGTAGCCTTTCCTGGTTAATAGTAAAAGTATCAAACCTTACTTGAATAATGCAATAGATGAATAGTATCTTCTATTTAAAACTTCTTTTTTGTAAATGGCACTATTTTCACGTGTTTGAAAGACTTCACTAATGGGATTTATGTTTGGACATGGGCCGGTATGTCTGTTTTTTTAATTTCGAATATTTATTATAGTTTTATCCGATATCAACTAAATGTGAATTTTTTAAAAATCTAAAGAATTACTTAAACATATAATTTCTCATACCTAATCTCGTATTAAAAGTATAAAAATGATTTGATTTTTCTACACTTTCGCTTCTATTCCTCATTCTAAATTAAAAGAACGTCTTAAACAAATTATTTATTTGTCATTCTTTTACAAAAACGGTAAGCCTAGATACAAATATCTAGTGCTGAACAAAGATTCTGGTTATTTTGTTATACAAAAGTAAAGTTATTCCAAGCAAAAGTATACTGAAGATATTATCAACAAAATGTTGGAGGTTTTGATAGACAACATAGTTGTTGTGTTTGGTAATACAAAAATGTACAGAATAAAGAAACAAACTTACCTAAATTTTGACGCCCAAGAAAGGGTACATTTTGATTATTCTACACTATACACCACTATCCCTCATTCTAAATTGAAAGAACGTCTTAAAGAAATTATTCACTTGTCTTTCTTTTACAAAAACGGTAAGCCAAGATACAAATAGCTGGTGCTGAACAGGGGTTCTGGTTATTTTGTCAAGCATCATTCCGATTCCAGACAAAAATATACTGAAGATACCATCAACAAAATGTTGGAGTTTCTGATAGATAACATATTTGTTGTGTTTGGTAATATAGTTTTTCAGCAAACAATAAGTATACCAATGGGTACAAACTGTGCACCATTGCTTGCTGATTTGTTTCTTTATTCTTATGAAGCAGAATTTCTGCAGAACCTTGTTTATTCTGGAGAGAACAATGTCGCCAAATCATTTAATTCCACATTCAGATATATAAATGACGATCTGTCTCTTATTAATCCTAAATTTTGAGACTATGTGAATGCCATCTATCCTAGTGACATTGAAATGAAAGATACGACTTATTCCTGAAGTTCTGATGCTTTAGGCTTACCTAAATTATGACGCCCACGAAAGGGTACATTTCAAACTGTATGACAAACGTAAATTTTATATTGTCAACTTTTTTCTTTGCAGCAATATACCCGCTTTTCCTGCTTATGGTGTATTTGTTTCACTATTAATACGCTATGATAGAGCCTGTTCCCGCTACATAAATTTTATAGAACGATTGTTGACCCAGGGATATTGGAACCCTAGCCTTGTCAGAGCCCTCAAAAACAGTCATCACAGTATTGTTGATAAGTTTGATGTCTCTGTGTCCTGGATATATTTGACGTCTCATGAAATATGATTACACACGTGGCGGTTGTAGGTAGGTGCTTACCCTTCCGGAGCACCCAGCCTCACTTCCCTGGTGGAAGTTCACGTGTTTCACCTAACTTGTCAGTTTATTTTTACATATTTTTATATATACGTATTTTATATAAAATATAAAAAAAATAGTACATTTTATAATTTAAAAAAAAAAATAAAAATCATATTTGTACAAATTTCAAAATGATAATTCTGATCATATTTTATATTCTTAAAGTTCTATGCATTAGCTCCTAAACAGTAAAAGCAGTTTGTACGGTTTGTACTTATAGCGTATATTTGAAACAAATACACGTGTGAGTGTTTCATTTTTAATGACTGTTAAAAATTGTTTGCATGAATAGGGACCTTCAAAAGTACTTGAATAGCAACATTGGATATAATTTTGTAAATAATTTATTTCTCAATATGCATTTGTGTTGGTGCCCTTGTTGTTATTACGTAGGAAAGTCGATGACTTGTCTACTATCATACTTTTGAATATATGAGACGTCAGTTTCTTTCTTTGTAAACAGAACGTTTGTGCACTACTGGTTACCAACAATAGCTTTATTTTAAACTTGAGACAGAATGCTGTAAGGATTATTTATTGACGGTTCTGAAGCGTTAATTTTCAATTATTTGTATCGCGTACTAAGGCGCTGATTCAGCGTAAAATGATTTAAATGAAAAACAAACATACTAATCCATATCCGAATCACAATCCAGAAACAAAGTAAAACCTTTGGAACTGACAAGTTAGGTTACACACGTGAACTTCAATCAGGCAAGTGACGCCGGGTGCTCCGGAAGGCATGCCCCTCCTGGTCAGCTAGCTACACCCGTCACGTGTGTATTTAAAATGGTGTGAAAGAAATATGGAGCTATGGAACGTCAAACATATCCAGGGTAATCCTAGACACAGAGATATCAAACTTATCAACAATACTGTAATGACAGACATCAAAGATTTTGAGGGCCTTAAGAAGCTTAGGCTTGCAATATCCCTTGGTCAACAATTTATTTGCAAGCAGCCTACTTCGGTGAACAAAGTCCCCGTAGTGAGTTGAGTTGAGTAATGATGTTTAACGTTCCAGTCAAGAATATTATACTTATATCGATACGTCGCCAGCTATAGGCGAAGGTGCAGAAATTTAGTCTGTGCGTTGCGCTGATGGCATTATACAGCAAGGTTCTTTGGCGTGCCAAGCCCACCGTGACACGGGATCTCGTTTGTTTTAAGTTTTCACCCGAAAGAACCATGACTTTCATTTCGTAATGCCGAGTGCTTGGCGAAAGAATGGTCACTTACCACTTTCAAGTCTTGGGTCAAACCCGGTCGGGGTTCGAACCCTCAAACAAACTCCCACTTGCGGAGCGAGCACTCTACCAAATGAGCTAATGGAACAAGCTCTAATATAGCGTGTTAATTGGGAAACAAATACACCATAAGCAGGAGGAGCGGGTACATTGCTGGATAGACAAGTAAAGTTGACAATAGAAAAATTGAAGCCATCACGTTTGTTTTAAAGTTTAAAATGTAGAATTTCGTGGCCGTGATAATTTAGGTATTAATCATTAAATTATTCAATCTAGCAATATGAATGGCTTTTTGTCTAGATTTGTTCCTTATCGTGAATACACTATGATACATTATGCATATGAACAACCCACTCAAATATCAAATTTACTAAATCTCCTATTCTAATCAATAAAAAATACAATACAAGCAAAGAGTTGTCATTTGGCGTGTCACACACGTCATATGCTACCAGAATATGTATAACCGGTAACAGACAATGTGTATTTATTAGCAGTAAGAAAACACCGGTAACTAGAAGCGGAAACAGATACTATTCAAATAAAATATGTAATTGCAATTTTCAAAGTGAATCTGAAATAATGTAATTCAAACAGCCAAATATCGTCATGCTGAGACCCGCAGCTAAAGAAATGGCGAAGCGTTCTTTCGTGCGTTCGTGCGTCCTTCAGTAAAGTTTAATTTTCTCCAAAAATACTTTGCCAATTGAAATCAAATTTTGTTGTTGTAGGTCCTTGTCAGAGTTTAACTGTAGTATGTTCAAATTATGGCGATGGGATATCCAAAGATGGCTGCTGTTACTAAAAATAGACAAAACCTACAAAAATCTTCTTTCCTTGAACCACTCATGAAGGCAAAAACTGATGTGATATTTGGATACTACATAGTCTTAAACTTTAAGTTTGTTCATTTAATGGGTTGAAAAATTACACGTTTTTGCGTTAAATTTGCATTTTCTGAAAACAGCTTTAAATTGCTATATCTCGACTATTTGTAAAGATAGAGACATAGGGTTTTTAGTTTTTGATGTAGTTTTTGACATGAACTTTCGACTTTTGAGTTCTTGGTTGTATATTAGCTGCTACTAAAGATATTTTATGCTTTTTCATTTTAAAAATGATTGGTATGACAAATTCTAGCTACGTATGAGGCTTCATAAATATCTGACAACAATTTAGGAGTTATTGCCACTTAAAGTTAATTGTTTTGGCATTTTAATACTTTTTTATTATTTCCTTGAAAATTATTAGAAATAGATAAAGAGTATAAATTGCAAAAATGGTAAACATGATTAACAATATTTATCAAATATGATCATCCATGTTAGAGTTATTGCCCCTGAAATGTCAAATTTTTGTGATTTTTGTTGTTTTCGGCTATTTCAAATTAAAATTGTTATTGATAGATTAAAAGTATTGATACGAAAATAATCAGCCTGACAATTTTAGGTATATATCAGATTTCAAAGATAATTTGGAGTTATTGCCCTTTTAAGGGTCAACTTTTTGTGTTTTTATAGTTTTTTATTATTTTCCTGAGAAATATTAGAGATCAATAGTTAAAATTACAAAAATCATTGCCATGACAAGATCTAAGTAACAAGTTTCATGAATATCTAAATATCCACATCAGAGTTATTTCCTCTAAAACGTTGTATTTCTTTTGTTTTTGTGCTGTTTATGACCTTGGTGAGCGGTACCTATTGGGTCTCTTCTTAGGATTCGAAAACAAAGATTTTGGGCATTTAAAATAGCCGTTAATTAATATGATCTTTCAAATGCTTATATTGTCTCCACTTTCGTTCTATATCCATCTTTATATGTGATTGTTCTTCAACTTGTACATAAAACAGCGAAACAAGTCAAAGCCTGGCGAATAAATAATCAGTAACAATATCAGTAAGATAAATTACTAAAGCTAAACGTATAAATGTCTGTACACCAATATATATATGTATATACACCAACAAAAGACCATTCATTCGAACAATGCCAATTTTTAAATGACTTACATGTACTTATGAAATTTACAACTCAAATTGACAAAAATCTCGTAAAAGGGGAGGGGACTTTAACATTGTCTTAGATCCAAAAATTGATAATGGGGTGGGTGCGGGGGCAATACCGTTTTAAAATGATAGAAACAAGCTAAAAGACTTTATGGAAGAATTTGACATGGTTTATATCTGGAGAAAACTTTATCCCAATAAATTACTTTTCATGAACCACAAGCGAAATCTTATATTCAGAATAAAATAGAATTCTGGCTTATCTCTTTTATTCTCACACCCTTTGCAGAAAGTTATATGAAGCCCACCATCATGTCTGATCAAAGCATAATAAATTTAAAAGCCACCCACAGAAAAACATGGTCATGGATTCTGGAAATTTGATTTATCTGTACTAAGATGAAAATTTCATAAATCTTTTAGATAGCTGAACAAATATGAAAAATATGGTAGATAAATATCTAAAATGGGACACAGTATAATAGTGCGAACTCTGAGGTTAAATAATTTTCTTTTTAAAACTCCAAAGAATACTCAAATAAAGAAAAGAATTCAAACATAACCTTAATCTATTGCTCTCGGAAATTACTATCTACCCAACCCTACAAAAATGAAATGAATATGATGAAATCAAAGGGAAAATAGTAGAAACCATGGATGAAAGAGAAACAAAAAGATTATTTTTGAGTTCTAAAGCAAAGTGGTATGAAAATAAAAAAAAATGTACAAAAAATTTAAATGGAAATACTACAACAAACAGATAAGAAGTTCTATCCTAAATTAAAAAAATTATCATGAAAAGCTTTACACTTCTTTGAATGAACCTAGTCCTGAAGAATTTAAAATTAACTTATCAAACTTTACTAATATTTACAACAATAACAAATAAGATGGAATTGAAAGCAAACACTAGAGAATTCAATTACTTAACAAAAATGTACTGACATTATCAACACTTTTAAAGGAGGGAAATCACTAGAACCAGATGGTTTCGAAAATGAACTTTTTGTTGTATTTTGGTACAATGTCTCTGAACGTGTTCTCGACACATCCAACAATAGTTTTAATTTCAAAAAGGATCCTTATCGTTTGAAAAAACTTAGTGGATGAAAAAAGACAAAAATTAACGTAATCTTAAAAACTGAATACCTGTATCACTATTACAATTTTGCTATAAGATATTAGCAAAGATAATCAACGCGTTTATACCTTAATTAATAGATTCTGATCAGATCGGCTATGTTAAAGATAGTCATATTGGTAAAAATATAAGAACTATCTCCGATCTAATTAAACTAAACAATTTTTAAAAATATCCCAGGATTCTCAGGAATTATTCTAATTATTGACTTTGAGAAAGCTTTTGATATAATAGAATGGCTTCGCGGTGTTGTTTCCACTACAGGACTTTGTACAACGAAGTAGGCTGCTTGCAAATAAATTGTTGACTCAGGGATATTGCAAGCCTATGCTTATCAAGGTCCTCAAAATGTTTTATGGCCGTCATCACAGTATTGTTGATAAGTTTGATGTCTCTGTGTCCAGGATTACCCTGGATAAATTTGACGTCCCATCGTTCCAAGTTCCTTTCAGAAAATTTTGATTGCTCACATGGAGGGTGTAGCTAGCTAAACAAGAGGTGCTTACACTTCCGGAGCACCCAGCCTAACTTTGCTTCTTGATTGTGATTCGGACATTAATTAGTATGTTTGTTTTTTATTTAAACAATGGGTTGTCAAAAGAAAAAAAATGTATTTAAATGGCGATGTTGTCAAGAATGCTCTGTTTATTCATTTATGGGCCAGAATTACTGACAATATATAACAATAAGAGATAATATTGAAATAAAACGGATAAACATTGTCTCAACAGAATTCAAAATAAGTTTACTTACAGATGATATAACAAGTTTTTTAAAAGATTCTTCTGCAAATCCATGACAATTTTAAAATTTGCTCAGGCTTAAAGATAAATTAAAACAAAATTGAAGACGTTTGGATAGGTTGTTGTAAAACTTTTAAACCTTGCACTCTTCCACTAAAATGGTCTGAAGGAATTTTTCCTTTAGGAATGCTGTTCAGTAATAAAATAGAAACTGTCATTGTCTGTATGAAGTGGCAGAGTATAGTCGATGTCAAATATTTTATTGAAGCAAAGATATTGTAATTGTAAATATTGATATATATATATATATATATATATATATATATATATATATATATATATATATATATATATATATATATATATATAAAACAAGACAAAGCAAATTAAAAGTCTCGTATATAACATGTCGTCCCAATAACGTGCTTGTTGTTGTATACTGGTATACGTAACAAAAGAGTGTCATGTTGGTTGGTTTGGTTCACGGTAATCTGAAACAACGAATTGAAAATGCTGCTGGGGCAAAAATAGTTCACTCTCGATTTAAGGTATTTATAGATATTTATTTATTATACAGCCTCTTTTTATTACGGATTTTAATTAAAATATTATCAATTAATAGAAAACACTATTTTATATAACAGTGGCCTCATACATGTAAAATCTTAAAGCCATACTAGGAATATGTCTGTAGGTCGATCGCTTGAACAAACTGTAGACATTCCTTAAACAATATTGGTACATAGATAAGTCTGCAATGTCCATTCATAGGTTTTTGCTATTTATAGTAAAAGCGACCATCTTGGATATGCTGTCAAGCAATACCATAACACTCACTACCATAATAATCCAACTGACCAAACACAAACATACCGATACACGTCGTTATCACAATCCAAAAGTCGAACACAAACATACCTATGCACGGCCTAATTACAAACCAACAGTCAAACACAAGAATACCGATCCACCTTTGTAATCACAATCCAGTATTCAAGCACAAAGACGTCCTACTCACAATAAAAAAACTAAACCACAAACATACCGGTTCATGTTGTAATGCAAAAGCACAATAAATCCCTTAAAACTGACACATGAACTTCCACTGACAAGGCCGGGTGTCCAAGATAAGTAAAGCTAGCTTGTTTAGCTAGCTATACACGTGTCTAATTCAAATTGTGAATGAGAAGAACATTAATAATGACCTTTGGGATGTCAAGTATATCCAGGATAGTTTTGTATATAGAAAAAAGAACATTACTTACAACATTTGCCATCTGGTGATATATTTTTCCCCATCTGAACTTTGGCCCGTGTAGTATTCGCCGATATAACGGTTGATGTTGATTATTTCTTACATTGAAGTAATGTTTGGGGAGATCCCCTCAGAAAGTGAAAATTATTAATTTTGTCGAGCATGATAATTCTAAGCACGAGATTGTAACTGTCTAAATGTTGTTTAGACTTTAACTGGGCACGAGATGGTAACTGTTGCTCTAAATGTTGTTTAGACTTTAACTGGGCACGAGATTGTAATTGTTGCTCTAAATGTTGTTTAGACTTTAACTGGGCACGAGATTGTAATTGTTGCTCTAAATGTTGTTTAGACTTTAACTGGGCACGAGATGGTAATTGTTGCTCTAAATGTTGTTTAGACTTTAACTGGGCACGAGATTGTAATTGTTGCTCTAAATGTTGTTTAGACTTTAACTGGGCACGAGATGGTAATTGTTGCTCTAAATGTTGTTTAGACTTTAACTGGGCACGAGATTGTAATTGTTGCTCTAAATGTTGTTTAGACCTTAACGTAAGGAAGACACTGAGTTGACTTTATCCGGCGTGTCAATCAGGAATCAAAGATGTTTCGTCATTACTATAAATAGAAAAAAACAAAAAAAATAGCCGTTACAGTGTATAATGGACTGACAGAGTTCAGTTAAGTTAATGGTGTTTTATTCTTAAAACTGTCGTTAACCCTAGTGACCACAGAGTATGTTAGAAACGTATGATGTTTTAACCGTCTTTCAAGACTTCTTCCAGAACACTGAGCCATACTGAACCATATTCATTTTGAATAATCGTTGATTGATGGGTATTAAAAATATCTAGCATAGTTGACATTAATTCAAATA
Organism: Anadara kagoshimensis; assembly: GCA_021292105.1. Lineage (NCBI taxonomy): Eukaryota > Metazoa > Mollusca > Bivalvia > Arcoida > Arcidae > Anadara > Anadara kagoshimensis. The sequence continues at coordinate 4,395,231 of CM037865.1, forward strand.
AAAATGCACCTAAATATTTCCAGGTCAATGGGAAGCTTTTTGACGCATATTTGGCACAAAGCCAAGTTTATTTGGTCGAGAACTACTTTTGATTTTCAAATAATGACGTCATTAATTTATATTATGAGTTACAGATAAAGTTTACGTTTGTTTTGCTCTGCTGATTTTTACGGAAATTGTGACCCATGGTAATTGATAATTAAAACAACACTGTTCTGCACTCTTTTCTTAACATTTGCAGCTATTGGACCTGATTCATTCTTTTCTAAACATTTGCATCTATTGGACCTGATTCATTCTTTTCTTAACATTTGCAGCTATTGGACTTGATTCATTCTTTTCTAAACATTTGCAGCTATTGGACCTGATTCATTCTTTTCTAAACATTTGCAGCTATTGGACTTGATTCATTCTTTTCTAAACATTTGCAGCTATTGGACTTGATTCATTCTTTTCTAAACGTTTGCAGCTATTGGACTTGATTCATTCTTTTCTAAACATTTGCAGCTATTGGACTTGATTCATTCTTTTCTAAACATTTGCAGCTATTGGACTTGATTCATTCTTTTCTAAACGTTTGCAGCTATTGGACTTGATTCATTTTTTCTAAACATTTGCAGCTATTGGACTTGATTCATTCTTTTCTAAACATTTGCAGCTATTGGACTTGATTCTTCTTTTCAAACATTTGGCTATTGGACTTGATTCATTCTTTTCTAAACATTTGCAGCTATTGGACTTGATTCATTCTTTTCTAAACGTTTGCAGCTATTGGACTTGATTCATTCTTTTCTAAACATTTGCAGCTATTGGACTTGATTCATTCTTTTCTAAACATTTGCAGCTATTGGACTTGATTCATTCTTTTCTTAACATTTGCAGCTATTGGACTTGATTCATTCTTTTCTTAACATTTGCAGCTATTGGACTTGATTCATTCTTTTCTAAACATTTGCAGCTATTGGACTTGATTCATTCTTTTCTAAACATTTGCAGCTATTGGACTTGATTCATTCTTTTCTTAACATTTGCAGCTATTGGACCTGATTCACTCTTTTCTTAACATTTGCAGCTATTGGACTTGATTCATTCTTTTCTAAACTTTGCAGCTATTGGACTGAATTTCGGAATGTGAGCCTACCACAATAAGTTACAGATCAAGTGTGCATTTGTTTCGTCGTATTTACGGAAAATAACGGGAGACCTCGGGTCCAATATGTATCTGCGTGGGGTAAATGAGCTCACTAACTAGGGTTCTATTTACATTTATTATGAGTCTGTACAGTGTGATTTAATGGACATAAGTGTAGCACTGGTTGTACAAATTCCGGATTATTTTAAATCTATTAAATTACTGGCTAATCCGTTTGTCATGGTCTCGCTTATACAATCCTTGGCACAGTATGACAATGGTTCAAGTTCGGGTAGTGTATAATCCAGGCGTGACAAATGTGTAACGGAATCCTATCCAATCAAATCTCCTTATCTGATTGGACAGACACTAGGTGTGTGTGTGTGTGTGTGTGTGTGTGTGTGTGTGTGTGTGTACTAGGACATGAAAAATAAAAAAACACCAGAACATTGAATAATTACAAATTGGAATGAACAGGCAATGTTTTACATGTATTTGGATTTTGCTATTATAAATAAAATAATAAAAATCTAATTCATTGTTTCAATATGATTTTCACGAAAAAAAATCATCTGTACATTCGTGTAATTATGATTACGTTTATTTCTTTTGTTTTACATTTAACATGCTTACATTTAGCGTAAAACGAATTAACATACTTTACCAGCACGTATATTTTTCATCTCGTATCAATTGGTTTTTTTTAGACTTCATATTTACATTTCGCAAAAAAGGTTAATTAGTTTATGCCTCCTTGTAATAAAATGACCGTAGATAAGACATTTGCCATTTGGTGTTGCCTTGGCAACTCCGTCGCAATCGTTGATGACGCTTCCCTCTCTCTCTCTCTCTCTCTCTCTCTCTCTCTCTCTCTCTCTTTCTCTCTCTCTCGTTTGTGAAAATACTATGCATGTAAACCCTTTACTCTTCAGGTACTGTAATCTGTCCAGTTTAATTAGATAATTAATTGACAAACATGAGTGAAGATTTAAGTGGCTTTTATGTCGGCTACAGTAGTCTTGGATTACGGAATCAGCTTATTGTCATTAGACCTTATAAAACAGCTGTTACAGTCATGGTTTTATTATCAATGAACTCACGGACGACTTATCTTCAAAACACGTTTTTATCAGGATGAATTTTTAAATAAGGTTTTAAAAATAATGCTACGAATGGGAATAGTAATTAAAGTTGTACCTCGTTTTTATTTTATTTTTTATTTTATTCACCTGAATCAAATGGACTTGGAACTTTGAGCTTATTTTCCATGAAAATTTGAATTTGATTAAAAATTAATTATTCATAAAAAGAAAAAAGAGTCTAAATAATAATAATAGTAAAACGTATTACAAAAATAACAATCAGCATTTTTCAATCTAATTTTAGTAATGCAAAAAACAAAATTCAACAATGATGACTTAAACACATGACCTTCAATGTACTTTAGTGCCTTTCTAACACAAATACCCAATGAGAAAGAATTCTTTTTGTGAGAAGCTCTCACTGAATATTTGTTTTAATTTTGACATCAGGCAATGATTCAATGAAAAATATTATTCAGTGTTGTGGTGTCTGACTTCGGAAGGGCACTGATGCAATGAAAAGATGGTTTTCAGCGGTGTGGTTCCTGACTTCGGGAGGGCAATGACAAAATTGTATTCAGTGGCGTGGTTCCTGACTTCGGGAGGGGCAAAGATTCAATGATAAAATTGTATTCACTGGTGCAGTTCCTGACTTCGAGAGGGTAATGATTCAATAACAAAATTGTATTCAGTGGTGTGGTTCCTGACTTCGGGAGGACAATGATTCAATGACAAAATTGTATTCAGTGGTTTGGTTCCTGACTTCGGTAGGGGGACCGATTTAATGACAAAAGGGTACTCAGTTAGTTGGTTCCTAACTTCGAAAAGGGTCGGTCCAATGACAAAATTATTCAGTGGTGTGGTTCCTGACTTGGCCTGGTCACTTATTCAATAATAAAATGGTATCCACCAATGCTTAGCTGACTTTGGGTGGTATATGTTTTACCATTATATAAAGCGCTTGTTCGTCCTTACCTCGAATACGGATCACCAATCTAGAGTGTTCTATACAAAAAGGATGCACTTGCGCATGCTATCGAGAGTTCAGAGACTTCGAGCTCTTGGGCTGCCAACTCTACAATATCGGAGACAGCGTGCTGATGTGATCCAGGTTTATAAAATATTGAATAATATTGATAAAGTAGACAAAAATCTATAAAAAAAAAATTACCTTTATCAAGTGTATCGCATATCCGTGAACACAGTATGAAACTTGCAAAGAAACTCAATAGGACAAATATAAGAAAGTTTAGTTTCAATCAACGTGTTAATTCCTGGAATTCTCCTCCTATTGACATTATAAAAGCAATTTAAACAAGGAGTGGATTGAACCATCCAAGTTCGAGCCAGATTGTACACTAAACCCAGAACCGGAAGTCCAGAATCAAAATTATGATGTGGGAAAGTTTATCAAGATGGGTCGGAGAGGCAGACAACCTTTAGCTGAATACAGCTTGAATACCTCGGGATACAGGTAACAGGCACTAATCAAAAAGATTATACCCAGCGACGTTATTCCTGCCGTTGAGTGAGCAGTGATTCGAACCGATTTCATTAACCCAGCATGTATTTATGTTGCCCGTTACAATGAGAGAAGACAGGGTTCAAATTGCCAAATTTAACTGGTGCCAATAACACAAAATCTGTAATCTCTCATAACTATTATATTTTCTTCTAATATTTACTTCTTTACGTCAAAAGTTGAATACCTGTCAAGATAATCAATAGGCGTCTTGAGGTTAGTCTTAGTTGTTATCTGTCTTGATTTCCAGTCTAAGCTCAGGATATTCAATAGCAAATGTCAAATCAGTCTTGCTATATGGCTCCGAAACATGGAGTCTCACAGTCAACAACATCAACAAGCTTTAGATGTCTAAGATCCATCCTTCAGATATGGTGACCCAACAAAATCACGAATGAAGATCTTTGGCAAAGAACTAAACGAACACCTATTGTTCAAGAAATAAAGAAGAGAAAGTGGAAGTGGTTGGGTCACACGCTGCCCAAAGGCAAGACCAACATCAAATGCCAAGTCCTTCAATGGACACTTCAACGAAAAAGAAAAAGGGGAAGACCGAGACTTACATGGGGAAGAGCCTTGGAGAAGGAGATGTTAGAAAAAGACTATACATGGAACAACATCCACCAACTAGCAAAAGACAGAGGAAGATTGAAATGAATTGTCAGTGGCCACTGGGGAGTGATAAAGGCTTAAGTCAAGTAAGTCAAGATCTCTCCAACATATTTATACCTTTTGTTATTTTCTTGTAGATTTTATTATTGTTTTTATTTTCGGCATGAGTACTTGTAGGGCACATTCCTCTTGATTCGATTCTTAATTGGGTAAGACTTACACTTGGCTAAATAAGCTGACATATGTTAAAAAACACCTTTTAAAGTTGCAAAACCTGCCCGTCACATTCCTCGCAACGAACTCGCTTGATCTTGACGAAGCTTCACATGATCACTCCTTAGCAGATGAAAAATTCATTGTGCAAAAAAATTATGAATTATGATCAGCAAAGCGGATCGAATTCTCGAATTTGATTAAACAAAACACCTAAAAACTCGGGTATCGGGTATCAATGATACGTGTATAATATCACAACTACACGAGGACCTTGTGGGAGACTTGGTTGTACTCATCTGGAAAAAAACCCCTCTAGTTGGTATTATTTATTTTTAATATTATCCCTGTATCGTGTTTCTCGCATCACCTCTTGATTAACGTGGGATCAGCTATGCTATAAAGCCAGGTAAGATAACTGCTCGCTGTCAGACGTCAACTTCTCTCAGACATTGGAAGTGTGTCAAACATGATGAAGGTAAATTATATTGTCTATCAACAACCTATAAACTTAATTTATTTATTTCCTTGGAAAAAATGTCAACACTTAACAATATTTTCATTTTTTAATCCAACTTTTTAATTTATTTATTTATTATTTTTGTTTGTTTTTATACTTTGAGAATAACATTTTACTTTTCATAAGCATATTTTTACTTACTTTAGTTTATGTTTGTGCATGTAATGATTGTTAACTGGAGGTCTTCTTCCCGAACCCGGAATGCAGAGTGGAGAAATGTGATTTTGTAAGATGATCAGTTCTAAGATTTTTGGAAACAGAAATGCCCAGAAATATTAAACAGTTGATATCTTGTTTTAAAAAAATTCTTAATTTTCAAAATTCTTTCAGATTTTGAAAAATTATAATTTTCATTTTTTTTCATACACAGTTTTTACAATGACATCATGAAAATTTAGACTCAAAATTATGAGTCTCATTTGAATGACGCACGGAATTTCTGAGTGACGTAATTTTTTTCGGAAAAAGTTAAATGACTAAAATCTCAAGTTTCTGTAACTGTATATTACAATTACATATATACAGAAATACTTTGATAATCGCGGATGCGCATACAGCTTTTCACGATCAGTTACGCTTTAATACAAGTAAGTGAAAAATATAAATCTTCATTCAAATTTATTTGATTTTCTATTCGAAAAAAGCGTACCTTCACTGTCACAAACAGACCGGCTGTAACAGTGGTGTCTTCTTTTCGTAACAGTAACTCTTTTAGTATTGAATTGGTGGATAATATCCAGATTTTGATTATTACAAATCTTGATAAACACAAATATTGTTGGTTTCAGTTTCAAGGTACATTGCTAATGCTCCTATGCTGCATACAATCCATCTTGGCTTCATCATCATATTTATCGTCTCCTCAGGAAATGGAACGGATAATACAAAGTTGGCGTCAGTACAGCAGAATGCTTCAAACAAGAGGATTGACGGACACGACTGATGACACACGTATTGGTAGGTATAACATATCCAAGTATTGTGTAAGGATGAATATCTGCATACAGTGTTGCTGATTCTGTAAATAACACTGACTTTAGAGGTCCTAGGTACACATAGTATGACGTTATGGGAGAGGGGATCGTCATACCCAATGACCCTGCGTCCTCTGATGTCACTGTTAATTATTGAATGGCGCAGTACACATCGATACATGTATATTGTACACACAACTTGACCATATGTTCAATATGCAAATAGAATTACAGAAAATTTCTGCAATTATCCACCTTTGATTTGAATTCATTTTATGTTGAGGAGTTGAAGGCGGGTACAAAGTTAGGGTCGACACGAAGAGTTACACTTCTTCCTTGAACCAGGCTACTAATTATTTATAAGCAATATTAAATTAGCGTTATAAAAACTCATTTGAATCCTGTCTAGAAGCTGAAAATGTCCTGATCATTTGGGAGTTAATAATGGTTCAGTCCCTTGTTTATCTGACCAGGAGGTAAACTAAAGGTCACAGGCATGTTGTTTTGTAAAACAAAAGTCAACACGTTTCCTGTTTGTGTTATTCTTTGTAGCCATTAGACATGGAAAGACTTGCTTATAAATAGAGAAGGTCCAACATATGCTAATTTGGTCCTTTTGTTTCAAGTATTTTATAGTAATTTATTTTATTTATTTATTTATTTATTTATTTATTTAAAACGGTGCTTACTAAATAAGTAGCGTTCTTTTTGCGACCAATACATCATATAGTCGTCTTATTTATTTATTTATTTATTTATTTATTTATTTATTTATTTGTTTTTGTGGTTTTTCTTGCGATCAATACATTTTGTATGTTTGTAATATACATCCTTATTATCGCCGTCTTACTTATAACCGCTAAATTAAATGTGGAATCAACCACAGAAAAGTCCGAAGTTCCGATCAATTTTGATTTCATCTCGTCAATACATGTACTTTCTTTATACGTGTCTCTGTGAGCCCTTAGTTTCCCCTTTTGTTGTCGGGGGTAAGGAGGGGTGGGTGGGTACATGTAATATGTTATTCAGTTGCAAATGGCTGATCACTTTAATCTGTACATCAGAAGAATAAAAAAACGTGTATCTTATAAAAATCCACAATACCAGGTATTGGATAGACACAGTCCAACAACACAAGGCAAGGAAGAGAAAGGCAAATATATATCGGGGCAACTGATGATGAAAACTACTACTTTGGAGGGACTATTGCCCCCAGTTGATTTCCAGTGTTGTGGTTAAAGTGCTATTTGAAGAGAGTTCAATAATATAATTATTTCACAAACTTTGGTCGATAGATAGACATATTTAAAATATAATATAGCTTGAAGCAAGCCATATATAATACATGCAATACGGAGCTGTTACTTGTGATAAGGTGTTTTTTTTGGGAAGCTGTAGTTGATTTTTCATCCTAACAATGGTGTTTGACAAGTTTAAGAAACTGATATATCACTTCGTTTTAAGTACTTGACATGTGAGTTTAAAACATTATCATCAGGGGCGGATCCAGGGTTTTTTGAAAGGGGGGGGGGTGAGAATTACTAGTATATCAATGCTAGGTGGGAGGTCGAAGGCGCGAGCTTCCATAGACGTAGGGTCTAGTAAACGCGATCCGGAACAACACGTTCTGGACAAATAAATAAATTTGATTGTTCAGTCTGTTGAAATGACCTGTCAAATTCAAATTATTCTTGGTCAGAACCATACATAAACCTATGCAATCCACAATTCTTCACAGCATAGCCATAGCTACAAAAAATAGGTCACTGTGGCCTTTGAGTACAAAAACTAAGAAATCTACTCCAAACACGATAATAAAGTACCACTGAAATGAAAAAAAAATATGCTAATTTTAATGTTTTATATTATGACCTATGAAAATGCATGTTAGAGTTTTCCCTCAATTTTAATTTTGAATTTTAATTTCTTTTAATGATCTCTAGAATTTAATGTCATTGTATTTAACAGTACAAAAGTCGCTAGGTGAGCAGTAAGGCCCATTGGCCATTTGTTATTTTATTTTATTAGTATTTTGTTTTTGTACAAAACTATTCTTATATCCGCTATTGTTAACAAGCTTTTAGATTTGATTGTACAGTTCATGTCAATAAAGCAATTTCAGAACCTTTACAACATGAGTTACAATACATACCTGTCGAAAGTTAAACATTGAGGCCACGAAAAAGAGTCAAAACTCGGCTGTCGAACATCCGAGATATGGAAAGTAAGTAGCTTAAAAGCCGTCGAGAGATGTATAGCAACTGTCGAAAACTTGTCGAGATTTGGGGTCGAGATTTGGGGTCGAGACAAGCTGTCGATTCGGCACTTATATTATTCTTAGTGTTAAACTTTCGACACATCTATACTGTACGTTAATTGTTATGTCACTTACAGAATTTCTTTTTTTCAGAACAATTTTTTAGAATCATTCTTCCGCTAATGCGATTAAGAGATCAACGAAATAGACGATCATCATCAGAATCAGAGGATAAAGAAAACACGGACTGGAAACCTGAAGCTGAAATTAAAATCGTACATAACAAGGCAACACACAACAAGGCCAAACACAACAAGATCAAACACAACAAGGCCAAACAGTTATAAAATGATAATTCTATTCAGTACAACATAATGACTTAACCTATGGACTATGTGATACAACTTACCGTTTGTGATGAAATTGTATGAGACAATGCATTGTATAACTTGTGTTTTAGAGTAAAACTGACGTTATTTTAAACATATAAAGTCATTTTTAAAACAAACAGTCGAATGGTCGTTTTAGTTCTAATATTAGCTGTTAAATTGATGCAGATTTAAACAATAATTCTGTTCTTCGATATACATTTGTATTTTATTATTATTATTATTATTATTATTATTATTATTATTATTATTATTATTTCCTTTAAACGAAGGTGGGAGTTATATTGGTGTTGATGCTTTTCTGATATTGTTTTACTTTCCTGTGTCAATTTTTTTTCGGGGGTAGGGAGGTGGGAAATCAGAGATGGCATGTCAGATATTTTCTAAATTCTATAGGAATATTAAAAGATTTGCGTGGATATTTCTTTTTGCCATTAAATATTTCGATCAGGTTCAATTTTGTTCATTTTAGACTAAAGGTTGTGTTTTAGGGGCACGGTAATGATACACCACAAAAATGAACATTTGTTCGAACAATTTTTGTTTCATTCATAATAATATCATTTCCTTTTTAATTCATTTTCAAAATGTAAAACATTTAGTAATTTTAAGTTAAAATTGATTTTACAAAATTTAAATGATAATCTTTTTAATGTAAAAGGAAAAAATAATTCTGAAAGGCTTCTTTTGTATTTTTTATGAAATGTTGATACTTCCAGTAAAGAGACTGTATTGTTTATTTAATTGTTATAATAAAAACTGAGCAATTACTTTAACGTATTAGTTTGTCAATAACTGTTTTGAGATTCAGGTCGACAAGGGACGCATTTTCCAAAATTAAAGGACTGTTGGCACTCAACCGTATACATTATATTGCCGCAACAAACCATACATATTATTATTATTTTTCAATATAGTCCCCAATTTACCCCAATGCACTTAGCCCACTTTTCTTTCAGACTCTCTATACCTTTGAAATAGAAGTCTTCGGTTTTGTCCAGAAACCATGCCTCTGTTGCAGCCTTAAGTCCATCATCATCAGAATATCTGATTCCCCGTAAATGGGATTTCAAATTTCTAAATAGGAAATAATCACTGGCTGCCAAATCGGGACTGTAGGGTGGGTGATTAAGTGGTTCGAACTTGCATTCACGAATCGCTGCTTGTGCAATCCTTGACTTGCGCACAGGGGCATTGTCGTGAAGAAGCAATACCCATCGGCTCAAGTTCCCCCCTTTTTAATTTAATAGCGGCTTTCATTTGCTCCATTAGATCAGCATAGTAAGCCCCAGTGATAGAGATTCCAGCAGTTTTATAATTGATTAACAGAACACCCTTAGAATCCCAAAACACAGTGGCCATGACTTTGCCAGCTGATGGTTGGGTTTTAAATTTTTTTTGGTGGCGGTGAGCCAGGGTGCTTCCATTGCATGGACTCTTTTTGGTTTTTGGGTCCCAAAGATGAATCCATGTTACATCACCAGTTACTAAACGTAAATGAAAGCTCTCCGGGTTATCATTATAAATGCCAAGAAGCTCCCGACTTGACCGGAGTCTTTGGAAGCGATCCTGCACATTAAGGTTTCTGGGGACCCATCTTTCGGATACTTTTGACATCCCAAGATGCTCGTGGATAACCATGTATACACTTTCATGTGAAATGTCACGCTCCCTAGCTATGTTATCAATCCTAATTCGACGATCATTCATGTTGAGGGTTTCCACAGATGTTGCAATTTCCTTTGTGGCGGCATCAGCTGCCCGACCTTACCGTGGGTCATCCTTCAGTGAGGTGCGCCCACGTTTTAACTCAGCTGATCATTTTGCCACTGTGGAATAGGCAGGACCACTGTCACAGTACACCTCGGCCATTCACCGTAGAATTTCTTTGGCATTTGATCCCTCTACTGTGAGGAACTTTATTACTGCCCTAAACTCAGAATGTTGATTTTCCGTCATTGCTTGATGGTCACCAACTTTGAAATGCTTTTGATAATTACACGAATATGTTGTGACAAATAAACTTGATATGTTTAAAATGGGGGAATGTTGTGTTGTCTAGATAAGTAAAGAAAATGTGTGTTACGCTTGGCTGAATACGCTGTTGTACATGTATGTCTTTTTGTTTCTCTTTTTTTATGCTATTCGGCTTGTTGTGTTTGCTTTGGTTTACTTGTAAAGTGCATATTTTAGTAACATAAATGCAATTATATTGATAGGACGTTGATTTTGATAGGTTGGTGTCACCATGACGACAAACAAACATGTCTACCGCCACCTGTGGTGTGACAAATGTTTCTTTCAGTTGTTACTGCGTTGGCATTATATTTCCATCCTGTCTACGTCAATAATACCAAAATCAAGACATATTTAGCACCACCCGTAGTGTTACATAACCAACATTGACTTGTCCGTTTGACCTTTGATTCAAATATTTGTTTTATATTATATATAATATATATATATATATATATCTGTAGGGAACACATGTGTTTATTTTGTTAACAACATAGAGCACCCATTTCTTATGAATTAACGCTACCCAAGCAAATGGCAGATCAATACGGATAATTGTAATGAAGGGTCAAGCTGCTGACAGGTCAATGTCGTATGACTATAGGTTTCTAATTATGATACGTCCATCCTATTTTTAATAAAAAATATTTTAAAAAATGCTAACTATTTTTATCTTTATTTAACAAATAAATAAATAAATAAATAAAAATAAATAAAATAAAAATAATAAATAAATAAATAGCAAAAGAAAATAAAGCAATTAAAGTAAAATGCAGAAAAGTGCCATTGTTCGAATACAAATAGTCACTAAGTCGACGAATCCAACAATTCTGATTACCAAAAACGATTGAATCACTTTCACAAAAATGTCATTACCAAGTCACTAAGACATCCAAATCACTCTCACAAATCTCATTGTCAAAGTCACTAGGACATCTAAATCACTCTCACAAATCATTATCAAAGTCACTAAGACATTCAAATTACTTTCATGGATCTCATTACCAAAGTCACTAACACATCCATATCACTCTTACAAATCTCGTTACCAAAGTCACTAAGACACCCAAATCACTCTCACAAATCTCATTACTTAAGTCACTAAGCTACCCAAATTACTCTCGCAAATCTTTTTACCCAACCCAGTAAGACACACAAATCACTCTCACAAACCACATTGCCAAAGTCACTAAGACATCCAAATCACTCACAAATTTCGTTATCGAAGTCATTAAGACACTCAAATCACTATCACAAATGTCATTACCAAAGTCACTTAGCCACCCAAATCACTCTCACAAATGTCATTACCAAAGTCACTAAGACACCCAAATCACTCTCACAAATCTCATTTACAAAGTCACTTAGACATCCAAATCACTCAGAGATCTCATTACCAAAGTCACTTAGCCACCCAAATCACTCAGAGATTTCATTACCAAAGTCACTTAGCCACCCAAATCACTCAGAGATTTCATTACCAAAGTCACTAAGACACCCAAATCACTCTCACAATTCTCATTACCAAGTCACTAAGACACCCAAATCACTCTCACAAATCTCATTTACAAAGTCACTTGGACACCCAAATCACTCTCAGAAATCTCATTATCAAAACAATTTCAAGGGAATAGCGACACTCGCGAATCTCATCACCAAAGCCATTATAAATTAACCGAGTCTCTATAACGCGAGGCCAACGCTCGAAAATCTCATTTTAGGCCAATATAATGCAACTAAGACACTTTCACGAATCTCATTTCTAAAGCCACTTTTAAGCAATTAAAACAATCATGAATATAATTTTAAAAACTGTTATTAGATAATCGATCCACTTGCGAATCTCATTACCAAAACAACTGTAAGGCACTTAATTGAGACACCAATCTTATTACCAAAGCCACTGTAAGGCACTAAGTGAGACACCAGTCTTATTACCAAAGCCACTGTAAGGCACTAAGTGAGACACCAATCTTATTACCGAAGCCAATATAAGGCACTCAGTGAGACACCAATCTTATTACCAAAGCCACTGTAAGGCACTCAGTGAGACACTAATCTTATTACCAAAGTCACTGTAATACACTTAATTGAGACACCAATCTTATTACCGAAGCCATTATAAGGCACTCAGTGAAACACCAATCTTATTATCAAAGCCGCTATAATACATTTAATTGAGACACCAATCTTATTACCGAAACCATTATAAGGCACTCGGTGAGACACCGATCTTATTACCAAAGCCACTGTAATACACTTAAATGAGACACCAATCTTATTACCCAACGCTTATTAAAGCGACTGTAAGGCACTCAGTGAGACACAAATCTTGTTACCAAAGCCACTGTAAGGCACTCAGTGAGACACCAATCTTATTACCAAAGCCACTGTAAGGCCCTCAGTGAGACACCAATCTAATTACCAAATTAACTTTAATACACTTAATTGAGACACCAATCTTATTACCGAAGCCACTATAAGGCACTCAGTGAGACACCGATATTATTACCAAAGCCACTGTAATACACTTAATTGAGAAACTAATCTTATTACCCAACGCTTACCAAAGCGACTAAAAGGCACTCAGTGAGACACCAATCTTATTACCAAAACCACTGTAAGGCCCTCAGTGAGACACCAATCTTATTATCAAAGCCATTATAAAGCACTAAGTGAAACACCAATCTAATTACCAAAGCCACTGTAATACACTTAATTGAGACACCAATCTTATAACCGAAGCCACTATAAGGCACTCAGTGAGACACCGATCTTATTACCAAAGCCACTGTAATACACTTAATTGAGACACCAATCTTATTACCAAAGCCACTGTAAGGCACTCAGTGAGACACCAATCTTGTTACCAAAGCCACTGTAAGGCAGTCAGTGCGACACCAAACTTATTACCAAAGCCACAATAAGGCACTCAGTGAGACACCAATCTTATTACCGAAGCAACTTTAAGGCACTCAGTGAAACACCAATCTTATCACCAAAGCCACTGTAATACACTTAATTGAGACACAAATCTTATTATTAAAGCCATTATAAGGCACTCAGTGAGACACCAATCTTATTACCAAAGCCATTGGAATACACTTAATTGAGACACCAATCCTATTACTAAAGCTTACCAAAGCGACTGTATGGCACTCAGTGAGACACCAATCATATTACCAAAGCCACTGTAAGGCACTCAGTGAGACACCAATCTTATTACAAAAGCAACGTTAAGGCACTCAGTGAGACACCAATCTAATCACCAAAGCCACTGTAATACACTTAATTGAGACATTAATCTTATTATCAAAGCCATTATAAGGCACTCAGTGAGACACCTATCTTATTACCAAAGCCACTGTAAGGCATTCAGTGAGACACCAAACTTATTACCATAGACACGTTAAGGCACTAAGTGAGACACAAATATAATTACCAAAGCCACTGTAATACACTTAATTGAGACACCAATCTTATTATCAAAGTCACTGTAATACACTTAATTGAGACACCAATCTTATTATCAAAGTAACTGTAACACACTAAATTGAGACACCAATCTTATTACCAAAGCCACTTTAAGGCACTCAGTGAGACACCAATCTTATTACCAAAGCCAATGTAATGCACTCATTGAGACACCAATCTTATTACCAAAGTCACTGTAATAAACTTAATTGAGACACCAATCTTATTACAAAAGCCCCTGTAAGGCACTCAGTGAGACACCAATCTTATAACCAAAGCCACTGTAATACACTTAATTGAGACACCAATCTTATTATTGCCCAAAGCCACTTTAAGGCACTCAGTGAGACACCAATCTTATTACCAAAGCCACTGTAAGGCACTTATTGAGACACCAATCTTATTACCAAAGCTACTAAAACATCATGTGCAGTCGAGTCACTGAAAATTGCTAAATATCGAGTCACTTTAAGGCAAAGGAGTCAACTCACGAATCTCCTTCATCAAAGCCATTCATAATAATGCCCACGAATCTCATTACCCATCATACTACTAATAATGAATATAAAAATCTCGTTTCACTTACAACCAAACATTAGCCACATAGGCGATATAAATGTCGCGACGGATATAATTTTAAATGATAAAATTAATTGTATTTTAAATTTTGTTCAGATCTGGAATGGTGGTTTAAACCGCAGTACCTTAACGGAGAAAAACAAGCAAATTTACAAACGTTCTCACATTAGGAACTTTCCTATTAGCTGATTAAGTGCATAATAAAGAGTATAATATCATATGATCTACACATGGTGCGCAATTCATGGAAGAAACTACACCAGCAGGACTAGAATAGCGGAAGTATATTTGAGAACGTCATTTCATGTAAACATATCAAGTCTCAAGATGGCCACTACACAAAGCCAAAATTCAACTGCACCTAACCGACGTGCACAGGTAGATTTTATTATTTACTGATTTTCTATAAATTTAGATCGGGCTTTGTTCTCACAAACGATTTTTGTTTGATTATGCATCTAAGTGCTTCACTGTTCATGACTCATAAAACCATGACATGAGCTGATGGACTAACTGATTGACTAACTTATTTTTCTGGACAGTTTCAGATTTCCAGGCCCTGGACTGCCGAGTGGGTGTCATAAAACTAATCTCTATATTTATTCTTTATATAACCATGTCATTTTGTTGTGTAAATCAATAAACAATTTGTAATGACGATATACACAATTTTGTTCACTCCTACCTGTCTACTAGTCGATCTTGGTGTTTTTTGGACTTAATGTTTGGAGTCTTGCACTCCTACCAGTATGCGTTCATATTCAATCACTGATGACCACTATACTAGTTCAGTTGGTAGAGTGGTCGAGTGCTGCTTCGTATATGGAAGGCTGTGGGTGGCAGTTCTTTCAGCATTCAGAAAAATATATGAAAGTCACAGGGTCCTTCAGAAGAGACCTTAAAAAGTATGTACACATACGTGTACCAAGTCACAGCATGTGTTGTACATTGAAGAACCCACCCTGCACATTGCCCTGGGCAAGGCAACGGTGAAAATTTATTCCACTTCACTAATAGCTTGTGATGGCTCAATATAAGTGAAATTAGTCTGACTTATCAACAAACCCCCAACAAGTAAAAATTAAAATAGGGAGTTTAGTGGGTTGATTAGTTGGACTGAAGTGAAATATTTTTGACTTGGACATAAAACTTTATTCATTCAATCAATCAATCAATCAATCACTGATGTTACTGTCACATTGATGCACATACAATGAAGTTTGTCAGTGCAACATCATGTGATCAATACAATTAATGTTTATGCAGAATGTTTTGGTAAATGTTTACACTGAAATTTCCTAGAGTAATATTATTGTTCATCATTAATCAAGTAAGCGAGTCTTGAAGACTTCAAGGCCCTTGAAGTTGCAATGGCAGTTGGCAGATCATTCCAGTTCTACAATGTTAATGGCCTACACTGTATAACATACAAAGCTCTATTGTTATCTGACATTTATGCCACTTTCAACAAATTGTAAAGGAGCAAAAAGCTCCAATGTTACAATATGACTGTAGGCAAAGTCTATGATGGGCGAAGATTTGACCAATTATCGCTAACTGGGAGCATCCAACATTATCTACGTCATAGATGCATGATGTAATGTCAGCTCATAAAAATGATGTCATTCGTTATTCTTTTCTTTTTGTGTTACATTTATAATACTCAATTTATCCCCTTTTAGTTTTGTAATTTGGTAATGGTGTTAAACTTTTGCCTGTAGTCGTTTTGCATAAAAGGTTTTAATCTCATTTCATACATTCACTTAAGTTCAAATAACTGAATTGTTATAGCCATATATCAAAATTATTCCATGTCAGTATTACACCCATAGTGTAAGTGATGTAGGCCTAACAAAACAAGCCAATTTCAATAATTAAAGTGTAGAAAACACTTTTTTTTAAATTTCCGCTCTGGTAATATTGAATAAATATATGCAAATTTTATTAAAGACCAATTTAAAATTGTTGAAGGTGATGGTTGGTGACCTGCCTGAAGATTTTTTGAGAGTTCCAGCTTCAGCACAACAACAGCAGTTGATTGCAGATGAAAGGGTGGCACAAATACTTCAAGCTCAACAAGCTGCGGGAGTAGTAGGGGGTGTACCTACTAACATTGCAGGACGATTGACAATTAGTATTGTACAGGTTAGTTAGTTAGTTAAAAGACTTGACTTACTTGACTTATTTCTGTCTCTCTGTGAGGAGAATCTGGCTGTAAACAAGTTCTCTCCATTTTTCTCTATCTGTTACTACTTTTGTTGCCTCAGTCCATGAATTATATCCTAGTTCCTTTCGTTCTCTTTTTCAATGGTCCTTCTCCAGGTCTCTTTGGGGTCATCCTTTTTTTAAAGACTTGGTTACAACTAAATAAATACTAAGTTTTTTAAAGAAATGTGTTTCGGCTAACCCAACCAACCCTAATTTTGTTTTCTCTCATATTTAAACATCACTATCTACCTATATATATATATATATATATATATATATATATATATATATATATTATATATCCAATGGGTTCTATCCAAACCCACAGGCTGCTTTTAAATGGAATTCTTGCAAAAATATTTGACATGAACACATGTTCTCAATTAATGTTACAGGCAAAATTAACTAAGAATTATGGATTAACAAAGATGGATCCCTACTGTCGTGTCAGATTGGGACACTCAGTGTTTGAAACGCCAACAGCATATAACGGTGCAAAAAATCCACGGTGGGGTAAAGATGTCAACATGTAAGTATTGAACTGCTATTTGTAACTTAGTAAAAGTATGAACATATTTTGCATATAAAATAATGTTGTTATTATAAGTCCAAACATTATTTATTGAAAGAATTTCACATGAACTAGTTGCCATGGCATTGTATTTTGCAGTAGTTTTAAAACATTAAATGGTTACAAAAGTAACAAATATGAAAAAAATGAAAAAGTATGATATACAGGATTTTATTAATTTGGTTTCAGATGAATCTTTACATAGAAGCTGTATACATATATAGTTCATAGAATCTGTATATATATATAGTACATAGAATCTGTATATATAGTTCATAGAATCTGTATATATATATAGTTCATAGAATCTGTATATATATAGTACATAGAATCTGTATATATAGTTCATAGAATCTGTATATATATATATAGTTCATAGAATTTGTATATATATAGTTCATAGAATCTGTATAGAATCTGTATATATATATATAGTACATAGAACCTGTATATATATATAGTACATAGAACCTGTATATATCGTTGATGTAATCAATCACAACACAGGTTCAAAATTATGTTTTGTACCAGAAGGTCCAGGACCTTTTGCTTTTGTTTTTGACAGGTCCCACATAAAGTTTCGAAAGTCCAATATCCATTTGCAATTAGGTGTTCAGAGAATAATCTGAAAATGGGGTCCTTGCATTTAAAAATGACAGGTCCATAGAACTTTTTGGTTTAGATATCAAAGGTCCCAATGAGAAATCAAAACATCCCGGACCTTGGACTTGGCAGGGGGATTTTGAACCCCTGCAACATAATGCAGTCTATGAAGTTATTTATTAATAATTATTTTATACATTTTTTTCAGCTATTTACCTACTGGTGTAGATTGTATGTACTTGGAGATATTTGATGAGGTATGATATAGACTTACCATTCCTGATAAATCACAATAATAGTGTTCTTTATTCTACAGTATAGTACTCACTTTTGAGCGTTATAACTCGAGTACTTGGTTTACTCAGTATTAGTGTTGTGGTTTAACTATTTTTACTGTAAATAAGCAAATAGAAACACAAATTTTTTTTGTGATTAAATTGTTAAAAACAAATATTATTCAATTATGGACTTTTTAGTGGTTGTATATGGTGTGATATTCACCGTAAAAATAAATATTGACAGAGGTGTGGTTGTATATGGTGTAAATATCACACCATATATCACATCTAAAAAGTCCATAACTGTTTTATTATATAATTTAGCCACTGTGTTACTTCAGTTGACAATGTTTTCTCAAACCTGTGACCAGGCAGTCAAGCTATTTTATTGTTTAATTTCCCCATCTCACCCTGGTTGGGACATATTGCACGAAAAATATCCCCGATTAATTAGATCTCTGACTTTTTAAATCTGATTCTATGAAGAAAAAATTAAATGACATTCCAAGTGACAAACAATAAATTGATGATACAATAACACCAACATTCTATGAAAAAATAACAGGCATCCCGGATGAGACACAATCACTTGCGCATACTTAATTGATGACGTCATAATCATTTTACGTGAGAACATCAACAAAAATCGATGATGTACACCAAATTTGATACTCATCGGATTTTACAGAAATCTGCGGTATATCATGTGAGATTCAATGGTCACATGTTACCATTTTAATCAATGATAAAGATGGAATTTATTAATTATATAATAATACATATTATTGATTAGAAGTTATCCCTCTTTAATGAGAAATGTAACATTTTTATTTGAATTTTTTCCATTTGGATGCCATCATTCATTTAAATGGTACATTTTTTAAAATAAAATAAAATGAATGACAACATAATTATTTATACATGGGAGATAACTATTGCTTGGATCAACTGATCCAAATTATCCCCCACACTTTTTGTTTCAGACTCAAATTATTTGTTCCAAAGACTGAATAATCTGAATTAAAAATACACCAAGATTAATCTGGGAAACCTGACCTTTTAATAAGGTTGTCTCTTTAGCATTTTATTGTATTTTCTTCAGAGAGCCTTTGCAATGGATGACAGAATAGCCTGGTCCTACATAACCATTCCTGAAGCTGCACTGAACGGTGAGACAGTGGACGAGTGGTATGCGCTGAGTGGTAAACAGGGGGATGAAAAAGAAGGACTCATCAATATTGTGTTATCTCTTTCTGTGAGTACTGGTATATACAAAAGCGTTTTTTGTTTGATGATACATTATTTAAAATATTTAAAATATATCAGTGTAACTTTTTCATATTTGGATGGAATCCAACACTGTTATATTATTGTTTCTAGCTTGTACCCATAGTATAGTAAAGCATAGATTCATTGCCACCATTTATTCAGTCAAATTAAAGTATAATAAATAGGTTTTTTGGTCAGTCCAGGGAGAATTATAATAAAAACAAAGATTCATTGCACCATTTATTCAGTCAAATTTAGGGGTGTCTTTGGTCAGTTGGGGTAGAAGGGGTTTTTTGGTCAGTCGAGGGAGAAGGGGTGTTTTGGTCAGTCGAGGGAGAAAGGGTG
Organism: Anadara kagoshimensis; assembly: GCA_021292105.1. Lineage (NCBI taxonomy): Eukaryota > Metazoa > Mollusca > Bivalvia > Arcoida > Arcidae > Anadara > Anadara kagoshimensis. The sequence goes on from CM037865.1 coordinate 4,415,275, forward strand.
TTTTTGATCAGTCGAGGGAGTAGGGGTGTTTTGGTCAGTCGAGGGAGAAGGGGTGTTTTTGGTCAGTCAGGGGAGAAGGGGTTTTTTGGTCAGTTGAGGGAAAAGGGGTGTTTTTGGTCAGTCAGAGGAGAAGGGGTTTTTTGGTCAGTCGAGGGAGAAGGGGTGTTTTGGTCAGTCGAGGGAGAAGGGGTGTTTTGGTCAGTCGAGGGAGATAGGGTGTTTTGGTCAGTCGGGGGAGAAGGGGTGTTTTTGGTCAGTCGGGGGAGAAGGGGTTTTTTGGTCAGTCGAGGGAGAAGGGGTGTTTTGGTCAGTCGAGGGAGAAGGGGTGTTTTGGTCAGTCGAGGGAGAAGGGGTGTTTTTGGTCAGTCGAGGGAGAATTATTAATAAAAACATAGAAGAAATATATTTTTGACTCCACAATAGTGATGTGATAAATGAGGTGGTAAAGTTATTGAGGGACATTACTGTACAAGCTAGTGTTATGCTGGACCCTCACCAAACACTCTATTGATGTCAGTATTTGATATTTACCAATGGTTATTTGTTTTCTTTTGTAGCCAGTTGAAAGTTTACCACAAACTCGACTGATGTATTCACAGCCATTATACATGCCTACTGTACCCACTATGTACTACCCACAAATGACCTCCGGTAAGTCAACTTATGTATTCACAGCCATTATACATGCCCACTGTACCCACTGTGTACTACCCACAAATGACCTCCGGTAAGTCAACTTATGTATTCACAGCCATTATACATGGTCAATGTACCCACTATGTAGTACCCACAAATGACCTCCGGTAAGTCAACTTATGTATTCACAGCCATTATACATGCCTACTGTACCCACTATGTACTACCCACAAATGACCTCCGGTGAGTAACAGAATTTGTTAGGAATTCAGATTCCAATACATTTTTAGAACACTGTGCATAGGTTTACACAAACTATTTTAGGCATGAAAGTTGTTAAAATGATGGTTTACTTTTTAATGGACTAGATGTGATCTATGTTGTGTTGCTCATTAATAATGGAGTATGATAATTTAAATGTCATTGAATGGTTCTGGCTTATATATACAACAGTTGAGTCATTTTCACTCAGTTTCTCCATATTTGTTAATAGACTTGATATCTAAACACTACAACTGCTTTGATTATAAATTCATCTCCTGATGTGAATCATAATTATAAATAAATTGGTTTTTGTACAAGAGTTCCCCCCCTTTGTTCATTCATTATCTATATAGGAGTGTAATGTATAGTACATTGTACAAATAACCAAAGTAAGCAGTAAGTCAGCCCAAAAGTGGTGTATAAGCATCAGCTTTTCTTTGGTCCATATACATTTTTGAACTGACTACCAGGTTCAAAAACTATCATATGGCCCTGAGCCCCCTAAAATATTTGTGAAAAAGATCCAGTGGCGGATCCAGCGGGGGGGCACAGGGGGCCCGAGCCCCCCCAGTTGCCCCGACTTTCCCCCTCTCTCTCCCAGGTTATTGTCAATCAACCACCGTAATGACCAGTTAATTAGTGGTACTGATTAATTAATCCCTGTACTCAGGTAGGAAATTGCAATCAGGTGGTGATGTAGCAGACATGTCAGTTGGTAGCGGAGTGCTTGCTCCGTAAGTCAAGGAGGTCGAGGGTTTGGTCTCTGGTCAGGTCTGACCCAAGAATTGAAAAAGTGTAATGACTGTTCGCTTGGCATTCAAAAATGAATGCGGGTCTTTCGGACAAACCTTAAAAACCGAGGCCCCTTGTCACGGTAGGCGTGGCACTGTCATATACCATTTTTTGAATTTAATCATAAAATACATTCAAAAAATGGTATATGACAATATACCATTTTTTGAATGTATTTTATGATTAAATTCAAAAATGGTATATAACAGCACGATAACGAACCCTCACTGCATAATGCCATCACCGCAAAGCACAGGTAAATATTTCTGCATCGACACCTATAGCTGGTGCTGGTGACGTCTCAATATAAGTGAAATATTATTGACTTAGTAGTTAAACCCCATTAATCAATGATCAATCAAACTTAGGACCGGGATTCAAACAGAAAGACTTTCCAGTGATGAGCTTGATTTATCAACCCACTGACTGGATCACCCAGCCTGACCACGTTCATCCATTTATCGACCAAATTAAATCAAAACACTGGTATCCCTCGATGGACGGACGTATCGATCTGCAACTTCCGATGGTCGAACGAACTCCTTTAATATAACGCAAAAAAGAGTCGGTCTGGATCTGCGGTGCACAACTACACCTCGACAGATAAAAAGACCGACAATACAAGTTACCGACGGCGACAAATTTCGACAGTACAGTTGATAGACATATATCTATGGAATTCGAAAGTCACATTAATTAGTTAAACTCAATTTATCTCAGTTAAATTAAGTTTAACTCAGTTAAACTTAATTTAACTGACAAATAATTTACATGAACTGGACTATCTCTAATTAACTGGAGATAAACCTGGTTATTCTCATTTTTGTGACTTTCGCGTCAGTTAATGGTAGTTGTAACTATTATTAACTGACAATTTTCATTAACTGCAGATAAGTTGAGTTGTTCAGTTCATGCGAGATAATAATATATTGATGTAATAAAGCATGTGTGACTTTACATGTTCAAGAAATTAAAAATTTATATAAATACACACATGTGGAGATCCTCTAAATGTCTATTTGTATTCACCATTAACAAATTAAGTTGACAATTGTATATTTTTTAGAGGAATTTAGTGCGTGAATATATTTATCAAAAAATATGAACAATTGATACTTTTATATTATTTTTTTAATTTAAAAGTTAATAATCAACCGAATATGTAAATTATTTAGTGATGAATAGTTAAGCGAATATGTAAATTATTCCGTGATGAATAGTTAAGCATTTTCAAGCATTCTGTTTTAGATTTTAATAAACATGATACAAGACACACTTGTTTACCTTATTATTTTCATCATCAAAGTTCTTCCAAGATTTTATCTCTTACTAAGTCAATTGAACTAAGTTTCATGAGATACAAAGCAATCAAAACGCTTGCTGAGTTCATACGAGTTAATTGTCAGTTCATGGCAATTATTCCTCAGTCAAGTCATATTAAAACCAGATAAAATCGATTTATCTGAGTTAAATTAAGTTTTTCTCCAGTTAAGTCGAATTATTTTGCATTTTCTCAGTTAAACTAAGATATTCTGTAATTCGCATTAACTGCAGTTAATGCAAATTAATTGGCATTAACTGAGTTAAATTAAGTTTAACTGAGTTAAACTTAATTTAACTGAGATAAATTGAGTTTAACTAATTAATGTGACTTTCGAATTCCATATATATCGATAAAGATATTATGAACTCACCGACACTCATAGCCACCTGCGTCAATATTAAAATTTTTAAAAAAGCTAGACTGATAAGTTCTTTGACTGGTTTAGATCCACTTTGAATGCGAGGTAAATAGGACGCTCGACAGTGTTCAAGATGCAGGAAATTGCACCATTTGTACTGAAAAAAGCGAAAAGACCCCCCTAGCAGGTCCCACCTTTTCGCGAATACTTGTGCCCCCCCATTCACCAAGACTCTGGATCCGCCCCTGAGATCTCTCCACTTTAGTCTTTTTCACTATAAACCATCTTTCTCTATAGTGATAGGCATGACATAATTAAAATATTCATCTACTTACCACTATACGCTTTTCACAACTATTAAACTTTCACAACTAAAAGCTGGTGATGATGCAATATAATTTAAATAATCTGAACACGGACTGGTATGTTTGTTTTTGATTGATTCAACATGTATATAGATGCCATTCTTCCAATCATCCAGTCAGTTTGTATAAGAGGAATAACTTGAACTGGTATATCAATCCAAAGTCAAGTAATCTTTACATTCCACACAGACCAAGTTTGAGGAGGGGGGTATATTGGAGTCATCATGTCTGTCTGTTCTTGAAAATCATGTCCACTCAATAACTTGCACATCTACAGATGAATTTTGATCAAACTTGGCATAAATGTATACCAACAGGAGATAGCGTCTCTCATGCCACACTTACTTGTGTAGGTCAAAGGTCAAGGTCACAAGGACAAATCTTTAGTTTTTAGTGGGGGGTTTAACTCTCAAGAAACTGATCTAGTTCTGTATTTTAATGGTAATATTTCATTTGAATATCTCAACAGTTGGTGGTGTACCTATCTACCCAGCACAGCAACCGTTACCACAGCAACAGCAGCAACCTCAAAGACCAATGTATACAGAGGAAGATCTACAACAAGTCAAAGAATTATTTCCTAATATGGAAGACGAAGTTATCAAGTCAGTTATGGAGGCCAATAGGGGAAATAAAGATGCAACAATTAATTCCTTACTCCAAATGAACAGTGATTAAATGAGCAAAAATGTGGATGACTTGTAAATGATGTCATTTTATATTTATCAGAGACTTGTCTGTTTTGTCTGTGATGATCACAGTGTTTTATACAGACAGAGGAAAGAGACTTCAAGCTGCAAGTGTGATCATTATAGCTTGATTTTTTATGTTATTATAATGTTTTAAATGTGATATTATTCTGATATATAAACCATGCATAATTATTATAACAGCTGCAGGATTAAAAATTAAAAAAAATACAAAATTTAAAAAATGAATATCTATCTATTGACATGAATTAGTTTATTAAAAACATGATGTTGTATAAGTTATCATAATTTTTTCATTAATTTCCAATCTCTAACTGTTGTATGGTATTAACCTGAGTTCATCAATTTTTTTTCTGCGACAGAATCATGTCTTTAGTCCCTTGTCTGGTGAAGCAATGAATGGTGAGGTATTGTCTAGTGTCTGGTACATAGCTCTCACTTTGTTTCAATCACACTAATAATGGATGACCAGGGACAAGTGTTGCATGCAATACTGCCTCTTCTTTGTTTTAATCGTTTGTAATTTTCATGGGCATTTGTCAGTATAGTTGACTCTTGCTAAAGGGTAGTTTTGCAATTTGTTTTACATTATGTAAGATCAATAGTACTCTGTGTATGTATAAGAATGTTGTTACTTCTGACAAGTGTCATGTACCATTTACCATTTTAAATTGGTAAAAATATAAAAATGAAATGCTTATCTATAGGATAATTAGATAAGCCTTACTGGATCATTATTTGGGTGTTTAATATGGTTTTACACCACCCGGGTACTATTATTATGTTTATGCTATACACAGTGCTTTTTATTCAACAGAAATGATACAAATCACACTACAGCTATATACAGTCATATATTGTATATGTATAATAAAATCTAGGTATAACTACATCCCACTTTACCCCACCCCCTCATTTTACCCATACTCTTAACCCTCACCCTACTTCACCCCAGCCCCTACATTCAATTGGGAAAATGGAAAGTCACTTATTTCGCCATCTTCAAGATAAATTTCCATTACATGGTGACAATCAGTAGGCTGGTTTTATACACAATCCTGAATCAGTGATGTAATACTGTTGTAGAAATACATTGCACCAGATTTTTACCTGATATTCAGGACCAAATTTCAGGGTATGTTATTAAGTTTGAAAAAAGTCTGATTTGGAAAACAATTTTTAAATGTTAAAAAAATGTGACTTTTTTACGTATCTGGACCCAATTTCCTAAACGGTAACATTTTTTATATGAAATTTAGAAACAAAATACACACTTAAAGTTAAACAACTTTTCCATATTATGAGAAGGTAGAAATTGAAGAAACTGTTTGTATTTCATCTTATAAAATCTTTACTGTGATACATTTGTATTATATAACTTTGTAAAATGATATGAATTTAAATTGTACAAATTATTAAACTTTATAAATCATGTTATGTTTCTATTGACATTTGTTTGACAGTTAATAGGAAATGGTAAAGTTTGCTTCCATTATGGGAACTTTAGAAAAAAAAAGCAAGCTGTGGTTTGAACATGGACCGGTATGTTTGTGTTTGGCTTTTTGGATTGTGATTTGAACATGGACTGGTATGTTTGTGTTTGATTTTTGGGATTATGGTTTGAACATGGACCGGTATTTTTGTGTTAGACTTTTAGAATTGTGATATGAACATTGACCGGTATGTTTGTGTTTGACTTTTGGGATTATGGTTTGAACATTGACCGATATGTTTGTGTTTGGCTTTTGGGATTGTGATTTGAACATGGACTGGTATGTTTGTGTTTGACTTTTGGGATTATGATTTGAACATGGACCGGTATGTTTGTGTTTGACTTTTGGGATTGTGATTTGAACATGGACTGGTATGCAAGTGTTTGACTTTTGGGATTGTGATTTAAACATTGACCGGTTATTTGTGTTTGACTTTTGGGATTTTATTTTGAACAAGGATCTGTATGTTTGTGTTTGACTTTTGGGATTGTGATTTGAACATGGACTGGTATGTTAGTGTTTGACTTTTGGGATTGTGATTTGAACATGGACTGGTATGTTAGTGTTTGACTTTTGGGATTGTGATTTGAACATGGACTGGTATGTTAGTGTTTGACTTTTGGGGTTGTGATTTGAACATGGGCCGGTATTTTTGTGTTTGTTTTATTATCCAAGACAGAAAATATGAATAATGAATGACGGAATTTAATACATTTCATTACAAATCCACTAGACAATTACTTCACATGATGATTAAGTGGTACGTACATTGTACTTAATGTTCTTTATTGTGCACTAGATATGAATTATTTCATTTTCTCTTTAGCTCCCCAGCCAGACTGTATCAAGTTAAACGGATGTATTACCATACCCCAGCGTCAGCGTCGCGTGTTAAATTTATTGGGCAATATGTGGATATTTTGAGTTTCTTCGTATAACCACAACACTGAACAATATTTCCAGTGCTTGTCTCAAGCTGTAAGTTTTATAATTAAATGTGTCCTTTCTTGTCTTGTTTGGCTGTTTCTGATGTTTATGTACTTAGTTGCGCTGACTGTTGCCAAGTACGTGTTTTTCAGTAAACAGTTTTACATTTCGTTTGCCGTACCAGTCTAGTTGCGCTGACTGTTGCCAAGTACGTGTTTTTCAGTAAACAGTTTTACATTTCTTTTGCCGTACCAGTCTAGTTGCGCTGACTGTTGCCAAGTACGTGTTTTTCAGTAAACAGTTTTACATTTCGTTTGCCGTACCAGTCTAGTTGCGCTGACTGTTGCCAAGTACGTGTTTTTCAGTAAACAGTTTTACATTTCTTTTGCCGTACCAGTCTAGTTGCGCTGACTGTTGCCAAGTACGTGTTTTTCAGTAAACAGTTTTACATTTCTTTTGCCGTACCAGTCTAGTTGCGCTGACTGTTGCCAAGTACGTGTTTTTCAGTAAACAGTTTTACATTTCTTTTGCCGTACCAGTCTAGTTGCGCTGACTGTTGCCAAGTACGTGTTTTTCAGTAAACAGTTTTACATTTCTTTTGCCGTACCAGTCTAGTTGCGCTGACTGTTGCCAAGTACGTGTTTTTCAGTAAACAGTTTTACATTTCTTTTGCCGGACCAGTCTAGTTGCGCTGACTGTTGCCAAGTACGTGTTTTTCAGTAAACAGTTTTACATTTCTTTTGCCGTACCAGTTCAGAAATGTCAAAACACAGATTGCCTTCATTAAAGGTAAACATAAAATAAAATAAAATCGAATGCTTTTAAATTTTGTAGAGAGTTTGTTAATAACATTGTTGCATTCTTTCTCTGAAATGTCATAAGATAATTTGCTATTGAAATTTACTGTAGGGAATTTTTTCTTTTTAAAAATATTTTAGGGTTTTTTGCATTTGAAACAATATTGTAAGGAATTATGCAGGAAATTGTTTATTGTCAACATCAACAATATGTGCGAACTTTGATAATTTAAGAGTTTATTGCAAATGTCTGTCTTTTCTCCGCATTTCTGTTGAAACTGGAAGACAAATACATTAAAACAAAGCTCTAGATTAAAGTCTGCTACTTCAATTTCAATGCCTTTTGAAAGTATGGAATGATACAATATCAGGCATGTCTAATGTGTATATGAATTTAGGCTGATTGAAAACGTGATGGAAATTTCATACGAAATAAAGAAGAAAATAGTTGCATTCTATCTATTCCAGATCCACGTCAAAAGTACTCAAGTCGCACGATTAGATTCCATTTTGTCACTTATTAAAACCAGGAGGTTTATAATCAGGTATCTTTTTTGTCTTTGTCTCATACCTTGTGTTTTTCCTATTTTAATTTATTTATTGTTGTCGTCAGTGTTACTTCGGGCGTTTTTAAGCTGTAAATTCAATGTGACTTATTTGAAAGGTTTTGAGTTTTTTTTTTATATTTTTTATGTGTAGAAATCGTGTAGAGTTGAGTTTCTTTTAAATGTATTTCAATGTTCAAATATTTTAAATTACAAACGCATTACACATATATTTCATGTCATCTTGTACCTTCCGGGCATTGTTCTTTTCCACATTTGTCTGCATAAGAGAAATGATATAATTTTTAAATTCATTCCAGCTATCCGGTATCTACGTGGGTAACAGAACCTTGAATTCCTGCCCTGACAACTTATGTTGGCACAATCAAAGAGTGAACAAAATTGGTGCATTATCTTTCCAGAAATATGATCCTTATCATGATATTATAGGCTTGTGTAAGATTCATGTCTCGTGTAAAACGCTCATGGAATTTAACAGGGACTTTTAACAAACACTTCAGTTAGTACAAGAGTGCAGTAGACTCACTAACACGAATTGTAATCAAGGTATAAACTAACACTTAAATCTTATATGAGTGCATAAAACCTGAATTATTGTAAAGAAATGATTATTCTTCAAGGTAATATGAACCACTATATCACAATGGTATATTTGTTGATGTAACAGCTTAAGAGCAGACGATATTTATTCATTTGTCGAATTCTCGTCTCAGTTTTCCCGCCAAAAGAAAGGCGAGACCCATGGGAAAATTTAATTTGAAATGGATACTCAAATTTAAATATCATATTCCACCAATTACAATTCTATATTTAAGGATAGCATTATACAGCGGTATTTAAATTTCCTTTTTTCTAATACTTAAATTTTTCAGCATTGTCAATTTGATCTTGTAATTGAAGAATTAAAATTGGTGTAATCAATTGGTGAAGTGATTAATTATGGGATATTTTGACAGTTCTATGGACACGACAAAAGTATCATTTTAATATTACAATACAAATATACAGAAATAAAAACGATCAAGGCTTAGGAATTGTTGGTGTAATTTCAGTTTTGTACATTATGTGAAACAAGAAACATTCCAGATTTCGAAAGCCGATTATAAGCAGCCATTTATATTCGATATCTATGGAGGCCGATTAGGGATATTTTTTTAAATTATCATTCTTTCGTTGCTTTGATTGCTATAAACGCAAAGAAGCGCATTGATAGCTCTAGTAAAAATCAATCACTATAATAGTTCTTGTCAGCGATTTTGTGATACCGCTTGAAAGAGAGAAGTAAGAAGGCAAATGAAGTACATGTATGTTACTGTAGTTCTGTTGCTTCCATATACATGTATTCGATTTCGGCTAATTGCTACTTCGTGCCTTCGCCTTTGGGTCCAAGAAGCGATGATTGAATTTTCGTCCCAACCGTGGACCTAAGCTTTATGGTTAATATTGACATTCTGACTTTTGAAATCGTAGATGTATTTAACTATCTATTATTATTATTCATTTACCCGTTTTACTTGTTTTTATATGTAGATATGTTGCGACATCCCCGTTTATTATCCTTATCTCCCCTCCTCAAATTCAACTACTTTAAAGATTTAGGTGGCAATCGGTTGACTCATATAGGCTACTTTGTTTTGTACCGTTAAACTCTGTTGTATTTATAATACCACGCCCCGGATTTACAATCTTTCTAAACTAGTATTTTCCTTATATATATAAATATATTTATTTTCACTGAAAGTTTTACAACTTATGAGTGTAATTAATTGAAATGGTAAAGTTTGGCGTACTTTGTGGTAAAACAAATACAAGATTTCGACTTCATCAGAATATAGATGTAATAAATTTTGAATAATATTCAAAATGACACATTGAACACGAAAAAAATTAGATTAACAATTTGCCACGCGTGTCGGGTGTAGCTAGCTAAACAGGAGGTTCTTCCCTTTTCCGGAGCTCCTGGCCTCACTTCTATGGTGAACGTTCACGTGTTTAACCCGATTTGTCAGCTTCAAAGTTTTTACTTTGCTTGGGATTGTGACTTGGATATGGATTGGTATGTTTGTTATATATCCGCAACACCTCCTACATTGCTGAAAGTTTACAAGTATTGATATGCAATTGATCTTACTGAAATTTCCCGCCAATGCTTTCTTGAGTAATTGCGCTTAATATTTCCGCAGTCACCGGATTTTAAAAGTACGTATTCAACGAACTAACTCTTTAACTTCCGGCGGCGTTGAAGGGCCAAATGAAAAAAAAAATCGTTCCAATGAAATACTAATTTGTTCTAACGATTTAAATAATCCATAACAGTTAGTAAATTGTTCAAACGGTTTTTTTATTTGGCCCTCCCACGCCGTCGTAGCCACTACTGCAGGCTTTGATTTTTTATATAAAAATTTATGTATAATAAATTATTTCAAGGAATTTGGGAATTTGTGTACATGTGATCTTGTTGAAGATCAACTGATACAATAACATCATTACTGATGGTGCCCGTCCGAAGTTATGGATTTTAGTCAGTATCAGTGTGTGTGTGTGTGTGTGTGTGTGTGTGTGTGTGTGTGTGTGTGTGTGATATTTAAGTTTCGTGGACTCAGTTTTTGGCGGGTTTTTTTCCAAAGTATACATATATGTTTTCATTCTTCAACTCAAACAATGGTCTCATATAAAAAGTTCAACATACACACTACCATCTGTACACAGATTTATTTACTGTAGGTTTATATAATAATAATCATTATGTCAAATTTCATCTGTAAATCTAGAATTGAAATATCGTATTTTTGAAAAATGATCTGAATGTATGCAACAAAGTTGTTTTTTCTTGAAAAAAAATAGTCTTGGGGTTTTACAATTTTCGCGAAAATATAAAAATGCTGGGATTTTTATGTCAAGATCAAAACATTATTTTACCTGCAAAACATCCAACTTTCCCTGTGGCATATGTGACAGAGTGATGTTTTCAACAATTTAATTATATGAAGGTTTTCAGTCCTAACATGTATAATAATCTATAGATGGCTGCGTATGGCTACATTGTACTTTATGTCTTCTCATTACAAGATCAAATATTTATTAATTTTCGGTTGTATTACATTATATCCAGTATCTATATGTGACAGATACCTCATAAGCCAAGAGCAAACACAATTACTAATGTATCACCAATGATATATAACTTGGTTGTCAAGCTAAAGGTTGACATGTATGGTACTATCAATAATAAATCGTATATTGTCTACTGTATGGTTTCAATTTTTGAAGTAATATTTCGTTTTCCTACTTCTTGGTTGGTATATGTTTTGTCAAATAAAACCTGTTTATGCTTTGCCGTAAATCAATTCAAAATGGTTCTGGTCCATCATTAGCTCTAGGCCATCATCGGCTCTGGTTCATAATTTTCTCTGGTCCATCATTGGCTCTAGTCTATGATTGGTTCTGGCCCATGACTGTTTTTGGTTCATCATTGGGTTTTGGTTCTGGTCCATCATTGGTTCTGGCCAATTATTGGTTTTGGTCCAGCATTGGTACCAGTACTGGTCCGTTATTGGTTCTGGTCTATCCATGGTACTGATCCATCATCGGTTCTGGTCTATCCTGGTACTGGTCCATCATTGGTTCTGATCTATCCTTGGAACTGATCAATCATTGGTTCTTGGCACATCATTGGGTCTGGTCCATCATTAACTCTAGCCTATGATTGGTACTGGCCCATGACTGATCTTGGTTTATCGCTGTATGGTTGGTTCTGGTTAGATCATTGGGTCTGGTCCATCATTAACTCTAGCCTATGATTGGTACTGGCCCATGACTGATCTTGGTTTATCGTTGTATGATTGGTTCTGGTCAGATCACTGGTTTTGGTCCATCATTGGTTCTAGTCTATCCTTGAAACTGATCCATCATTGGTTCTGGCACATCATTGGTTTTGGTCCACCATCAGTTCTGGTCCTTTTTTGGTTCTGGAATATGAATGGGTCGGGTCCAACATTGGTTTTGGTTCATCATCGATTCTGTTCTATGAATGGGTCTGGTCTAATATTGGTTTTGGTTCATTATTTGTTCTGGTCCACCACTGGTACTGTGTGGTATGCGAATCATCTTGTTTTGTTGGTATACATTTGTTCCAAGTTTAATAAAATCTCATTCAAGGATGTGAAAGTTATGGAGGATACTTGTTTGTACAAGGACTGACAGACGTGGTGATTCTTAGGATTTCTATACTCCCTATCAAACTACGGAGGAGGTAAATAGAGAAATATTACAGGTATATTAATATAAGAAAAAACAGTTTGTGATATATATATATATAATATATATGCTTATTAATTTTCTAATTAATAAAGTTTGTAATATGAAATGGTTTTGAGAGTATTATCAGGAGTCATGTATTGTATGTCATTTGGCATGTTGCTATAATAACTTGATAAATATAAAAGTCAAATATAATATGAACATATATCTACATGTATAATGTATCATGTCATGTGATATGATAATACCGAGGACTAATAATACATGACTTCATTTAAAAACGTGATTTTGTAGAATTTCAGTGTCGAGTTATGTCATATGATATTTTAATATTGCCTTAGGATATGTGATATTTTTAAGGACTTACGTTTCTCTGTTTGTTGTAAATGTCATATCACTTGTTATGTTTCAGTCTGCAGCTGCCGATCATTTCTGTTCTTTAGTATCATTTTATGTGATGTTGCATATACTCGTCTGATATTTCTCTAATGTTTTAAACGGCATTATATGCAGGTGCCCGTTTGTTTAAAAATTTAAAGGTTCATTGTTCTGTATACTAAATATTTTGTTTAGAAATTAATTTGTAGCACACACACACACACACACACACACACACACACACACACACACGTTAATATACAAAGGAGTAGACATGGGGATCAGTTTATTCATTGTATATTAAATATTGTGTTTCGAAAAAAACACGCAAACCAAAGATAGAAAGAGCTCTGAGGCGGATAAAGCCCATTTTTCAATTTAAACCTTTCCCTAGATGTTGGCATCAGTTTACTCATTGTTTCAAAATTAATTTTTAACGCTCTCTCTCTCTCTCTCTCTCTCTCTACAGAGAGAGAGATTACAAACATAGAAAGGGCTCTGAGAAAGAAAAAACCCACTTTTGAATTCATTTTTTCCCTAGATGTGGGCATTAGTGCATGTTAATGTCAATCTTAATTTTTTTTTTTTACCCGGAACCGAACTAATAGTGTATTATACTAAACAAAATGTATCATGGAAATTCCTCTCAGACGTAAAAATAGATTTGTTCCTACGTATGCGTGAGGTGGGTTTTTATATCCCAGTCAAAACTCACAAATGTCTTCATTTCCCTAGTAAGTAAGATGTAGTTTGATTTCATTTGTTGTCACATTAGTAGTCTCATTGAGGACGGGCACTGTAAGGGCACTGGCAAAATCAAACGGGCACTGTAAGGGCACTGGCAAAATCAAACGGGCACTGTAAGGGCACTGGCAAAATCAAACGGGCACTGTAAGGGCACTGGCAAAATCAAACGGGCACTGTAAGGGCACTGGCAAAATCAAAACCTTATATGCGAGTCACACGGGCGCTTCAGCGATTCTATCTTGGAAAGGGTTGTACACGGTGAAAATGCTACAATTAGTTGAATGTAACCAACACGCAGATGAAACCGTTAAAATTACACCAATTTTACCTTTTCAACCAACTTAAAAAATTAAACATTACTCCGAGGAAAACGTTATTAGAATAAGTTACAATTACTGTCGCTGATATTCTAACCTGATCCCTCTGGTCGCTGATATTCTAACCTGATCCCTCTGGTCGCTGAGATTCTAACCTGATCCCTCTGGTCGCTGAGATTCTAACCTGATCCCTCTGGTCGCTGAGATTCTAACCTGATCCCTCTGGCCGCTGAGATTCTAACCTGATCCCTCTGGTCGCTGAGATTCTAACCTGATCCCTCTGGTCGCTGAGATTCTAACCTGATCCCTCTGGTCGCTGAGATTCTAACCTGATCCCTCTGGTCGCTGAAATTCTAACCTGATCCCTCTGGCCGCTGAGATTCTAACGTGATCCCTCTGGTCGCTGAGATTCTAACGTGATCCCTCTGGTCGCTGAGATTCTAACCTGATCCCTCTGGTCGCTGAGATTCTAACCTGATCCCTCTGGTCGCTGAAATTCTAACCTGATCCCTCTGGCCGCTGAGATTCTAACCTGATCCCTCTGGTCGCTGAGATTCTAACCTGATCCCTCTGGTCGCTGAGATTCTAACCTGATCCCTCTGGCCCTACCTTCACAATCATATCTTCGCTAAGATTTTCCTTAACTTAAATCTGGCAAATTCAGAATCTGAATAATTTTGTTAGTTTTCAAAATATTCATGAATTTAAGGTGTCATTTTGAAGATCGATATGACCTTATATCATCGATATTCTAATTTTGTTGAAACTTTTTAGTTTTAGCAAGATAAAAGATCTACAGAATCAGGCTCCAGTTTCACAATCATTCCTTAGCTAAGATTTTCCTTAACTTAAATCTTGCAAATTTTCATATCTTTATAATTTTGTTAATTTTCAAGATATTGAGGAATTTAAGGTGTCGTTTTTAAGATCACTTCTAGATTAAAACATTTGCATTTAGTTTTGACAAAAATATTCATCAGTAGTTTCAAAAAGAGATTACAAAAATTTACTAAATTTAAGTTAAGGAAAATCTTAGCTAAGGAATGATTGTGAAACTGGAGCCTGGAACTTAATCTCCTGGATTAGACAGGACATTACGGGACGAAATTATAACGTTCCTTATCCCATAGATTCATATTCTGTTTATTCTCAATTAGAGGTAACACAAGGCGGCTGTAGCTTGTTTCACAGGTGGTTGGTTACTCTCTCGGAGTACTCGGCCTCACTTTCCTGGTAAAAGTTCGAATGTTTGATTTAATGTCTTGGTTTTTAATGTTTTTACTGTTTACTTTTGGGATTGTGATATGGACATGAACTAGTATGTGTTTATGATTAGTGTTATGGCCATTATATTTTTTATTATACTCACCCAACGTTTACAGTTAACAGGTAACACAGGAACCCAGTATGTTGGTTTATAAAATACATTGTACTTTTATCCCCGACAACATAAAAATAAAACTGATTATGATTCATAATAATATGAGAACATGTTTAACGATCCCCTGAATCAGAATAACGTTTCAGGATGCATGTTGCTTCAAGTTTCAAAACTTGACTATCTAATACCTTATTTATATTGCAGAAATCAGATACATAGATAACATGAGACTACATGTAACATAAGAATGAGATGAGGGATAACGTAATTTGAAGACAGGGGTTATATTTCCACCTGAATATGTTCATTTATAAATATTCTGCATGATTCAGACTCTAAATGGTGGTTTGCATACTGGTTAACACAAAAATCGGTGTTCTACAAAATCATCATAAAAAACCTGAATTGAGGCTTAAACTTGATCCATTTGGCGAGTTAGATACAGTAAAGGCCTGTCAGAACTTATGAACAGCTATGTGGATATGGATAGCTATTGGCCAAATTACTGCAAAGATACTGCTATTGTTCCAGGGAACTTAGATAGCCGATTATTTGTTAATTACGAGCTTCTATGTTTAACATTTTGCATTATATACATATCGAATTTAGAATATAAAAGCCTTATTAAACGTAAAATCATACGGACTGTTCTGCACCCCCTAGTTTTGCTCTTCATACCGAAAAATGTTGTGTTTCATGTACAGCACAAATACCCTCCCTTTATCCGTTCCTCGTATCCAAATTTTGAACATTGCATGAAGGGTAATTCTTAACATTTATACATTTTGTATGGGTAAAACCCGAACCGCACACCTGAAGGAAAATCTTGTTTTTACCCGTGTGATATTAATTAGTATGCAGGTCAATCAGGATCAAGTTGCTCGAAGCCTGATTAGTTTAATCAATGATTAACAAAAATTTAAAAAGACAATTAAAATTGAATTAACATAATCAAATTAGATAGTTTTATAATGACATGGTTGGGTTTGATGGAATTCTATTTACTTCCAACATTTTTAACTTTAATTTCGCAACAGATCTGAAATTATGAAAAATTCCTATTTTGACTAATCAATTGATTAAACTCATCAATCTTTGTGCAACTGCCCACAGGTGTGAGTTGCACCTGAGGCTCATTTAGATATATACAACAATTGATTTTTCTCGGTGTTATGAAAAAAGCCAAAAGATGTGGTATATACCTGTTTTGTAATACAACTACAGGTCTGCAAACCTTATAGGTTTGGTAGGTGATATGACTTTATTTAAAGTTATTTAAAGGAATATCAAAATGAGTACTAAGATAAAAACAAATACTTGATTTTATATTAAAGATAAATATATTATCTAAGTTACCTAGAACAAAAGTAATAGTTGCTGCCGAAAGCTGTCAAGACATAGTTAACACAGTCAGAGATTATCTAACAAATCGGCACAAACTCGTTAGATTTGAGTAAAACCTTCGACAGGTCTGTGCCCTGTATACCGTATGTACATTACCATTTTATTGAGTCTAGTATCTATCCTTATCAAGTGGAAGGTGAAAAATATTATAAAACCCACTTCTAAAAAACCTAGAACAAAGCTAGCAGCAAATAAGTCAACGTTATGTGTTTTTCATTGACAACATATATTCAATGACACGATGTTAACAAAAGTAATATGGCGTCAAACATAGGTACACATACTGTTACTGCATAATTGTTTTTATTGCTTTTTAAGATGTGTTTTATATACATTTTTCAATGTTTCTTAATTGGTATCCTTCCAGGTATCTTGTCTTTGTATACCTGTGGTTTGTTTACACTTTTTACGCGTTTTTGTTGTTCTTCAGTCATTTTCAGATGTCTCTATGCTTCTAAAATGTTCCCTTGTCTTTTTTGCAGTAACTTTCTATCTTTAGACACTTTCTCGTGGGTCCCTGTCAGACATTTTTCACGTGCCTCTATGCTCTTTGGACATATTCGCATTTCATACACCATTTTTATTCGAATGTCTTATAGGTCCTCAAAATTTCGAATTTTTTTAAGTAAAATGGATTCATATCCAGAATATGTGTTGTAGCAGTATTTACCTTTCCATAACTTCTAACTAATATCAGCTACATCATCTGGTTAAACAATAATACAATGACGTAGACACGATATCAAATTACCATTTACATAAATGTTATATATATATATATAATTGAAAATAAAGTAATTTGACACTATTATGGGTTCGTTATATGTTTGTTGTACAGACAATATTCGGTTTGAAATAAAATAAAAAATAGTAACCAATGTTCGTCCCACTCGTTCAGTCTATGTAGCTTTATATATATATAACATTATACTTCACATTGTTGTAAAGCTTCTGTTGTATCAAATCTGCATGACTGTATCTAAATACGTAACAAAATGCCAAGCAAACAGGCGTATTTTTCTGTGTAATTAGAAAGCTGAGATGGTAACTTCATATATTTTTATATGAAGCTTATGTTGCAGAAAAATGATGTTGCAACGACGGAAATTAATACACAAGATGAGGGATTAAATAAATGAATTTGTTATCAATTCACTTCGTGAAAAAAAACTTGATATATTAGTTTACATTATTGCGGCTTCACGTTACAAAATCTAGACACAAGTTAGTGGATTTTGTCTCATATTTCTGACATCGGTTACTATGGTTTATATTTGAAATACAAATACCAAAATCTTTGTCTAATGACGCTTGATGAGAAATATATATCGAGAGCGTATCAAAATCAGACTTATTATTATTATCAATCGTTTATACAAGTACCTTCTTGTTCTGGTAAGTGCATCAAGAATCTACATTACCTTTCCGGAGCACCCGAACACACTTTCTATGATGGAAGTGTTTAACGTCTTCGTCTTCTTTTCTTGTAAATGCAAGTTTTCAGTTTTTATTTTACTTTTTTGGATTGATATTTGAACATAGACTGACATGTCAATTCTTTTAATTCAGTATTGCTATAACTATCAACACCTTTCCCATTTAATCTACCTGTTTTGTTCTACGTATATGCCTTAATTATTTGTACGGTCACATAGGTATTGTAATTGGGTCACGACCCTTTAATTGCATGTATGTACCTACATTTGGCATGCAGCACATCCTCTTATGTTGGTTTACATTTGTGCAAAGTTTGATCAAAATACACCCACAGACATGGAATATATAAAGCGGATATAATATTGGGACAGACGACGGACGGACGGACAATATGATCCCTATAAACAATGTTTATCCCTTAACTTCGTTTGCGGGTATAAAATGTACAGCACCAAGGGGGATATAAATAGGGTTGAGCAAGCAGAGCAAGTTCGTGCTGTTTTCATATATTATATAAACAGGTTTTTAATTAATATGTTGCTAGATATGTTACTCAGTTATAGAAAACCACATATCTGAAATCATTTTTTTTTTTAGAAATATTTGAAATTTGTATATATAGTATGATTTTTGCTTGACATTTTAGGACCTCCGCGGCAAAACAGGTTTTGCTGTGAGGGTTGAACAAAATTTTAAATAAAGTCTACCAATCATTGAAGAAAAGATCAATCTAGTGCATAGGGACCAGATTTTGTTAAAGAAATGCGAGGCTTTCTTTTGAAAACTTGACAATTTACGGTTGAGGTCTTCTACGATTTTTTGTCTTCTAAAATGCGTTTACCGTGTATTGTTTGGTGTGAACAAGCTAATATATATAGCCGAATATGCCTCAACAATTTAATAGCCGAGTAATAATGAAACTTAGCTTTTATAATGTTAACTTGGATCATTGCTAAACCCTATTTAGATCAAAAGACAACGTGTATCGTTATGGTACATTGTTAGTATTGGGTTTTATTATTGCTTTCTCATTGACCGAGTGGTCTGAATCGCGCGCTAACGAATCGCAGTGCCTCTCACAGCCTAGGTTCGAATCCCACTCGGGACATAATTTAGTGTGAATATGTTTGTCAGTTCGAGATCGCCAGTTAAGGAAGAAATGTCAGTTAAATAGACGAGAAAGACAAAATATATGAAATGTATGCTTATCAAAACGTGCCATGAAAATCAACAAAAACTTTATGATCCGTAGCTAGATTAGAAACGTTGAGTTGGTCAGTGCATGATGAAGTCACACAGAGTGTGACTAGACGCCATTAGTACTGTAGTTTATAATTCCACCAGTATTATGAAAAATAAAATAGAAAATCGGAAATATGTTTTTTAACAACGCTCGCATGGCTTGGACACAAGTAATTGAAGTCGTGAAGAAATTCATTTCTTTGCTTTAGATGAATATTCAAATTTACTTTCGGAACTTATTCGTTTTTATCGTATACGAAATATTCACTCGTGATTGAATATTTTCACGGGTTGATTCCGTGTTGTATATTACTGCACGCTTTTCTGGATAAGGTATATAAGTAACACGCGTGTTTTAAAGTTATTCGAACCGGTTTCAAGGTGAGAGTATGTCTCACTCTGATTCAGAAAGGGAATCCAGGCGTGGAAAAAGGGTGCAAAAACCCACCCTGCCCTTTCCCCTTTATTATTTTTTCCCTTGTACTCTATATGTACCATGCTTTAAATATTTTAAACAAATGTTTCTTTAATATTTTATAATCATGTTCGTGGATATATAAATATATAAAGAGCTTGCAACTAGGCATCCTATTTTGATTGTTTGTGTTTTATTTTCATAGTCAAGAAAATATTTATTTTCGGAGGAACGGAGAAAATAACCTGTATTCATTGACAGACGCTATGTATAAATAAATATGTAATCACACACAAACATACCGGTCAATGACCTAATATAGGTATAAGTGAATAACGAATATACGTTTAAAAATGTATCTTACTATCATTGTTTCTAGAACACCAGCAATAACAAAGTTAGGTTATATATCCTGTTCGTGGTTGCGATGGATATTGCCAAATACATGGTTTTCAATTACAGATTATTTTCCACTGTTTTTAATTTATCTTTATTGTGTCATCTTTATTTCTGTTGTTATCTTTGTCTATTTGCAGACGGGCGTTTCCTTTTTCGGTTACAATTTCTGATCATTGCCATCTTTTGTAATGTATTGCATAACTATACACGAATTTAACATTTAACGCTGCACCAGCTTTCATGAGTTTTGAAATTTATGACACATAGTAAAAATCATGTCGAAAATATCACTACACCTATTTTGACATAAAATAATACAGGATATATAAAACATGCGATCGGACAACCATGGAATGATTATTTTCCATAGTTGCACCACCCCCAAGGAGTGTTTATGTTAATTTTCTTGTTTTTAAAGTTTTTCTTTGCTTTGCTGTTGGATTGTGATTTGGGCATAACTTGCCCAGTATGTTTTTACTAGAATAACACGGGCACAGATTACCATATATTGTAATATGTTGCTATGACACTCACGAGTTTCCTTCATTAAGATGTATCATTTACACGTAGGGTATAGGAAGTGTTAATTATGCTGGACAATATTACTGGAACCCTTGGTGTGTTTTCAGTGCATAGCGCAGCAGACAACAGAAAAATCGTGCAAATAATGATACATCAAATTTGGCACAATTTATTTTTAAGGGCTACTGATCAAATCTACCCGATTGGGCATTTGAAAATCCAAGATGGCTGCCAAAATAGTTGCCTGTAGATGATGTTTTGCAAAGAAATATTTGTAGTAGTCCAATTTATATGATCTTAGTATGAATTCCTATGTTTTCAGAGGGCTACTGATCAAATCTACCCGATTGGTCAATTAACAATCCAATATGGCGGTCATTTTTCAAGATGGCCGCCAAAATATTCGCCTGAAGTGTTTTGCTTAGAAATATTTGTAGTTGTCTAAGTTTTATGATCTAAGTGTGTATTTCTATATTTTTAGAGGGTTACCAATCAAGTCTACCCAATTGGCCAGTTAAAAATCCAAGATGGCGGCCATTTTATTTTTCAAGATGGCAACCAACATAGTCGTCTAAAGTTTTTTGCTTAGATATAATTTTAGTTCTCTAATTTTAATGAGGTAAGTGTGGTATCCAATGTTTTCAGACCTGTTGAAATATATGTTCGTGTTTATAAAGCACACGGAGACATATTTGTCACTGGCTTGTCTGTTTTTCCTCTTCTTACCCCGGCTTGTACATTTTCAAAGCAATGCATTCAATGCTGCTTGTTCCTGATCTGCTACTGTTCGCATATGCAGCTGTAGAGCAATGCAACGGGTGGTAGTGTTGTCCAGTGCCATAACTCTTCTTTCTGTGTCCACTCCCATTTAGCTGGATTTATAATGATTGCAATACAGTTGGTTGCCTGAGCTCAGATTATCTCAGCCTGGTATGTTGCATGTTTTGTATGTTCTCTTACGGCTGCCTGCTTGTGGAATTTAGTTGTACAACGGGTGCATCCAGGAACTGGGCAAAAAACAGCCTAGTTATTCTTTGTCAGTTGCTTTGCTGATCTGTTCTGACATGAGAACAAAGAACTTGTCCATTCTCTGCATGCCAAAACCACAGATCAATGTTGGATGCTGGTTGAGATTAGGTGAAAGTTTTAATAATATTTTCAACTACATGATGGATATTGTGAAGTGCAAGATGAATATTGTCAAATAAATAATGGTTTTTGTCAAGTACATGATTATTATTAACAAGTACATGATAGGTATCGCTCGGTAAAGGATGGTGGTGTCAAGAAGATGTTGATTACTGACAAGTGCATGATGAATCTTGCCAAGTACAATATGGCTTTTGTAAAGTATATGATGAGTATGGTCAAGTATTTGATGGATATTGTCAAGTAAATGATGGATATTGTGAAGCAACAAATCCATTTTGATATGCCATTAAATGAACAATTGCAAGGATAACAGATAGTCGACCTTAAAGTGTTTCTTCTTAGAAATTCTCTTGACCTGCTCTTGTTTGAAGAATGATTCATTGGTTTTCTTGATTTGAAAACACTTTCAGCTCGATTCTCTAGCCCTTACATGATAGAAACTGTTCTTTTTCCATCTTTGTGATCTGCAGCTATCATTTCAGTAAGAGTTGGTTTTGCAATGTTCTTTGTATCCAATATAATCATGTCTGCTGATTTATCTTGGAACGGATTACCTATTCTCTGCATTACTGCAATGGTTTTGTCTATTTATCATACAAAAGTTTCTGGGCTGCTGTTCCAGACACCAGACATAGCCAAGTATCCAGCCAGTTGGCGACTAATTTCAAATCACATTTAAATGTTTTTGCTGGAGTGACATATTGCAGAGATGAGCAAGTATTCATCGGGCATAGTTGATATTCTTATTTTGAAGGAAGTAATACACCAGTTCTGAAAATGCTTCCATTACAGTAGAATCCTTCTTCTCCTAAATCACAAAAGAAACTTCTCAATATTCTGATCACTTTATTTGCTTTATCAAAACATGCAACAGTTGATCAGCAGCAATGACAGGTGCCTGCTGTGGGTAAGAAAGCATTGTATCACAGATCTTAGCCTTGACATGCTTGATCTGTGCAACAGTGTGTGCCTGGTCGTGCCACATAAGCATCATTGTCGACGTGCTTACTTCAAATGATCAGGTCCTTTCTGTGTTTAATGATGGACTGACCCTGTAATGATGACTGCAACAGCCACATACTTAATTCTGAAAACTTACAATCTACATAATAATTCTGTCAAATGTTATTTGATCGACTCGGGTGCTAGTAAGATTCGGGTTTCTACTGGAAGAAGGTTGGTTGAGTTTTTTGTAATGTAGGCATGTAGAATATAGGTAATCGTATATGCTACTGGAAGCTATGGAACATTTTAACCTTCATTTTGACTGTAATTTGAGTGACCTATGTTCATTGCCAGGGTTATCCTGTTTGGATGTTGGGAAATGGACACACTTATATCTAAATACGTTTGAGCTGAAGTCGCAGTCGAAGTATACTCTATGTTGTAAAGACTGGGGACAGACCAATTAATTTTCTACATATTGTGCAACAGTGGCTGACACTGAGCCCCATACTAAGTTTATTAGCAGCAATATCACCAGGCTCGATATTGTCTGACAATCACTCCTGCAAGACGGTCATCAAATTGCACTTTAAACTTCTGTAGGTATATGTAACCAATCTCACATAGATGCACTTTTTCTACCCTCATCTAGTTGTGGTCGATTCTGTACACTAGCAACTCCTTTCTTTGAGCAATAGATGACAGTTGGGTCTTTGATGAGGACCAGTGTCAGAAGTCAATCCAATGAATGTGCTGACTGCTGAAACTAGGTATAGTCGCCAACACTCCACCCAACAAAGTCATGCATACGCACTAAATTCACTAAATAAAAATAAATATATTAAAATATTCCTAGTTCTTTAATCATGTTTTAAACAAACAAATATAGTTACGCAGGTTTGAAAACATAAAAATCCACATTCAGTTCATACAAATTGAAATTGAAAAATGGTCGCCATCTTGGATTTGTAATTGGCCAATCTAGGAGATTGCATCAGTAGCCCAGTGAATACAGGAATCCACACTAAGATCATGTTATTTGGACCACTACAAATATTTCCAAGCAAAACATTAGTTCAGACGACTTTTATGGCGACCATCTTAAAAATGGTCGCCATCTTGAATTTTCAATTGGTTAATCGAATAGATTTGAGCAGTAGCCCTCTGAAAAAATAGGAATCCACACTTAGATCATCCAAATTGGACATCTACAAATTTTTATTATGCAAAACATCATCTTCGGGCGACTATTTTGGCGGCCATCTTGAAAAAAGGCCGCCATCTTGGATATTTAAATAACCAATCTGGTAGATTTGATCAGTAGCTCTTAGAGATAAATTGTTCCAAATTTGATGCTTGTATCATCATTTGCACGATTCTTCTCAAAAATGGCTTTTATCTGCTCCACTAACAGTCTATTTCGTACACTTTATATTGTCAGCTGATTATGGCTACAGCATACCTGCTTTTCCTGCAACACAAATTTCTTTTTCAAGAATTTTTTTCAAGGAGTTATATCCCTCTTTATGATTTTATTCAGTGTAGATTATTGCATGTAATGTAGGATATTTACACATTGAACTGTCTACAATGTCGTCTATAGCACTGGAACTCTCATTGCCGTCCAAAGCAAACTAAATAAACTACGCCTATTATTACATTCGGTCTCAAACAGAGTTTAAAACAATAAAACATCACAAATGTAAATATATTTAATTCAAGTTTTTGCAACTGCCTCCTGACTTAAGCCCGTTTTTAATTTTTAAAGCTATTTGTTGAATGATAACTCGATAATCATATCCAATTTCAACTGCCCTTAACTACTATAGAAAAATAATTTGTTACTAAAAACACGCCCTTATGACTTTGACAACAGCCAACGCAACTACGAATGCATTTTGAAGCAAATTAACGACAAAACTGCTAAAAAGGACAAAAAGTTTAACACTGATTATAAAACCCCCGACTTTGGACGGCGACCGACCTCCAACACACACACACACACATACTCACACACACACACACACACACGCGCGTGCGCGCGGAACGAACACTTAACCAACTTGAGCTATCGTGCTGTAACATACATGTGCAGCATTAATGACATACTGAACATAAATAACGTAAACGGTTTGTCACACCACACACACACACACACACACACACACACACACACACACACACACACACACACGGACCGAGCACTCTACCAACGGACCTACCGTACATATCATTAATGACAAGAAATAACGTTATTTTTGCCCCCCCCCCTATACACACACACACACGAACTGCGCTATCGCAGTGGCATAAAGCGTAAATGACACAATGAACAAGAAAAACGTAAATTGTACCCCCCCCCCCCCCACACACACACACGAATCAAGCTCTCTACCAACTGCGCTATCGTAGTGGCATATAACGTAAATAACACAATGAACAAGGAAAACGTAAATTGTAACTTCCTAAAACACACACACACACGGAGCAAGCTCTCTACCAACTGCGCCATCGTAGTGGCATATAGCGAAAATGACATAATGAACAAGAAAAACGTAAATTGTATGTGTTTTGTTTTAATTGATTTGGATCTGCCTTATATTTAATCACTCTCTTACTGGCCGAGTTATGTGTCTTAATTTTGTCTTTTACATCGATCATATATCAAGCTGTTTCATCTAGTAATTGCTATTTCTGAAGACATTAATAGTCTTCTGATGTAGAATTACCATCCAAAGTTCGAAAAAACGATACATTTTGGCTTCACTTACCCTATAGAATTACTGATGTATGCCACAATTAATGATAGATTTAAAGTGAAACGTCTCTAAATTTGATATCTCATTTCCATTTATGATAGACTTGACGTCATTTCCGGTTCCGTCCATCGGATTAAATGTCGGTGTCAATTTTCATAGTTTTTCGTATTGAATTGTTGTTACGCAAGAAATCAATTCGGTACATGTCTAATAAATGTGTTTAAAGTTGTGTAATAAAGGCTTTTGGCCTGATGTGATATCCATCATCTCGATAAGTATGTGTTTTATGAATAATGGCTTTTGAAATAAAATACCAAAATGAAGAGTAAGAATACTTCGAGTCGTATTAAAATTTGAAAAGATGTATTAGCAGAAGATGACCTTGTCGACCTTTTACTGTTTGTAGTGTATTGTATTTCTTAAAACCAAGGAATGATTTAGAAAATAATTGATCGTGATATTTTTATGCCGATTTTTTTTAGATTGTTTTTAGAAAAAATCCTAATTTGAACTTTAAAACAGGTTCAATACAAATACTAGTAATAATAATCATAATAATCCAGATATCCAATATTAGATTGAAATTGCAAAAATGTTATTTTTCATACATAATAAAATTAAAGATTTTATTTTTTCTTAGCATCCGGTACCACTTCCTTGGTGGAAGTTTAAGTTTTATTTCGTACGTTGATTGTCCATAGAAATTATAGTTTTCGTAAACAGTTTGGTAGGATAACTATCGTTTTCGTAAACAGTTTGTCAGGGCAACTATCGTTTTCGTAAACAGTTTGTCAGGACAACTATCGTTTTCGTAAACAGTTTGTCATGACAACTATCGTTTTCGTAAACAGTTTGTCATGACAACTATCGTTTTCGTAAACAGTTTCACCAGACAATCTATCGTAAGCAGCAGACTAGACGCAAACTTCCGGAACAGCTTGTTGTCAAGTAGACAATTCCAATTGTCAAGAAACATTTTTTGTTGACGGTTGTAATTGTAAAATACAACTGGATATGGAACCGGAAGATGTCGTATTTCAAACATCTTGTTGGCCCATATATATTTTTTATATTTGTAAACCTGATATCTGTCTGTTAAGGCATATGATACCAGGAACCACGAGATATTGCAATCAAAATACGCCTTGTATCACATAACGGAAACACGGAAGTATATTTGTCAGGATTATTACAATCAGAAAATGTACAGGTAGTGATAAAAGTAGATTTAAACCCATTTTGCTGTACAAAGTAACAACAATGTAATGATGGGAGCGAGCTTGCACTTTGTACTGTTTTCTTTCTCTGAATCCGATATAAATTAAAGGCAAAGAAAAATTATCAGAAATAGTTAGCTTAGCAGAACATGTCACAAAATAAGGATCAAAATCTATATCACCCCTGGTTTGATTGGAGATGTTCATCTAGTTAGTCAGTCAGCCCAATCATTCTTCAGTATGACAGCCTTTACTTTTCACCACAGTATATTTACTGTACGCCCCTAGCACAACAGTTTAAATGTTATTTTTATATCAAGTTTACCACTGCTGATTATTTTGTCAATGACAGGTTAAAATATCATTGTTATGCTACTTATTCAAAACGTTATATACCCCATGGCACCATGGAATGTATTCAAATGTAATCAACTCATCAATGCTAGATATACATGTATGATAGTAGGTTTAGCTAAGCTTTCTTCGTCCAAAAATATCTTTAACTGTTTGACATAAAATCATGTGTTTAGCTTAATTTGTCCGTTTTTAAATTGTTTTCAAACTTGTTATTAAACGAACATTTATTTAATCATGATTGAAATAATATCTACTGGTTTTGTAGTTGAGGTTCATTAGACGTAGTAGGACGATCTCGCTTCCCTTCGAAATAATATGTACATTAGTTTCTAACCATTATAATTAATACTGAAATCGAGATTATTGTAGCATAAAGGACCCTACAATTTGAAATGAAGAGTTAAACAACAAACAAAACCTACATTTGGCAATAAAAACTAAGACGAAGGAAACGCCGAAATAAGGGCCATCAAGAACATACATAATACCAAAATAAATCAGGGCCACCAAACAAACAAAAACAAATTATTGTGAATTAGGAACACATCGCAACAAAAACATAGATTTAGGCCACAAGATATACAACAAAACTCGGGGAATCACAATAAACAAGGACACGCACAACACAACACACAGATTCAGGCCACATGATATACTCGGGGAATCACAACAAACAAGGACACGCACAACAAAACACATAGATTCAGGCCACATGATATACAACAAAACTCGGGTAATCACAACAAACAAGGACACGCACAACACAACACACAGATTCAGGCCACGTGATATACTCGGGAATCACAACAAACAAGGACACGCACAACAAAACACATAGATTCAGGCCACATGATATACAACAAAACTCGGGTAATCACAACAACAAGGACAACACGCACACACAACACACAGATTCAGGCCACATGATATACAACAAAACTCGGGTAATCACAACAAACAAGGACACGCACAACACAACACACAGATTCAGGCCACGTGATATACTCGGGGAATCACAACAAACAAGGACACGCACAACAAAACACATAGATTCAGGCCACATGATATACAACAAAACTCGGTAATCACAACAAACAAGGACACGCACAACACAACACACAGATTCAGGCCACATGATATACAACAAAACTCGGGTAATCACAACAAACAAGGACACGCACAACACAACACACAGATTCAGGCCACATGATATACAACAAAACTCGGGTAATCACAACAAACAAGGACACGCACAACACAACACACAGATTCAGGCCACATGATATACAACAAAACTCGGGTAATCACAACAAACAAGGACACGCACAACACAACACACAGATTCAGGCCACAAGATATACAACAAAACTCGGGGAATCACAATAAACAAGGACACGCACAACACAACACACAGATTCAGGCCACATGATATACTCGGGGAATCACAACAAACAAGGACACGCACAACAAAACACATAGATTCAGGCCACATGATATACAACAAAACTCGGGTAATCACAACAAACAAGGACACGCACAACACAACACACAGATTCAGGCCACGTGATATACTCGGGGAATCACAACAAACAAGGACACGCACAACAAAACACATAGATTCAGGCCACATGATATACAACAAAACTCGGGTAATCACAACAAACAAGGACACGCACAACACAACACACAGATTCAGGCCACATGATATACAACAAAACTCGGGTAATCACAACAAACAAGGACACGCACAACACAACACACAGATTCAGGCCACATGATATACAACAAAACTCGTGTAATCACAACAAACAAGGACACGCACAACACAACACACAGATTCAGGCCACGTGATATACAACAAAACTCGGGAAATCACAACAAACAAGGACACGCACAACACAACACTGGGAATCGTGGCCGCCAAAAACACAAATAAATTACTCAGGGGTTATAGCACAAAGAGCCCATCACGACAAATCACAGGAGATCATGGCCATTTAGGACACGCACAACATTACAGGTGATTTATATCGTTGATAAAGTGATTTTGTGAGCAGTTTTTTGATAAATGATTCGGAGACATTGATGGACGACAACCATATTTATTATTAAAATCCTCAAACTCTGTTTCCAATCCACATCAGCACAATTTAATGAAGTTAAACGAATGTAATTCCAAGTCAAAGCATAAACTAGACTGTTTATCTTATTGAAATTATTTGGTCTTTGAAGATCTAGACCTTATAAAAAATGTTATTTTGCTCGATTGTAGGAATGTTCTGAAATGGATCCGAACCAAACCATAACCAACTAAGTAGTGAAAACCAAAAGAATACAATCTTTGGTTTGATTGGTAATGTTTCTCTAGTGTGCCTCTGTCAATATACAACAATACATATCATAGAAAGCAACTAGACGTTTCCTATCTTGATGTGTAAATTCAAATTAAGGATTATCACAAAAATGAAAGCCAAAGGCTAAAACATAGCAAAGCTTCTGCAGCAGTAAGAATGGAAACGATAATCATTATAATGTTAGTCAAATGAGGGAGAAATATTTTATTTTTGTAACATTAAAACAAAATATCAGTGGTTCATAGATTACAAAATTATCTAATACTCCAATATTCCAATTCTACGTCTTAAAACAAAACAAAAACAGATAATATTGTCTGAGTGTTATGTTTTATATGTTTTATTAGCAGACAAGGCATAAAATATTGTAAAATTGAATACTTTGTCTAGAAACAGGCAGAAGATGAAATAAAGTCTTTTCTAGCGAACGTCTCTTGGTGTGAAATTCTATAGGTCTGTCGAAATATGATACCACTGATACTTCAGAAAATATGCGTGCTAGCATTTCTATTCTGACAGACAGAGGGAAGAAAATATAAAATCAATCAATTTTTCTTTTGGAAAAGAAGTCATATACATCTCAATATCTCACATATTGGTATCAGTTGCGTAATTAAACCTAAGTCTGTGAGTGTGGCTATGGGAAATTGAACATAAATCTTGAAGTGTTGTTACTTAATCAGAAACTGTACCTTGTTCACCATTCCCAGTTGGAAGATATACACATGGTCGGTTTAAAATCTTAATTCATCTTCTGCTACATAATCTTATTTATTTTCAGAAGTTTACTAACTAACCTAATGATTGAATCATGTTTCTGTTTAGTTAGTCTAATTACAATCTGATCTGTTTTATTTTTGGTTTGGTTTTGTGTTTTTATAATTTATTTTTAAAACTCTCTTTTGTGTGTTTTACCTAATATCAAGCTCCGAAACAACGTCAACTCACCTCCTAGCTCCGTATGACATAAAAGAGATACGAGTGTTGACCGCTGTTCGGATCAAATCTCCAAATAAATTGCGATGGGTGTGGTTAGAATCCCAAAAAAACATTCGGCAACCATCGACCGAAGCCGTTAAACTCATTCTTGCACCAGCTTTAATGCGATCTACGATGCAAAGCAATCGTCTAACGTCGCACTCAGTTACCTTATAGATGATTATGAATTGCAATAAACAAAATTGAAATAATGTTGTGGGTTTGTTTTTTTTAAATTCGATGCTAACTTGCATAACAAACTTATTAAATCTATTAAAATATAGTGGAAACTTTGTATTTGTAGAACCATAAAACATTGCCAAAGGTTGCCATATTTAAGTTTAGGAAACTCTTAGAACGATTGTAAAACTGGGGCAAGGTATATTTTATTTTAGTAAACTAGATTGGCAAAATTATACAAGAAATCAACATTCATTATTCTGATTCGTACATTGATTAGTATGTTATATATATATATATAATATATATATATATATATATATATATATATCCCATAAATAGTTTGGGTTTCAATATTGTTTTTTTTGACCGGAGATGATAACCTATTTGATTTTACATTGTTTATTATGGTTTTGGTCTATTAAACATCGCTAGGTATATTCTTTTTTATTCCATGTACTTGCATGACATTTAATTCCCCAGACTTCTAGTTTAATAAACAGTTGTTTCAGTAACATAATATTTGTATGATAATATTTGTATCATCTCTGTCTGTATCACGTACACATAGTTGTTGCTGCCCATTACACTACATATAATAGTAACGTTATACAATTTTCAAAGGAGTTTGTTTTATATATATATATATATATATATATATATATATATATATATATATATATATATATGATGTAAAGATATATTTTGCGTTAATTTAATATCAGTATGCTTCCTCTCCCAAAAACTTAACTTCTGTAGACACTTGTCTACACGATACCAGATGCTCTTTGGTATCATTTTACAAAAACGCAAGTTTACCAATATGAATGCTACTGCAGCAAAGATCTTCCCTATATTTAGAAAGCATTTTCTAATTAAGATTGTATAGAAACACGACACCAAAGTACTTCCCTACACCACTTGATATCGCGCGTGTTATAGCCTGAATTGTTTACCAGATTGAGTAAGGCATACATAGTTTTAACCTAATTTCCAGAATGAATATCTTACATCAGATAGTTTAGATTTTTGTTACAGAGCGATCAAAGGAAACCAAAACTTAATAAGTTCAATTTTTGAAATTTGGAACAAATTCTTAACATTCTGCATTTAAACAAGCATAGATGTTAATCAAATTGACTTTGTATAATTTATTATCGGAAATAAAATATACAAGTCATTATTTTATAGAAAAAAAATGTTATACAATATAAGCATTGCATAAACGCATGGTATTAAAAATAAATATACCAATCTATGTCCGAATCACAATCAGGAAGCAAAGTGAAAACTTTGAAACTTACATGTCAGGTTAAAACGTGAACTTCCACCAGGAACGTGATGCTGGGTGCTCCGGAAGGGTAAGTACCTCCTGTTTAGCTAGGTACATCCGCCACGTATGTAATCAAAATTGAGTGAAGGGTAGTTTTCTAAACGGGTCATCATCAAAGAAATTGATAAAATAAAAAATTGTTAAACCATGATATTTTATGCTGTGCATATACATATAATGTAATCATTATAATCCAAAATCTACTTCTGTAAACCACCGAGATCAATTCTGGTCTGATTTTGAACACAATGCTATTTTACAAGTGGGAGGGTCGGAGACGTCTAAGAGAAGTATACTCTTTATTCCAAAAGTCGTTCAAATGTCCGAAGTCTAAAAACTTATAGTCAGATAATGCTCATATAATTTTATTAAAAATGAGATTTTTAAAATACTTATTTTATTATTCTATGCTGCTCTGAGTTGCGTTGCTTATTGTCAAGCGTATGCTTTTCAGTTGGTAAACGGCCTTCTTTTTACAGTGTTTATAACAGAATAGAATCGTGATGACTTCAATTTTCTATTGTCAATTATTGTCAACTTTCCTCTTCACCTTTTCTCCTGCGTATGGTGTTTGTGTTTCACAGTTAAGATAGAGCTAGTTTCCACTACGTTAACTTTATACAACGAAGCAAGATGCTAAAAAATAAATTGTTGACTGAGGATATAGTGCACCTAGGCTTATCAAGGCCCCGAAAAAGTTTTAAGGCCGTCATCACAATATTGTTGATAAGTAATATGTCTCTGTATCTAAAATTATGCTGGATAAATTTGACGTCCCATAGTTCTATGTTCCTTCCATTCTCTTTTTGATTACACGCGTGGCGGGTGTAGCTAGTTTAACAGGAAAGTGCTTACCCTCCTTCAGGAACACCCGGCCTCACTTTTCGCGTGGAATTTACGTGTTTAACCCATTATGCCAGTTTTCAAAGTTTTAACTTTGTTTTGGGATTGTGATTTGGACATGAATTGGTATGTTTGTTTTTACTTTGTTTTGGGTTTGGACATGGATTAGTATGTTTGTTTTTACTTTCCTTTGGGATTGTGATTTGAACATGGATTGGTATGTTTTGTATTGATTATTTTTTCCATTAAATGCCTAAAATAACATAATCATTCCATTACTTAAATTTGTATCAAAATTACCCTATGTTGCATTTACATGAGTATATATAAATCCTACACATTTATAAATACTTATTTTTGAAAGATGAAACACTCCTAGATCGTATGTCCATTATGGTCAAATTTAGTTACATTTAGTTAAGTAAATAACTAAAATATTTGTTCAAATTCTATATGCAACCAAAGTCTACGGTTAAATAAGTATCGCCGAATTGGTACATGTGTACCCAGTTTTGACTGACAACAGCTCGATACTAAAGTATTTTGTTTTTAAAAAAATGAAAAAATATAATTTGAAATTCAATCTTGCTATATATGACAATACACTGGATGTGTACACATCTATAGAATGTTTTATAAAAATTAACAAGTTCGTTACCAATAGGAGATATTTTACCTCTAATTTCCTGTTTTATTCTGTACTCGTTATTTGATGCCTCTGAACTTTTTAATTGAAAAATACAAAATAGATGTAAAGATAAAGAATAAAAAGAAATTCTTTTGTGGAAAAATACCATATCAAATATCATAATTGTTAATTTTTCATTAAACAAAAATTTACACTTTGATTTGAAGGACGGTCAATCAATTTTGTAATTCAGTAACTAAGATACTGAGGAAAAGATACTCCGTCATATCGACTTTAGAAATAGTATAAATATTATCTCATACAGTATGGTGTAACCCTTACCCTCACCAGCTAGTAGTTGTACAGTACAGGCCTGTTGAAAGTTTAACATTGAGCTAACGAAAAGGAGACGAACCTCAGCTGCCTAGCGACCATGATGTGGATATCTTGTGGACGAACAGCTGTAGAGAACT
The DNA here is from genome assembly GCA_021292105.1 of Anadara kagoshimensis. NCBI lineage: Eukaryota > Metazoa > Mollusca > Bivalvia > Arcoida > Arcidae > Anadara > Anadara kagoshimensis. The sequence continues at coordinate 4,449,228 of CM037865.1, forward strand.
GTTGTAAAGCTGCCGATATAAAGTTAACGGTTATAGTGGCCGAGATGAGCTGCCGATATAAAGTTAACGGTTATAGTGGCCGAGATGAGCTGCCGATATAAAGTTAACGGTTATAGTGGCCGAGATGAGCTGCCGATATAAAGTTAACGGTTATAGTGGCCGAGATGAGCTGCCGATATAAAGTTAACGGTTATAGTGGCCGAGATGAGCTGCCGATATAAAGTTAACGGTTATAGTGGCCGAGATGAGCTGCCGATATAAAGTTAACGGTTATAGTGGCCGAGATGAGCTGCCGATATAAAGTTAACGGTTATAGTGGCCGAGATGAGCTGCCGATATAAAGTTAACGGTTATAGTGGCCGAGATGAGCTGCCGATATAAAGTTAACGGTTATAGTGGCCGAGATGAGCTGCCGATATAAAGTTAACGGTTATAGTGGCCGAGATGAGCTGCCGATATAAAGTTAACGGTTATAGTGGCCGAGATGAGCTGCCGATATAAAGTTAACGGTTATAGTGGCCGAGATGAGCTGCCGATATAAAGTTAACGGTTATAGTGGCCGAGATGAGCTGCCGATATAAAGTTAACGGTTATAGTGGCCGAGATGAGCTGCCGATATAAAGTTAACGGTTATAGTGGCCGAGATGAGCTGCCGATATAAAGTTAACGGTTATAGTGGCCGAGATGAGCTGCCGATATAAAGTTAACGGTTATAGTGGCCGAGATGAGCTGCCGATATAAAGTTAACGGTTATAGTGGCCGAGATGAGCTGCCGATATAAAGTTAACGGTTATAGTGGCCGAGATGAGCTGCCGATATAAAGTTAACGGTTATAGTGGCCGAGATGAGCTGCCGATATAAAGTTAACGGTTATAATGGCCGAGATGAGCTGCCGATATAAAGTTAACGGTTATAGTGGCCGAGATGAGCTGCCGATATAAAGTTAACGGTTATAGTGGACGAGATGAGCTGCCGATATAAAGTTAACGGTTATAGTGGCCGAGATGAGCTGCCGATATAAAGTTAACGGTTATAGTGGCCGAGATGAGCTGCCGATATAAAGTTAACGGTTATAGTGGCCGAGATGAGCTGCCGATATAAAGTTAACGGTTATAGTGGCCGAGATGAGCTGCCGATATAAAGTTAACGGTTATAGTGGCCGAGATGAGCTGCCGATATAAAGTTAACAGTTATAGTGGCCGAGATGAGCTGCCGATATAAAGTTAACGGTTATAGTGGCCGAGATGAGCTGCCGATATAAAGTTAACGGTTATAGTGGCCGAGATGAGCTGCCGATATAAAGTTAACGGTTATAGTGGCCGAGATGAGCTGCCGATATAAAGTTAACGGTTATAGTGGCCGAGATGAGCTGCCGATATAAAGTTAACGGTTATAGTGGCCGAGATGAGCTGCCGATATAAAGTTAACGGTTATAGTGGACGAGATGAGCTGCCGATATAAAGTTAACGGTTATAGTGGACGAGATGAGCTGCCGATATAAAGTTAACGGTTATAGTGGCCGAGATGAGCTGCCGATATAAAGTTAACGGTTATAGTGGCCGAGATGAGCTGCCGATATAAAGTTAACGGTTATAGTGGCCGAGATGAGCTGCCGATATAAAGTTAACGGTTATAGTGGCCGAGATGAGCTGCCGATTTGCCACTAATTCGTTTATCTATTGTTAAACTTTCTACAGGGTGTGTACTGTATTTTTACCTACAGTTCATACCTGTCGAAAGTTTAACACTGAGGTAACGAAAAGGAATCGATGGTAGTTTGCCGGAGTCCTAGGACATGGATAGCTAGTAACGGAAAACCTGCTGAGAGATAGATAACATCTTCGACATATATCTACCGAGAGGACGGCCGGTATGAGCTGTCGATTTGACACTTATTCGTTAGTGATAAACTCTTGACAGGCCTGTACTGTATCTGTTAATCACTATATTACATAGATCAAATCAATGATTGGTCTCGAATTACAACATATTCGGGATTTTTATTTCAAATCATTAATGACACATGTTTTCCTGATGACGATATTTTTAAAGGAAAAAGGATAAATCATTTTCCTATCATATTTCCAAATATCTATTGCCTATCTATGAAAACATAATAATGAGAAAATAGTTTTACCTGACAAGGCATACTGTAACGTCAAATTTAGATATTCATCAATAGATTATTTTCGCGCCGTTGTTTCAGTAACATAGTTTGTTCAAGTTTTTTTTTTTTTTTTTTTTTTTTTTTTTTTTTTGTTACGTAAACAAGTGTGTAAAATTATACACCATGATATTGGTTGTATATGTTGTAACATACCAGAGAGGACGGTGTTATGGAATGACCAGTTTCTGTGTGGTTACAGGATCACGCGAAACAGTTATTAAACCATGGTGATCATAAAACAAAATACACCGTATTAATGTCATCTATCCTTGTGAGCTTGAAATAAAAGACACGACTGATTCCTCAAGTTCTGCTTCATATTTAGACTTATACCTGAATTATGACGCACACGAAAGGCTACATTTGAAACTTTATGACAAAAGTGATGACTTCAATTTTTCTATTGTCAACTTTCTTTTTTATGCAACAATATACCTGCTTCTCCTGCTTATGGTGTATTTGTTTCCCAATTTATACGCTATGGTAGAGCTTGTTCTCACTACGGGGACTTTGTACAACGAAGTAGGCTGCTTGCAAATAAATTGTTGACTCAGGGATATTGCAAGCCTAGGCCCTCAAAAAGTTTTATGGCCGTCATCACAGTATTGTAAAATAAGTTTGATGTCTCTGTGTCCATGATTGCCCTGGATATATTTGACGTCTCATAGTTCCATGTTCCTTTCACACAATTTTGATTACACACGTGGCGGGTGTAGCTAGCTAAACAGGAGGTGCTTACCCTTCCGGAGCACCTGGCCTCACTTCCCTGGTAGAAGTTCACGTGTCTGACCTGGCTTATCAGTTACAAAGTTTTTGCTTTGCTTTTGATTGTGATTCGGACATGGATTAGTATGTTTTTTTTTTATTATAATACTACATTAAGTGCGTAAAACGCTAGAGGCATCTAGTCATTTGTCGTGATGGACACTGTTTATTATATTGGAGGTTTTATCAATGACCAGATGCACATGTCAAATCAGGTCGAAGAAGATAAAGGTTTTGTTATTTTCGTGACGAGTTCTGATAATTGACGAATCGACGGCCACGCCCACAATGTTCCGACAAAGCCCGGCATGTTTGAATATTCACACAATAAAAGAATAAAAACGCGGCCTTTATTGTGCCATTTAATGATGTTACTACACTACTGCGTCATTAGTTGCCGTAAGGCTGCTTTGGTACCGCGTTGGCGGCCAGTGTCGGATCATAAAATGTATGACCAGCAATACGTCAATTAGCTATACCTTTCTCCTTCATTTTACTGATAATCAAATCGAAATATACCCGTCCAAGTCCCAAAAACAAAGTAAAAACTTTGAAAACTGACTGCTCCGGAAGGGTAAGCACCCCCTGCTTTACCAGCTACCTCGTGTAAAATTAAATGAAATAAATGTAGAGCTATTCAGGGACGTCAAATATTTGCATGATAATTTTGAATACAAAGACATGATACCAAACCCATGGTACAAAAGTGGATCATCTTTATTTTTCATTTAAGAAATAAGGTAACTTTTTCGCAACTTTATAAAAACATTGGAAAATTTCTTTATGTCTTTATATTTACAATATTTATAAAAATAATTTTATTGTCGTCTTACATTTTCCATGTTAATTTGAAAGCAATTTTAAAATGCGCTGTTGGTTCACCTTCTCATAAAAATGGATGTCTCCCAACGAGAGCATTTGACATCTGACGTCATCAGTGCATTTTCCCTATACAGTGGCAAAGTATAGTTGGTGTCAAATACTTTATTTAAGCAAATATATTGCAATTGTAAATATATTAAAATAGTAAAGACAGACGTTGGCTGGTCATTTAAAGGCTAAATAGAGTTAACTATCATTCACAATTTACAAGAACGTATTTCTCTTTAATGTATAACCTTACTGAATAACCATTATACCCTATATACCATATAGTTTGACTGTGACATGGGCAGCTGTATTTTAATATAATTCAACCGGACATATGTGACCTTTGTCAGTGGACATCCCTGCTGATAGGGTGGCTTTAATTTACTGTAACATTGTTGCTTATTTATTTTAGAGACAGAATAATGTCAAACTCACAAAAGATAAACTGTCCATTGACCTTTAAGGCGCCATTGTTTTAGGTCACTGGCATTATAAGTTGTCCGTAACGTATTTTTAATTTTTGTTTGATTTCTAAATAATTATTATCATTATATCAAGAAAAAGTATAAGATTAAGTAGAATGAAGTAAAATAATAATAATAAAAGAATTTTTATAACTTTTTTGTCTTGTCTTTGTTAACAAATGACCTATAAAAATATATTAAGGATATGTCTTTAAAACAATGAAATACTAATTTTGACAATGAAATAGATTAAAGACAAGTAGTATAAACATACATGTACATTTAAGAATTGACTGCCATTTTTTCCTGGTTCATCAAGTAATGAACCAGATTTTAAAACTAGCAAATCTGATGATGAACTGCGAAGCAGTTCATTTTAGATTTGCAAGTTTTAAAATCTGGTTCATTACTTGATGAACCAGAAAAAATTACAGTCAATTCTTATATTTTCTATTTATTCTTTCTTTACGAGAGCAAAATTGCAAATTCCGTTGAATAAAATATGGTTCTCTTTTGGTTTGTCTTGTTTTTGTTTTCAATGTGAAACGTTCTTAGAGACTAACAATTCGTGCACTTCACATAGACCTTCTGTCGAAGGCATTGCTATATGTACACTAAATTAAACCGAGTCCACAGACCTCTTTTTCAGGGTAAAACGATCCGTGCGCTACACAGAGACCCGTTTAAGGCAAAAAGATGTGTACGGTTAACTGAGTCCATAGACCTCTTTTTCTTGGCAAAAAAATCGCTCGCTATGCTAAAAAGAGTCCCATTTTTCATGGAAATGGAAAACAGTTTGTAGGATTTTGACGAAAGACATCTGATGAAATCCAGATTCTATGATAACAAATGAAAAAGATACTTAGAAAAGCAACCAATATTATATTATATATTTTTGTCTTTTGGTCTTGTTTCATAATTGTTGTGACCGTCATCACTATTTTGGTGATGTTTCTATTATCTAAAATTATCATGAATAAATATTTAAAGTCTCAAAGTTCCATGTTTCTGTCATCATTAATCTTGATTTTGCACGTTGCGGCGAAATCTGGTTCATTACTTGATGAACCAGGAAAAAATGACAGTCAATTCTTATATTTTCTATTTATTCTTTCTTTACGAGAGCAAAATTGCAAATTCCGTTGAATAAAATAAATTCCAATGTTTTGAAAAAGAATTTTAACGGCGGACGTGACCTGCACATGGAACAGCTGTTCAGAAACATTACGCCCCGCCCATTTGACGTCATGTCTGGAAGAAACAAAATAGGTCATAAATCTTGGATAATATTTCAAATAAATTTTATTTCAGTCAATGACAAAAAATTACATATTCATATATATGGTCAAGTTACAGTTATTAAAGGTAGAGCTTGTTAAAAAAACAGACTTAATAGACGATAGAGTGCTCGACATCTAGACTTGCGGATTGGTATTCGACTCGGAAGTATTGGTATTCATGCGCGATGTGAAAAACTTATGTTTATGCGAATCTTGAAAAAAGAAATCAAACTGGGTTCAACGTAGAAGTTATTTTTCTATTGTAAATATATATCTTAAGACTACCAGTATACAGAACCGTAGTAAATCTGGAGAGAAGACTGTCATCCAACCATTCAACTCAACATACATAAACTAGATACATTTCATTCGTATCGAAATCCTATTGATGAATATTTGAATTTCATCTATCATCGAAATAAAAGATATGACTGATTATTTAAGTTCTGCTTCATATTTAGACGTATACCTACATTATGACGCCAACGAAAGGTTACATCTGAAGATGTTTGGCAAACGTGATGACTTCCAATTTTTCTATTTGAACTTTTCTTTAAGGCTTTATGTGCTTATGGTGTATTTGTTTCACAGTTATTACATTATGGTAGAGTTTCCTCCTACTGCGGAAACTTCAAATGACTACAAATAAAATGCTTTCTCAGAGATATTGCATAGCTTATATAGTCTTATAAAGGTTTTCAAATTTTTATGACCGTCATCACTATTTTGGTGATGTTTCTGTATTAAAAATTATCATGAATAAATATTTTAGTCTCAAAGTTCCATGTTTCTTTCATATACACGTTGTGGCGGGTATATATAGCTTAGCAGGAAGTGGCTACCTTTCCGAAGCATCCAGCCTACTTCCTTGAGTAAGTTCACTTGTTTTAGAAGTATTTGCTCTGTTGTTAGATTGTCGTCTGTCTATGAGCCCATATACGTTAGCATTTAATATACATTGTTTTCTGGTTTTATTCAATATTATATTGATTTTCAAAATGGTTCTCTTTTGGTTTGTCTTGTTTTTGTTTTCAATGTGAAACGTTCTTAGAGACTAACAATTCGTGCACTTCACATAGACCTTCTGTCGAAGGCATTGCTATATGTACACTAAATTAAACCGAGTCCACAGACCTCTTTTTCAGGAGAAAACGATCCGTGCGCTACACAGAGACCCGTTTTAGGCAAAGCGATGTGTACGGTTAACTGAGTCCAGAGACCTCTTTTTCTTGGCAAAAGAATCGCGCGCTATGCTAAAAAGAGTCCCATTTTTCATGGAAATGGAAAACAGTTTGTAGGATTTTGACGAAAGACATCTGATGAAATCCAGATTCTATGATAACAAATAAAAAAGATACTTAGAAAAGCAACCAATATTATATTATATTTTTTTGTCTTTTGGTCTTGTTTCATAATTTTTGTGACCGTCATCAATATTTTGGTGATGTTTCTGTATCCAAAATTATCATGAATAAATGTTTAAAGTCTCAAAGTTTCATGTTTCTGTCACCATTAATCTTGATTTTGCACGTTGTGGCGAATGCATGCTTATGGACCCATATGCGCGCGTTTGATTACGTTAGCCATTAATTTACATTGTTTTCTGGTTTTATTCAATATTATATTGATTTTCCAAACGGTGCTAGTTTGGTTTGTCTTGTTTTTGTTTTCAAAGTGAAACTTCTTAGGAACTAACAGTTCATGCACTTCACATAGGCCTTCTGTCGAAAGCAAAGCGATATTTAAGCTAAACCGTGGCCACAGACCTCTCTTTCAGGGCAAAACAAATTGTGTGCTATGCTAAAAGAGTCCCCTTTTACATGAAAATGGAAAGCAGTTTGTAGCATTTTGACGAAAGACTCTGATGGAATCCACGTTCTATTATGACAAATGAAAAAAGATACTTAGAAAAGCAACCAATATTAAAAGATTCTTTTATTCATAATTCAGCTATTTTCAGATTCATATCAAACTACAGTTCTGTATATATCAGCTTGCACAAACATAATTGAACGAATGACTTTAGAATTTGGTTTTGAGCAACTGAATAACTTCATTGTTAGCTATTCATAATTTCATAATTTAATCCGTGGGTATCTATGTCATGAGATTATTCTTCTTTCGTTTCACCTATCTGAGCATACATCCACGTGTCCACATTATGATATCAGTATCAGTGTGTATTCATTATGGAATCACACTAGTGTCAAAGATTGAACCATAAATCATACAATGGTTTATTTATTTCAGAATAACGACAAATGATATATGAAAGAAGAAAATAGAATGCTGGCTATCACTTACGGTAATATAAACCACAATACCTGGTGTAATTACACCATCAATTAGCCAAAAATTGTCAACTTGTTTTGTACGATATTGTCAGAACAGAATGTTTTTAATAGAATAAGGCGAGATATCGTATATACTATTTCAGTATCTAGAATACTTTTACGGGTAATTGAAAATCTTCCATGACAATTTTTCCCTAAATGTAGATTTTAACAAAAAAATTATTAACAGACGACCAACTTCCATTGTCATTTTTAAATATATTACCAATGACTCGTTTGTCTAACCCATGACATTGCAATTGATTGGAAAATATAGAGCATACATAATGTTACTCAGTTATTAGAGTTTTAGTTGAAAAACCGAGGGCAAAGTTTTTGTATTTTCTCTCCACTTTAACCCAGGTTGGTTACAACACCATAAAATATAGACAATTCACTCAATTATGTTATATATTTTATACTTTCTGTAGAAAGCAAACACAAACAATACCGATGTACATCCAAATCACAATCCCAAAAGAAAAGTGAAAACTGAGAAGGGAGTGTAAAAACTGCATAGAACACGGTTGTAAATAGTGTCAGCTGAACACGTTAACTTTTATCAGGGAATTAAAGGTTGATGTCATAAGAAATTGATTAACAACCAGTGATGTGATATTTGGCTTTTTGATTGTTTTTTGGCTGCAAGGAAACAATGCAATACAGTGCTTTGCTTGTTCGTGTTCCTTGATGCGTTGGCTATTGCCAAGTACAAATTTAATAATTACACAATTTCTCTCTCCTAAACTTTAATTAATATGGTCTCTTGTGTCTAATCTTTAATCAATCTAATGTCAAGTTAATGTTGCTAGTGAAGTGTAGCAATTGTGTGCAACGGCTCAGTCAAGATTCTTTCACTTTTATTGAGGCTGTCAGTTCTTGAATGATTCGAAAACTGGAGTACGTTGTGAAAATTTGACCTTAGTTTCACGAGCAAACTGACACATGAACAATTTTTCACTCTAGGATCAGTCAGAATAGGATTGAAATCTAAGCGGTATGAGACACTGTGCTAAGTGTGTACTTTAGACCACTCGTAAAATTTGTCACGACGACCGATGTAATAATTCCGAAAAACGCGTCTCGAGAAAAAAGACGAGGAACAGATTAAACTCGATTCTAAGAAATATTGGTTTGAGAAAAAAGGTAGAGACATTCAATCTCCGAGTCATACATTAATGGATTATATATTAATATATAAAACTGATATATCTTCATGAGATATGATATTAATCAGTATTTTATACTAGTAGTAAGTACATCATCTAAACAAAACCCACCTTTAATGTTTTATATATAGATCTGACGTAACTCATACAGGTGATCAATAAACCTTCTTTATCTATTATCCTTTGCCGTAAATAAGCAGTAATACTATATTGGGAAAAAAATCAATTTTTTATCTAGTATTATATGAGCTTGATGTTAGTATAAAAATCGGGTGTATTAGTTATATATACTCAGAAATTATTTTCAAACCATAAAAAATATTGTCGTTTTTATAATGTAGATGGATAAATTGGATTGCAACACTAAGGCCCATTATGTCGTGTGGGTTTGTTCAATCAATTTATTTCAGAAATGTTTACTTCAATTCCTATAAAACTAAAGAAATTACATGTACTCTGAAATATATTACAAGTTAATTTTATAGTTTAGACCATTCTTAGAAATTACCTTAAGCCATCAAATTTTAAGACATTATTTTGGGGCATAAAATTTTATACTTGTTATAAACTAAAAATTGACATTAACAATATCAGTAGGATCAGCTGGTTAAATAAAGCTGGTTACATATAAACGATTTATTTCTTTGATTTTATAAACAAAACAATTAAGTCGTTAGCTTTACTTTATAGTGTGCTATTTGTGATAACAGATGTGGTCAGGTATAGAGGAATCAATATTGTCTGTAAGTATGTATAAAACAAGATCTTTGATATGATATTATAATATAAATTGTTCTAGATGATGACATTGCAAAGACAATGCTTCAATGTTTTAAACAAAACCGCTTGATATTTGTCATTACACTAAGTGCTTGTCTAAATTCGGTGTGTGTGTGTGTGTGTGTGTGTGTGTGTGTGTGTGTTAAATTGCCACAATGAGTTTTATTTGTCGTGGTTTTTGTCCTTTGGTAATACCAAGAACATATTAAAGGTTTGGTCTGAAAACCTTAAATCTGACATTAGTTAGCCACATGAACATCCACGATAAAATTGGTACCGGGTGCCCCGGAAGGGTTAACGCCTCCTGATTCGTCAAGCGTGTAATTAAAATTGGGAATGAAAGGGCATATAACTATGGAACATCCAATTAATCCAGGTTTTGGAAACAGGAACATCTTATTTATCAGCAATATTGTGAAGGCGGTTTATATAATGTTTGAGAGCCTAACAAAGGTTAAGGTTGCAATCTCTTTGCGCCAACAATTTATTTGTAAGCAACTTGCTTTGTTAAAGTATAAAGTTCCCGAATAGGACGAGCTCTTTCATATCGTATTAATTGTGAAACAAATACACCATGATCACGTTTGTTATACAGTTGCAGCCTTTCATAGGTGTCATATTTGAGATAAGATTCCAAATATGATTCAATCGTGTCTTTTATTTCAGGCCCACCAGGCTAAATGATATTCACATACATGTAGTATCTAAAATTCATGAATATCAAGAGATAGAACGACATTTATATAACAGCCTTCTCTTCCGATTAATCCGATTAATCATGCTGCTACATAAAAACTTAAATGAACGTGAACTTCAAAGAAAGAGTTTTTAACCTAAAACACATTCAACATAGAACACAAAAAACAATAGATGCTAAAGAAAATCAGCTTAACTGTCGGTGATAGGTAGTAGAATAAGTGTGATGTTTAGATTTCCGTGAAGCAGTACAATCACAATACTGGATACCTTTTGGTCGTTATTTCCAAAACCCTGAGTTTTGTAACTAGTGGTTGACGCAGGATGTTGCAAGCCTAGGCTTATCAAGGCCCTCAAAATAATTTACAGCCGTCATCACAATATTGTTGATAAGTATGATGTCTCTGTATCCATAATTTCCCTGGATATATTTGACGTCCTATAGTTCCACGTTCTTTCATTCTCCATTTGAATTACACACCTTGTCGATGTAACTAGATAAACAGGAGTTGCTTAACATTCTGGAGCGCCGCCTCACTTCCTTGTTGGAAGTTAACGTGTCTACTTCACTTAAATTGTCAGTTTTCAAAGTTTTTCCTTTGCTTTGGGATTGTGATTTGAACGTAAATTGATACGATTGTTTTTTATTTTAATAGTACTATCTGTTATCTGGTTCTCTTTTTTGAAGTTGTCCTGTACTTCATTACAAGGCTTTCAACTAATAATACTGTCTTAAGGTAGTTGTACCAAACAATGTTTGTAGCGTGTCTGATTATCATTACATAACGCCGGTTTTTCTAGTTTTTCTAACATTCAAATTTACATAACTTGGTATATATTACACTACTTTTTAAAACCACCTACGTTTGAATGAGTTAAGTGCATTATAGATTCGTCTTATTGTTACATAACAACATGTGACCTACCTACACACATATGACAAGAACCTGATACATCGTATATTACAGAGATCAATCGTATCAATCCGCTTTTGTCTTTAATCAAACACATTCTATCATTATCTCAGTACACAGTACCTTCTTAGTTTACTGTCTAGCTCATTATAAATAAAAGAAAAACCATTAACTGGAAAACATGTAGTTGGTAACAGCCAACGCAATCAAAAACACAATTTAGTACAAGTGAATGAAAGCCAAACAAGACCTGAAGTTATAGTTCAGACTTTGAAAAGAGTAAGCACTCAAAGATGACAAGACAGGAAGGAAAAATTAAACAAAGACTGGTGCCACTAATTTTATGATTTCCGACTTTGCAAGGGTATTGAAGGCAATAATTGCCCTCAAAAAGCTTTATGGTCGTCACCACAGCATTGTTGATAAGTCCTGTGTCCAGGATTGCTCTGGATATATTTGACGTACCATAGTTTCTTGTTCCTTTCACACAATTTGATTCCACACGTGGCGGGTGTAGGTAACTAATCAAAAACAAACATATTAATCCATGTCCGAATCACAATCCAGAAGCAAAGTAAAAACTTTGGAACCGACAAGTTAGGCTAGACACGTGATCTTCCACCAGGGAAGTGAGGCCGGTGCTCCGGAAGGGTAAGCACCTCCCGTCTAGCCAGCTACACCCGCCACGTGTGTAATCAAAATTGTGTGAAAGGAACATGGAACTATGAGACGTCAAATATATCCAGGGCAATCCTGGACACAGAGACATCAAACTTATCAATAATACTGTGATGACGGCCATAAAACGTTTTGAGAGCCTTGATAAGCCTAGGCTTGCAATATCCCTGCGTCAACAATTTATTTGCAAGCAGCCTACTTCGTTGTACAAAGTCCCCGTAGTGGGAACAAGCTCTACCATAGCGTATTAATTGGGAAACAAATACACCATAAGCAGGAGAAGCAGGTATATTGCTGCATAAAAAAAGGAAAGTTGACAATAGAAAAATTGAAGTCATCACGTTTGTCATAAAGTTTCAAATGTAGCCTTTCGTGTGGGTCATAATTCAGGTATAAGTCTAAATATGAAGCAGAACTTGAGGAATCAGTCATGTCTTTTATTTCAAGCTCACTAGGATAGATGACATTTACAGTCTCCAAATTTAGGATACTTAAGAGACAGAAGGTCATCTATATATCTGTATGTTGAGTTGAATGATTTGGCGACAGTCTTTTCTCCAGATTTAACAAGGTTCTGCATTAATTCTGCTTCGTAAGAATAAAGAAACAAATCAGCAAGCAATGGTGCACAGTTTGTACCCATTGGTATTCCGATTGTTTGCTGAAAACTATATTACTAAACACAACAAATGTGTTATCTATAAAAAACTCCAACATTTTGTTAATGGTATCATCAATATATTTTTTTGTTTGGAATCCGTATGGTGCTTGACAGAGTCCCTGTTCAGTGCCAGATATTTGTATCTTGGCTTACCTTTTTTCGTAAAAGAAAGACAAGTAAAAGATTTCTTTAGGACGTTCTAAACAGGACGTGCTTAGCCTTCCGGAGCACCCGGCCTCATTTCCCTGGCGGAAGTTCACGTGTCTAACCTGCTTGTCGGTTTCAAATTTTTACTTTGCTTGTTAACTGTGATTCGGACATGGATTAGTATGTTTGTCTTTGTTAGAATCCTCCCTCTTCCTATACAATACACTATGTAATACAACTATAGACCATAAATTCGCACATTTATAATTTAGAATAAGGCTTATTTCACTTAACAGCGTACCAACAATCCAAATCCTTAAATTTACATATTTATCTATAACAGTAAACGCAATTAAAACACTTCTAATTTTACAACTATCTCTAAAATGTCGAGGCAGTTTGTAAAACTTAGATAAAAAGTATAGGAAGCATGTCTGTCCAAAGCAACCACGAACAACAATGGAACAAATCAACACGTGATCACCAGATAAACAAATAAATATCAATCTGATAACAATACTACCGGGTTTGGCAACGCGGATTTCATTGACGTGGTGTTATGTAACATCTCAGACATCTGACTGATTAATATACTTTTGGTCACATTAATAAAATCATGAACAAATTACATCAGCTCTTGAAACCTATTATGCTTTGAGAAAGAGAGTCATTGTAGAATCTTCCTCCTAACCCTTTTTACTTAAGATTAAGATGTAATCAGACAATAATTTTATTTTGATTTTTAATTACTATTTCTTTAGTTTTACAATATACACTTGTCGTTTACATCAAACACAAACATATAAGTCCCTCCTGTACTAACACAATCCAAAAATAAAAGTAAAAGATTTGGAACTTTGGAACTTGCAAATTAAACAAAATACGTAAACTTCACCCAGGGAAGTGAGATCGGGTGCTCCGTAAAGGTAAATACCTACTGTTTAAGTATCTTCACTAATCACATGTATAAGTTTAAAAAGAAATACAACAAAAGAAATTTTTATTACACCTGGTACGTAATGTAATACAGTAGTGTGGGGTACTGAGTATTTAATACCACAATATAGTTACCAGGTATTTTCATAAAAAGTGTTATTTAATAATGATCTTGCAAATACAAAAAAATGATATAAAAGATTGGTTAAGTTTGATATCATGTGTATGTGCTAACATGTATGTCAATCATGCATTAAGTGACAGTTTGTTAACAGATTAACGAGGAGTTTCACCTGTAATAACACCTGTAGTTAGGACTAGATACAATGAACAGGTATCATTTACACAAAAGTGTCGAATTTAATTTTTGCGTAATTTAACAGCCCTATCAACTTACTAAAATATGCAAACATTCAACAGAAATAGTCCCAAGGTTTGTGGTTGACTAAACCCGAGACATTGATACAGCCATAACTCAGAACAAACGGATCTATTAGCGATGTGTGACATAAACATTTCAGTAACAACTTGCCATTTAACATTTTAAAATTCTAAAAAGTTTTAAATTTCAAATGTGTTTTAGGAGATATCCGTTTTATTACGATTTAAATCTAAAATAAAAAAAGTTTACATTTTTTAGAAATAACTGAGCTATTCTGACAAAAAGTATTTTATTTAAATATCATTGCTTATTCCGGACCAACCAAGTTTTGGTTTTCCAAATAATTTGATAAAAATGCCCTCATAACAATATCTTACAAAAAGTGTGATATACCTCAAACTATGTACACACAATTTTAAATATGAACCAAAAGCGTCAATGAAAAAATGTGTGTTATACAATGAACAATATTATCCTTACTTAGCCCTTTAAGGTATAATATATCAATGAGCTCAATCAGCTAAATAAAAAAAACTTTTATACATAAATACAACAAACATACCAATTCATTGCCAAATCACAATCCAGAAGCAAAGTAAACATTTCGAAACTGACAAGTAAGGTTTAACACGTGAACGTCCACAAGAGAATTGAAGCCAGGTGCTCCGGAAGTGTAAGCATCTCTTGTTTAGCAAGCTACACCAGCCACGTGTGTAATCAAAATTGAGTGAAAGGAACATAGAACTATAGGGCATCAAATATATTGAGGGCAATCCTGGACACAGATTAAGAGACGTCAAATTCATCAACACTATTGTTATGACGACCATAAAACGTTTTGAGGGCCCTGATAGGCCTAAGCTTGAAATATCCATGGGTCAATAATTTATGTGTAAGCAGCTTGCTTCGTTGTATCTGTAGTGGAAACAAGCACTACCATGGCCTATGAACTGGGAAACAAATACACCATAAGCAGGAGAAGAAGATATATTGTTGCATAGAAAAAGAGAGTTGACAAAACATTGAAGTCGTGACGTTTGTCATACAGTTTTAAATTGAGGTATAAGTCTAAACTACAATACAATACTATTTTTCATTTTAACTTAATGTTTTTTCAATTTAATAGATTATATTATAAAGATAGATCTTTTCGAAACAATTTTCGCTAATGAAAACACTGTTCAATATACAAGGTTGTAAAGGTTTAGTCACTTTTGTGAAACGCATTTACGAGTATAGAGGATTTCTGACCATTTCAGTGGTGGTAAGACATTTGTATTACATTATTAGCTAGGGTTCTGGTTCATCAAACAATTATTTCAGAACAGTTATTTCAATTATTGTAGCTCACATATTTCAATATTCGCTTATTAATACAATAGATTTATAGTCCTAAATGTTTACTTAAAGTCAAGTTATTCTAAATGTAACCTTACACCTCCTGTTTTGAAAAGGTTTCAGAACAAACTCAATTTTCAGTCTCATATTTACACCTGCTTAAATGATTTAAATTTCAATAAATCAACTAGTGAATTATTAGCACAAAAATTGATATTCAATACTTTTTCGATTGATTTCCTTGTCTGCAGTTTTAAAACGTTTTGTATTCAGAACAGAACTGTAGTATGAAAGAATAGGAAACCTCATCTGATGGATACATGATACAACAGTTCAAGTTTCACAAAATTGGATGGTTTCTGTTTACAGCTAGGAGATAGCTACTATCCCATTACTGTATTTAAGAGTCTGGGGAAACAAAGCTATACAACTTGGTATTCTGTTCTCAAACTGCATTCAGGTCAAGGACTATGCCTATATATTAGTCATCGAAAAATAAAATGATGTTTTCAGTGGATTCCTTACAAATTTTAAAATTAGATGTTGACATTTAACAAAGCACTTAACAATTAACATTGCAGAGTTGTGTGTCATCATCAAATATGCTCTGTCACGTTATATCGTTGCATATAAAGGTGGTTATTTGCAGATAGGTGGGGAAGACAAAAATGTATTGTCAATTGATTTTCCAATTCAAGGTTTGTGTGGTTCGAACCTCACTAGGAATTTTTCTAATCTGATGGCATTGTAAAACCTTGTTACTTGTCTTTCTTATGAGGCCCATGTCTCAATAGACGGTAAAACACCTTTATAGATACGTTCTAAAAGGGTAGACAAACTTTGACCACTACAAATAACTAGTAGCAATTTAAACAGACTAAACATGATCAATTTGGTTTTCGGTTATTTATTGCTTCTGGTGTTTAATGTCAGATTTTTATTTTTCATTGTACTTTCATGACTGTTCCACATGCGCATTTGCTTCATTTAAAATGTGTTATTATCAAAAGGTCGTAAAAAAAGAATTTGCTCCAGACAAATAAAACAATAAAGAAAGAACTTATAAAATGTTTCTAATTTACAAAATTTCTTCTAAGATAAGGTTTTTATTTAATTTTCTCAAAATCTACACAGTTTTCCAACGTTAAACTATTGCTTGAGGGTTTTGAACTTTTGTTTTCAAAAAGATATATTATATTTTGCGTTTGTTATTCTATCCCTAAAGTTGGACAACTGATGATTTTAATTCTGTATGTCAGAATGTTGGCCAGGTTAAATTGATGTATTGTTGGTTGTAAAATACAGTTGGATGGTCAGAGTATCACGTAATTACAAGAAATAATATTGACCACTGACTATAAAATTAAGTCTAATAACATTATTACCAAAAACACAAATTCATGTCCAAATCAAAATCCAGTTACTTCATTAGAAAACTTTTATTCCATTACCTGTCAAATTAGGGACTAGCATATGGATATTGCAAGCCTAGGCTTATGAAGGCCCTCAAAAAGTTTTATGGCCGTCATCACAGTATTGTTGATAAGTTTGACGTCTCTGTGTCCAAGAATGTTCTGGATATATTTGACGTCCCATAGTTCCATGTTCCTATACATGATTTCGATTACACACGTGGCGGTGTAACTAGCTAAACAGGAGGTGCTTACCCTTCCGGAGCACCCGGCCTCATTTACCTGGTGAAAGTTCACGTGTCTAACCTAGCTTGTCAGTTCTAAAGTGTTTGCTTTGCTTCTGGATTGTGATTCGAACATGGATTTGTATGTTTGTTTTTGATATGGACTACGATAGAGCCAGTAAGACCAGGAGAACTCACTGCTGTTTAAGAAAAACTGCTTAACTACAAGGGTCGATTTGGAAGTATCGATGACAGTATCATCTACACTGAGTGCATAAAGTTTCAATAGTAAGATTATTGACGAAATGGAGATGTCTATATATTAAATTTAATAATACCTCCTTACGTATGTGGAATACGAGCTTATAATCCTTTGGGAGATTATAAAACACTTTTTTTTACTTTTTAATAAGCAAAGTGAAATGAGGAGCGAATGTTTACCAGATACATACGAATAAGCCCTTCAAGCGATAAATATCTACCTAAAATTTACGTACGTAACCTTCATCGTGTAGATTACAAGACACTAGTTTTGACTATTTGTTTCATATAATAAAGAACGACAACTTACTATATATACTTACTAATAAGTCTTTCAAACGATTAGCAGGTTTAAAATTGAAACTAAATAACCTGTTAATAAAACAAAATCACTAATAAAGCCAAATCGTTGTTAAGCGTTAAAAATGTCGAATCATAATAGTTATTAGAAAGTGGAACGTGACATTGCATACCAAATTGGTCAAAACTGCAGTCTACGCATTACAATAAAATAGGCGCGATACATGTTGTTAATTAAGTAATTAATATATTGAGAACAAAACAGTTGTATTCTAAAACACAAACATTTCTTGTGAAATGTTACTTCGGGCCTATATTAGGCTAAAATTATACCTACCAACGTTTAATTATTTGATACACGGCAAATCTATGGTTTCTGTTTGATAATTATATAGGTTCATTAGCAAGCTTATATAAAAAGAGATTTTCAAGATTTAAATTCAGTACGTTCTTACATACACCCGGCCTCACTTTCCTGGTGGAAGTTCGCGTGTCTTACCTAACTTGTCAGTTCCAAAGTTTTTGCTTTGCTTCTGGATTGTGATTCGGACATGGATTAGTATGTTTGTTTTTGATACATAAACATGAACTTACAATGCTTTGGGAGATTATAATTTTTTTCTTTAACTATTTTAATATCATTAATTGATATTATATTCAGACACGAAACTTTACCGGATACTTTTTGTAAGTCCTCCAAGCCATATATGCGTTATACATTTTATACATAATTTCTAAAATTGAGATAACTCGTTATCAACACAAAACTCCTAGTGGTTATTTAATTGAAGGTACGTGTAAAGACAGCCAAACCAGACAAAAAATTGTTATTACATAATGATTATGAAATTGGATAAAACACTTTGATTAACCACAAAAGACCTTTCGGTTAGTATATTTTATATACAAGTTAGCTTTTAAATAAGCACGTGTATATTGGTCAAAGGCACTAGTTATCTTTTAAGTATTATGGACCTGGGATGAAGACACTATGTTCGAATATGAAACTTAATATTATAATAGCGGTAACCAAAATATTGGTTTAAGACTTTTTTTATAGTCGTCAAATAAGGAAAAAATTAACGTTTACTTTGCAGTTGACATTGAAAGCATGTTAAGGCAACTTTTGGTATTGGTTTTCAAAACAACAAGTGTTGCAAACCAAACAACTACCAGTGGGGTTCTACTTCAAGTGCATATCGGTTCGATTGTGGTAGATTCATTAGTATGCCTAAAAAATAAATGAAGATTTTTCTAGATATTAAATACAATACTCTCTTAGATATACAGAATATGTCCAAAAATTCTTTGGGAGATTATTAAACATGATTTTTGACTTTTTAATAAATAAATCGATTTCATCAAATGAGGACCTAAAACTTACCAGATACTAACTTATAAACCCTTCAAGCTATAAATGCGTATTAAATTTCATAAATAATTTGGAAAATTTAAATACATCGTCATTAAAACTAAATCCCCAATGGCTACTTAAATTAAAGAGCAAAATGCATATTCTAATTTGTTATTGGAAATTCAATATTTCCTCTTTTGAAACATTCTACCTGTATCTATTTCTACCTCTCTGTAACACAATACTGATAAATATTAAGCTTTAATTACTCTACTGATATCTGACAGATCACAGATCCAAAGCAGCAATACCAAATGTATTATGCATATATTTATTAAGCATTTCATACAGCCATCAATCTTATTTACAAAAAGACATCAGTGTCCCTCGATAAGTTTTATGCACGTATCGCAATATTGTTGTAAAATCTCTGTTTCCAATATTATCCTGGATATATTTGACGTCCCTAAGTTCCTTGTTCTTTTGTTCTCTGTTTTTGGATTCTAAAGTGATTGGTGTAACTAAGTAAACATTTGGAGCTAACCCTTCCGGAGCGTCCGGCTTTATTGCCCTTAATGAAGTTTGGGTGTTATCTTAAGTCGTAAGTTATCAAAATTCTTTCTTTGCATTTGGATTATAATTTGGACATGGACCGGCATGTTTGTGTTTGATTAAAATTAGTGTCATTGATAAATTTAGCAAAGCGCTACATCTGTCCTGTCGTTAAACATGAAATATATTAATAAATGTGAAAGCTACTTGTCTATATACATTAGCCTAGGCTGGCAGTCACCAGAATACTGTGGTAAATATGATACCTCTGTATCAAAAATGGTTTTTTTTTTTTTTTTTGGATGTCCCAAAGTCCTAAGTTTCTTTTCCTTCTCAATTTTGATTTTACATGAAGCTGTTACAGGTAGCTAAACAGGAGATGCTTACCCTTCCGAAGCACCCGGCCACCAGTTTGTATGTTTACTTTAATTTACAATTTTTCAAAGTTGTTACTTTGAGTTTGAATTGTGATTTGGACAGAGCTCAATATTGTTAATGTTTGATGTTTTAAAAAACTATCAATAATTTTTCACTTACAATAACGTTTATGTTATGTGCAATTTTACAAGATGGGGTAATTTACAAACCAGTAATTATTTTGAATAATTATTAATTAAAATATATGGTTGCATAAGCTTTTTCTTTGAATTTAAATTTAAGACTCCATTTTTTAGACTTGTTTAAATTTTTTAAATATGCATATAAATGATACATGTTTGTAAAATAGGTATATAGGTGAGTGACCTTTAATAGCTAATGGTCATGAATTCCAGTGTCCAACCATTATTGGACTCAATAAGTAGTTGTCCTTTCTCGTACTGACTTGGTTTGCTGTTTATCATAGACTTATATTGCGGTATGTTCATGGTTGCGAAGGTCATTTTATCATTTGGCATTGTATCATGTTCTTGGTTTCGTTGTCTATTGAATCATGAGAAATAAATTATGTTTTATATTTTCTGGGTTTTCTGCGTTTACACTAAAAAGGGAATTCCGTAACGCATATACATGGTCTGGCTCAATAGAAGTGTTGAATAAGTGTCCTCGGGGATTCTATGCACAGGTGTGATTACTTTTTTTAAATTAAGTTTCGTCTTCTGGGCTTGATTATGCTAACATTTACCAAAAGCGGAAACACAATTAATACAATATCTTAAGTTTGATTTAATAGTTTTGGTTTCAAGCATGAGCTGTATGTTTTGTCTATTATTCTATCAGTTCCAACGCTATGCAAAACAAAAAATCTGCAACTGAATGCCAAGCATTCGACAACCAAAACAACTCAGATCACGACAAAATTGAAAATAAGTGAGATAACAAGCGTGTCGTGTGCTGTAGAATCAGCACAGGTGTACAAAAGCAAATGTTAATCTAACATAACGGTTTATTGTAATGTTACAAAAAGTAAAAATATTGAGAACTTACAAAAAATAGAAACATTATTGTATAATGCTATTAGATACAAGTCGTGTTTTTGTTGGGTTACATTATCATGCTGTATTATTTTGTAATTTTTTTTTGTATTAGTTTGCAACTCTAGCATAAATATAAGTCTATTTGTAGAATTATCAAAAGCACACATACTAATACATGTCCGAATCACAATCCAGAAGCAAAGTAAACACTTTGAAACTGACAAGTTAGGTTAGACACTTGAACTTCCACCAAGGAAGTGAGACCGAGTGCTCCCGAAGGGTGAACACCTCCTGTTTAGCTAGCTACACCCGCCACGTGTGTAGTCAAAATTGTGTGAAAGGAACATGGAACTATGAGACGTCAAATATATCCAGGGCAATCCTGGACACAGAGACGTCAAACTTATCAACAATACTGTGATGACGGCCATAAAACTTTATGAGGGCCTTGATAAACCTAGGCTTGCAATATCCCCGAGTCAACAATTTATTTTAAGCAGCCTACTTCGTTGTACTAAGTCCCTGTAGTGGGAACAGGCTCTTTCATAGCGTATTAATTGGGAAACAAATACACCATAAGCAGGAGAAGCAGGTATATTGTTGCATAAAAAAAGAAAGTTGACAATAGAAAAATTGAAGTCATCACTTTTGTCATAAAGTTTCAAATGTAGCCTTTCGTGTGCGTAATAATTTGGGTATAAGTCTAAATATGAAGCAGAACTTGAGGAATCAGCCATGTCTTTTATTTCAAGCCCACTAGGATAGATGCCATTCACATAGTCACCAAATTTAGGATTGTTAACAGACCGAACATCATCTATATACAATGTATCTGAATGTTGAGTTGAATGATTTGGTGACAATCTTCTCTCCAGATTTAACAAGGTTCTGCATAAATTATGCTTCATAAGAATAAAGAAACAAATCAGCAAGCAATGGTGCACAGTGTGTACCCATTGGTATACCGATTGTTTGCTGAAAAACTATATTACCAAACACAACAAATATGTTATCTATCAAAACCTCCAACATTTTGTTGATGGTATCTTCAGTATATTTTTGTTTGTAATCCGTATGATGCTTGACAAAATAACCAGAATCCCTGTTCAGCACCAGATATTTGTATCTTGGCTTATCGTTTTTCTAAAAGAATGACGAGTGAATAATTTTTAGACGTTCATTCAATTTAGAATGAGGGATAGTGGTGTATAGTGTAGAAAAATAAAAATATTTTTATACTTTTTACACGAGATAAAGTATTAGAAGCGAGATGTTCAAGTAAGTCTTTAGAATTTTTTGAGAATCCACATTTGGTAGTCATTTTTGTAATTGTGCTACTTACTTTGTGTATATTTATAAATAATTTATTTATTTGTCATGCTTATGTCTATATTTTATATTGCGTTAGTCTTTTGGTTGATTTTTTCCATTTTATCAACAAGCCCCTAAGTTTAAATGCCATCATCACAATATTCCTCTTTTTTAATCTCAACTTTGTTTCCGCATGTTGTGGGTGTGGCTACCTAAACAGGAGGTACTTACCCTAACCGATCACTTAATATACCTGTTTGAAAGAATTTGCTTTGTTTTTGGAATTGTTATTTGGACAAACAGATATAAAGATGACGTTCTGTCTCTTAACAATCCTAAATTTGAAGACTGTGAATACCATCTATCCTAGCGAGTTTGAACTAAAAGATACGACTGATTTCTTAAGTTATCCTTCATATTTAGACTTATACATCGATCATGACGACCACGAAAGGTTACATTTGAAACTGAACGTCAGACGTGATGACTTCAATTTTTCTTTTGTCATCTTTCCTTTTCTATGCAGAAATATACCTGCTTCTCCTGCTTATTGTGCATTTGTGTCCCAGTAAATACGCTATGGTAGAGTTCGTTCCCACTATGGGAACTATATACAACGAAATAAGCTGTTTACAAATAAATTGTTGACCAATGGATATTGCAAGCCCAGGCATATCAGAGTCCACGGTTGCCCCGGATATGATTTGACGTTTCATGTTCCTTTCACTCAATTTTGATTACACACGTGGCGGGTGTAGCAAGCTAAACAGGAGGTGCTTAGCCTTCAGGATCACCCGGCCTCACTTCCTTGTTGATAGTTCGCGAGTATAACCTAACTTGTCAGTTTCAAAGTTTTTGCTTTGCTTCTAGATTGTGATTTGGACATGTATGAGTATGTTTGTTTTTATCAGTACGTTTTTTAATGAACCATATATTTCTGTTACGGTCTTTACCCTTTCCTCTGTTAACCCGTTCTCAATTTCCTGATAGAGTTCGCGTGTTTACCTCAATTTGTCAGTTTCAAAGTTTTTACATCGCCTTGCAGGTATTGTTTGTGATTGATTTCTTCTTGTGCTTACCCTTCCAGAGCACCCGGCCTCGCTTCCCTGGTGGAAGTTCACGTGTCTGACCTATCTTGTCAGTTCCAAAGTTTTTAATTTTCTTTTGGATTGTGATTCGGATATGGATTAGTATGGTTTTTATTTTTGGAATGTCAAGTAGCTTAGGTTGTTTTAAGTCACTTAATAATGACTGCGGCCCCTCTCGCAGCCTAGGATCGAAATCAACAGAGTTGATCCTTAACTGAAATTTTATCAGTTCGTTTGGCGAGTGTCCATGCGTCCGCCATCCCAGAATTAACCACTTCGATCGATGTAAGCTGTGTGATCTTGAAGTATGGTCTAAAGCTGATTTGAATGGCTAAATCACATTTTTAGGATTCTGACCATTTAAGGTATAATTCAAATGCATTTCATTTTCAGCATCGGTATGGAACATCGAGTCGACTTGTGAATTAAGGTTAGTAGTTTTCTTATATTATATTATAATTCTATTATCAATTATATCAGTTGTCTATGTGAGCTTTAGACTTATATTGGTACATTTTTGCAATATAGTGCTAGTACCAGTTAGATAACACTGGAGTATTCAAATGTGCCCATGACTGGTTGTGTTTATAATGAATGTGTATGTTTTGTACTAGCGCGCATTAAAGGAGACTTCTATGTACTAGCTTACCAAGGTAGCAGTTTCAGCGTTGATGTTCTGTCACATAGGTCAGTGATAATATGAAATGAAGTAATTTACTTAAGGACAAGACATGGTCTTGGTCGGATTCGACCTACGACCCTTTGGATTTGGAGAAGTTTCCATGATGCATTCCATGCGCTTGTAATAGACATGCCAATTTTTTTTTTACTTAAATTATGAAGTGTATAGCAAAAATTTGTATTTGGCAATCATTTCGAAACCAAGATTTTCTGTAAGTTGAAATTTTAGGAAATATTTTTGGGGAAATAAGAAATTTTACTAGGTGTAAGCATGAAAAGGCACCATAAATTTCTGAATATCTTAACAATAAACAAAATTATCAATGTTCCCAATGTTAGTTAAGGGAAGTATTAATAAAGGAAGGATTGTAAATTTGGGTTCAAATAGGTGTAATAAAGTATGTTTATATTTTATTTCCATTTATGTCATTAGTGTCATTTGTGAAAAGAATAGACATTTATGAAAAATACCGATTTTATCGGAAATAAAGAATCGCAATTGCTTCATGGTTCGGTCACTTAACAGAGACAAAAATATTGACACTACAAAATCTTAGACACTAGAAATCAATACCTAAAAACTTATTTTTATCATTTCTGAGTTTTTGTTTTTTATATCACAAAGAAAAAAGCAAAAAGGGCTAATTACAATATTATGTTAAACCTTAAAATTGACATTTCAAAAAAATGTAGAAACCAATACCAAAATCCTGCATATTTTCTTTTTTTGTTTTTAGTACTTTGTAGTTTGTTTAATTATATAACAAAGAAAAATATTTTAAAAAGCTCATTTCAATATTAATGATGTTAACCTTATCCATGTCGTATTACTGTATGGTCGTGCTTTATTTACACCTTTGTCTTAAGTTTAAATAATGGATCACTTTCCTTTATTCATTATCTGTTCAAGCTTAAGAAGTTACGGATATTAGCATTTTCACTTTAGGGGTTAAATACTTACTTACTCAACCTCGCCCCCAAATATATTCTCTCTGCTTTAAGTAACCATCACACCCTAACATCTAAATGAACCGTTTTGTAATACTATACTCCATAAAAATCAACTTTAAAACTACATTATAGGTAGTTAATGCATATTTACATTTCGTGTATTTATTGACATACAAGTCAATCCATGTACCTTAAACATCAAATATGATGACATTACTTTGTTAAATAACATACACTTAAAACAATATGAATTTATACGCGTTAAATATGATACCTTGTGTAATACTAACATCAAATTACATATAATAAATATTAATTATGCACTACACATGATCCGGAGATACACATGTACACGTATGTAAATTTTAATTAAGATGAAATAACAAACATAAAATCGTGACTAATCCCTAAAGCCTTCTAATGGAAAGAGGCTATCACAAAATGAAACTGAATACGCTAACAAAAGTTAACAAAACAACCTGTCCTATTCTTCATGTTCAAATAGATTGACCAAACAAAATAGCCTTAGTATTATGAGATTGCGCG
Organism: Anadara kagoshimensis; assembly: GCA_021292105.1. NCBI lineage: Eukaryota > Metazoa > Mollusca > Bivalvia > Arcoida > Arcidae > Anadara > Anadara kagoshimensis. The sequence goes on from CM037865.1 coordinate 4,474,903, forward strand.
ATAGACTGAGGGCGATATATGATCCCGACTACCTCTTCTGATATAAAGTCGTTTGGTTTGCTTCTACCACATGCTCCGTGCGTTATTAGTATCAATATGGCGGATCAGGTTGCATACGGCTCAGTTTACAAGTCAATACAACTTGATTTGGGTTTAACTTGTATCACATACGCTTTAGCAGGCCAGAAAGGCGGTAGTTATCAGACGGTTAAAGTCTGCTGCCGCCGCCGACGACGTCGAGGATTCCAAGGATGGATATTAAAAACTCAAAATCAAATTCTCCAAATAATCCAGAAGAGCATAGTGATTTACCTATAAACATCAAAGAGGAACCGCAGGAGAATATTAAGGTAGGTCGGGATACATTTAATCTATCGTGTATGTATACGTATAATGTGTGTACACTAGTAGACAAAGTCAATAATTGTTCAATTTTAAAACATAATAACATTTTTCAATTATTAAACAGGCTGTAATTGGTATCAATAATATTATATTTTATCATGTTCTTGTGGAGAGCTCTTAAGACTTTAGTAGTGGATTTGGATTTTAAAATCACTGTTTCATGATGATATCTACGTTTCGAATTAAGGTACGAAGGTAATTCAGAAATAGTTGTTAGAATTAAGTGTCCAGGAATGTGAGTTGAAATGATGCCAACCTTATTACTATACAATAATTGATTTTTTATATTACGGTTGATAATAAAAAGTCAATATCAGTAGATGTTAACGCATAACACATAGCAAACACTAGAAAATTTCAAAACTTATTTTATATTAGATATTGATGACTCGTGATGGGAGAGATTGTGAGTTTATTGTATTATATAACAAGCCTCTTTTATTCCATCTTTCTCTGAATATATGGTGAATTTGGTCCATGGAGTATGATATTGTGTGTGCATTTTGCCAGAACGAAACTTAATATCACACAAGCATTTTGTGTATTAAGGTAGTAAACAGGAATAGAGCCTGCGTGAGATATGTATAACTGTTGATGGCAATGATTCTTATAATGGACAGATGAAAACCAACCTTCTCTGAATGTAAACAAAAACAATGTTCCAGAATCACTGACAATAAACAATCACAATAACACACACAAAAACCCAATTGAGTGGAAAATTGAACCGTTTATAAGTGAAGCTGTAATTTTGTATGTTGCTTATCTTGACACATAGGTGTCAGAACAAACAGATTCAGCAGCCACTGGTGATCGATCGATATAATGATAATTTTTACATATTGCTTCTATTTCTGTGTTGACAATAACAATTATCTCTTTCTACTACAGATAATCAAAATCAATTCTTTTTATCGACCACATTACAATAAGGTGGAACATTTTAACATGGCTAAAAGATGGTTGGTACATTCCGGTTATAGTTTGTACCAAGTATGGAACTTAGAGTTACTTACCTGTGTTGCTTTGTTAATATTGAGTGTTAAATGCTGGGGTCACTGGGGTGTTAAAGGTCCCGTAAAATTAGAAGTTGTGTCATATTATCAATTTTTAAATTTTTTGATTGAAATATATAACAAAGATAACTTATATTTTTTATTATTTTATTCAGAAATTAAAAAATTGATAATATTACTCTTGAACTTAACTTCTAGATATCATTTTATGATTAAGGGTGTTTTCATTTCTTGTACATAAATTATAAAAAAAATCGTTAGATCTTCCTGCATTATAACAAAACAAATCTCAGTATACATTCTTATTAAGCGATATAAGTATTGTACGACTTTCAATCACGCCTCACTCAGTTCCAAAGTTTTTACTTTGCTTCTGGATTGTGATTCGAACATGGATTAGTACGACTGTTTGTTTTTGATTAATGCACAACGATGATTCTATTATATCATGATGGTACCAGAAACTGTGCTGTCTCTTTTCAAGCGTTTGTCACACTGGTTACTAGGCATAAGTCTAAAAAAGCTTACATCTTTTCAGATAAAAGCTAGGTCAGTAGATTCAATTTTTAATTTAATTTTTTTATTCGTTATAGATAGCATACTATTAGTTAGGATACGGTATGTAAAGCTATAGATCTCTACCACTTTCAAATAATACAGGGTCCCAGTTTCTTTTGTTATTCAGTACCAGCTCGAAAATAAAGTATGTTTAATTTTGGTTTATCATTTAACACCTATTTTTGTTTTGCCTTGCGTTTCCTTTTATCACAATCCCAAAAGTCAAACACAATACACCGGTCCATGTCCAAATCACAATTCCAAAAAAAAGTCAAACACAAACATACCGGTCCATGTCCAAATCACAATTAAAAAAAAAGTCAAACACAAACATACCGATCTATGTCCAAATCACAATTCCAAAAAAGTCAAACACAAACATACCGGTCCATTTCAGAATCACAATTCCAAAAAAAAGTCAAACACAAACATACCGGTCCATATCCAAAAACACAATCCTAAACTTCAAACACAAACATACCGGTCCATGTCCAATTCACAATTCCAAAAGTCAAACACAAACATACCAGCCCATGTCCAAAATACAGTCCAAAAGTCAAACACAAACATACCAGGCCATTCCAAAATACAGTCAAAATAACTAAAACACAAACATACCGGTCCGTTTCCAAATCACAATCTCAAAAGCTAATAAAAACTTTGACGACTAGCCAATTAAGTTAAAAACGTGAATTTGCAATGAAGTGAGGCTGGGTGCTCTGGAAGGATAAATACTCCCTATCTATGTATATCTACATACATCCGCTACATGTAAAATAAAAATTGAAAATTAAAGGAACACGGAACTACGGGACGTCAAATATTGGATGAATTAGAATTGGACAATTATACTACAGAATCGTTCTAGTACGTTAAAGCATATACCATTTTTTAATTTAATCATAAAATACATTTTTGAATGCATTTTACAATTAAATTTTAAAAGAATTAGTATATGACAAATGTGTACAAATGTAGGTCTATGTATATAATGATATTTTTCGAAAATAAAGATGGCTACCAGGGAGATCATCTCTGCCAGTTGTTTTGAGTAATTTTAATATACAAAGAAACATATTACCCTAGTTGTCTGTCTGTAAACTTTTAATTTATTGGTTGTTTAGTGGCTGTTTCATATTTCAGCAATATACCTGACTGTTTGTCGGGGTCGATGTAATAATCCCTTTCCCTATATACCTTTACATCATCATATTGGTAATATAAGACTACAGGTATATAAATAAAATAGTTATTAGTAGTATTTCCCGTTTAGTGACAGGTGTAACGGTTTTGGGACGTCAATTGAACTAATCCCCAAAAAAGATACAGTGGAACGTAGATAAAAACTTATAACAGAAAATGTTGTTGAAATAATTGTTCTAGTTTCAACAAGTGAAGGTCAAATGCCGAAACAAGATTAGGTACAAGATACAAGAAGCTTCGTTTAGAGTCTACATAAGCTCTGTAGAGCTTGTAATTCGACAATTAGGTAGTTTGAAAAGTTTTTCTAAATTGAAAATTATGAATTTCATAATACGATCTGCCTTTCATAAACCATGATATTGCTGTTTTCCCATAAAGCATAATTATCGCTCTGTCTACATTTTCCCAAGGATGGTAATAAAACAGATAGAGCCTTGTTTAAAAAAGTGATATTCTACCATTTCAGAATTGATTTCCCAAGATAAACTGATAAAGAAAGAAACTATTAATGTTCAAAATGGGATAGCATCTATATTTCATTTTAAAATTAAGCCGTAATCAAGAAAGGTTGATGCATATTGCTTTGCTTTTAACTGTAATTTCGCATTTCATTAGTAATAAATTATGTCGACCCTATTTCACTTGGTCCTGTACAACCAGTTTTTACCGTGCTACTTCAATATAGGTACCCACAATAGCTTCACGACATAAACGTGTATCATTATTTGAAGCTGCTTAATTTGTAAGACTAGGGGCTGTCTAGACGTTTGCAATGAAACACACACACACACACACACACACACACACACACACACACACCACACACACACACAGCTTTTTATCGTTTGTTTAATTACAATAAAACTCAGTCTAAGCTCAGAAGAATTGTTCATGAACACAAATTTTATCTGCCTATTTTCTGTTTTCAGCCTTACATTTTTTTGTTACATGAATATTTAATTACTAGTAATTAAAAGTGTCCAAGCTAAAAATCTGATGTTGAAATTAATATCTCACTTTTACAAGCTGTTGCAGCTTTAAAGTACACACATATATATAATCTATTAAGATTTATTTTTATAAAAAACAACTCATTTTTATTTAGTTACGTTAGTTAACACTTCAATCATAAATCAAACGTACCACACACTGTTTTACCCACTGAAAATGTACCCAGGTTTTCCTTGTAAGTTGTAACCCGTGAAAAGGCTAAGATTATAAAATTTATCAGGATAATATTATACTTTAAAGCTTTAGATGTATTTTCCGTGTATGTAGTGAGTTGTTCATATCCGTGACTTGTAGCATATGTTAATAACACATCGGAGTGGCGTATCTACTTCACTTGCTTGTTTTGTGTCCCGGATAATGGTAAGTTCATTTTTTTTTCATATCTATTCCAACAAAAATACATCGTATTCTTCGAAATAAGTACGTTTGCATTTAATATTTTTTGCAGAGGTGAAAAACCCGATTTCAGTTAAATTTGAACCACAAAGCTAGCGTGTTATGAATAATTGCAATTGGCATTACAATCCAAACGTCAGTATCTCTTGTCCTATTGGAGGTGTTCATTAATTGAGAACATCTTTTTCTGCGCACGACTTTTGCAATGTTTATTTTGATTTAATTTATTTTGAAAATAAATCGACAAGTATTTTAACAAATAAATAGATAAGAAACCCCATCCCTCCGACTCATTGTTTCAGCAGATATCGTGTATAACCCCCAGTCCAGCGACTCATTGTTTCAGCAGATATCGGGTATAAATTTTTTGACATCCAGATTTCTAAGCCCTGGTATATGATTACATAGATAGTGTTTATTCTGTTTTATATTGGACAATTACTAGTCCGTGATATGGTAACGCATATGATTTTATAAAATAGTGAAATAGTTTAGAAAAGCCTGATGCCTATCGCTATAAGTTTTATTTGTTTACAAAGAATGTTAAGTCTTAGTCCTTTTGTTACCCGAGTTTTATTGTCGTTAGATTTTGTTTACAAGCATTCATAAACAGTTGTAACTTAATTCTTTCTCCATCTTTCGTTTTAAAATGTCATTTTATAAAGCAGAAAAAGTCAAAATTATCAGTTGTTGTGACGTAGTATTACACGTCATCGTGGATATAATGGTGTAGAAGCCTATATTTAAGTAATCTTTTGGATGTCATCAACAGTTTCAGAAAGCGTTCCTATTTAAGACAATTGCACGCCTACATCATAATATTACTTTGCTATTATGTATTGTAGTTAATTGTGGATGAAAGTTTTTTGGTCTTAATAGAATCACTCCGAAAATTAGATGTTCTCATTGGTTAATTGATTTTCTTACTATGAAAACAGTAATGCCATTTCCTTTAAACAAACCGTTGAATAAGTATTAGGACAAAATGTAGCAAAGTTAAAATTATACTTGATGGCAATAAATGTAGTATTCTTGAATGGTTGATCAACTCAAGAACTTCGATCTTTATGGAAATTCCGATCAAGAAAATCATTTATGTGCTCTTTCACTGTTGAACATTTACGTTTCAGTGCAAATTTTATTGCCTTAAAATGAACAATTACTAAATGCTTTTTTGCCTTGGTTGAAAATGTTATGTCAATCAATGATGCAATATACATTCTGTTGAAGTGCAGAGATTTTAGTCAAGACAATTTTATACCTCATGACTTGAGAAGCAGACATGATCACCGGCATGACTTGAGAAGCGGACATGATCACCGACATGACTTGAGAAGCAGACATGATCACCGGCATGACTTGAGAAGCAGGCATGATCACCGGCATGACTTGAGAAGCAGACATGATCACCGGCATGACTTGAGAAGCAGACATGATCACCGGCATGACTTGAGAAGCAGACATGATCACCGGCATGACTTGAGAAGCAGACATGATCACCGACATGACTTGAGAAGCAGACATGATCACCGGCATGACTTGAGAAGCAGACATGATCACCGGCATGACTTGAGAAGCAGGCATGATCACCGGCATGACTTGAGAAGCAGACATGATCACCGGCATGACTTGAGAAGCAGACATGATCACCGGCATGACTTAAGAAGCGGACATGATCACCAGCATGACTTGAGAAGAAGACATGATCACCGACATGACTTGAGAAGCGGACATGATCACCGGCATGACTTGAGAAGCGGACATGATCACCGGCATGACTTGAGAAGCAGACATGATCACCGGCATGACTTGAGAAGCAGGCATGATCACCGGCATGACTTGAGAAGCAGACATGATCACCGGCATGACTTGAGAAGCAGACATGATCACCGGCATGACTTGAGAAGCAGACATGATCACCGGCATGACTTGAGAAGCAGACATGATCACAGGCATGACTTGAGAAGCAGACATGATCACCGGCATGACTTAAGAAGCGGACATGATCACCAGCATGACTTGAGAAGCAGACATGATCACCGGCATGACTTAAGAAGCGGACATGATCACCAGCATGACTTGAGAAGAAGACATGATCACCGACATGACTTGAGAAGCAGACATGATCACCGGCATGACTTGAGAAGCAGACATGATCACCGACATGACTTGAGAAGCAGACATGATCACCGGCATGACTTAAGAAGCGGACATGATCACCAGCATGACTTGAGAAGAAGACATGATCACCGACATGACTTGAGAAGCAGGCATGATCACCGGCATGACTTGAGAAGCGGACATGATCACCGGCATGACTTGAGAAGCAGACATGATCACCGGCATGACTTGAGAAGCAGGCATGATCACCGGCATGACTTAAGAAGCGGACATGATCACCAGCATGACTTGAGAAGAAGACATGATCACCGACATGACTTGAGAAGCAGGCATGATCACCGGCATGACTTGAGAAGCGGACATGATCACCGACATGACTTGAGAAGCAGACATGATCACCGGCATGACTTGAGAAGCAGACATGATCACCGACATGACTTGAGAAGCAGACATGATCACCGGCATGACTTGAGAAGCGGACATGATCACCGGCATGACTTGAGAAGCGGACATGATCACCGACATGACTTGAGAAGCGGACATGATCACCGGCATGACTTGAGAAGCAGACATGATCACCGGCATGACTTGAGAAGCAGGCATGATCACCGGCATGACTTGAGAAGCAGACATGATCACCGGCATGACTTGAGAAGCAGACATGATCACCGGCATGACTTAAGAAGCGGACATGATCACCAGCATGACTTGAGAAGAAGACATGATCACCGACATGACTTGAGAAGCAGGCATGATCACCGGCATGACTTGAGAAGCGGACATGATCACCGACATGACTTGAGAAGCAGACATGATCACCGGCATGACTTGAGAAGCAGACATGATCACCGACATGACTTGAGAAGCAGACATGATCACCGACATGACTTGAGAAGCAGACATGATCACCGACATGACTTGAGAAGCAGACATGATCACCGGCATGACTTGAGAAGCGGACATGATCACCGGCATGACTTGAGAAGCAGACATGATCACCGACATGACTTGAGAGGCAGACATGATCATCGGCATGACTTGAGAAGCAGACATGATCACCGACATGACTTGAGAAGAAGACATGATCACCGGCATGACTTAAGAAGCGGACATGATCACCGGCATGACTTGAGAAGCAGACATGATCACCGACATGACTTGAGAAGCAGACATGATCACCGGCATGACTTAAGAAGCGGACATGATCACCGGCATGACTTGAGAAGCAGACATGATCACCGACATGACTTGAGAGGCAGACATGATCATCGGCATGACTTGAGAAGCAGACATGATCACCGACATGACTTGAGAAGAAGACATGATCAACGGCATGACTTGAGAAGCAGACATGATCACCGACATGACTTGAGAAGAAGACATGATCACCGGCATGACTTGAGAAGCGGACATGATCACCGGCATGACTTGAGAAGCAGACATGATCACCGGCATGACTTGAGAAGCAGACATGATAACCGGTGCTACTGACTAATTTTAAAACTCCTGACTTTGGACAGGCACTGATAATAATGTATAATGGTATGCAATGACATTCTCAGAGCTTCAACGATTTATACCTTTACTAAATAAATGTGTTAACACTCATGATAGATTTTAAGCTCACCTACATGTACATGCATTTCTAAGAACTTAAGACTTTATGTTTTAAAACTATACATATTATATAGCATTAATTCTCAAATTTATCACGTAACATTAATATGTTATCAAGTTTTAATTGATACACCGTATGAAATAGAATACCTAGAAGTGCTTGCATTCAAATATTATTTTATTATTATTATAAATATGATCAAGGGAATCGTTTAAATATATCATATTCGTTGCATTAATGATTTATTATAAACATTTATTATAACAAAAAGCCAGCATAATGCACGTACATTGGTATTAATTGTTTCACGTTTACATCGTAATTTATACTCCGACGTTTTATCATGGGGAAAATTTCGATGTTTTAATGTGTAAGCTTATGTAACATTTTGTGGTAATACTTATTTTCGTCGTTCCATTGTCACGTGATTTATTATGTAAGTTTTAAAAGTTTTCTCTTCTGCAGCAATTCAGCAGTTTTGTGCAGCTATACAAAGCTACGCGATTGATTTATTTTACGATTCCTGAGCACCCGACTTCATTCCCGTGGTCGAAGGTCACATGTTTAACGAAATTTACCAATTTTTAAAGTTTTTATTTTGGTTTTGATGGATCGTGATATGAACATGGAGTGGTTTGTTTGTTTTTTATTCAAAGCATATTCTGCCTTTTTCAACATGTAATTTTACGACAGTTTATAAAAAATTGATTGTCGTTTTAAGCACCTTGCAATGCTTTTTAATATACATGTAATCTTTCTTCTACTGTTATTATTTTGATATTCCCCAACAATATCAGTCATGTTGAATTATTGAGGTACATTTGATTAACAAATATATTATCTCGTGAATAAGGAATGGACTCCAAGTCAAGATTCTTTCACTAATATTGGGCAGTCTCTGAACTTCAGAATGGTGGGGAAAAACTGAGTGCTCATAGAACATCACGACCTTTGGCTAGCGAACTGACAAACTTTCTCAAAATAGGATCTGTCTCAAATGAGAATCGAACCTAAACGGTTAAAGGCGTTGCAATCCTTAAACCACTGAGCCATATAAATAAGGGATACAAAAATCATATAAATGGTTATGCTATATTTACTGGTAGTATTTTTCTCTATTCCTGATATTATAAAGTCTGTGCACGGGTAGAATACCGTCTTTCAAAAATGCAGCAGAAATGGTGAACATTTTCCTGAAAGATCTGAATTTTTTTTTTCAAAAACAATATTACTCTTTCTTAAGATTTAAACGAAGTCATATCATTCAGACCGCTAACAAGTATTTAGTGTCTTCCTCAGCTGAATAAAGAGACAGATGGTCGTATTCGACACTTTGTTTTCATAAGACCAGCCTTGCACGTATTTTTCTATTAAAAATTCAAATTGCGTAATTTGAAAAAGCCACGAATTCATTAATATACTTCACTCCACAGATGATGATAGCTGAGATGCAATTGTGTTTTTGCACTTCCTTTCATTAAGTAATCTAGAAGCGTCTCATTATGATTATTCATGACCAAAAATAATTGAGATTTAATTACAAAACTTGAGAGTTAGCTGTAGAGGCTACACACCACCAAATTGAAGGTTTTGGTAATATAGTTGCACCATATGCCAGATCGGGGAAGCTATACGTATACTTCAGATATAATTACCAATGCCAAATCCACTTGAAAGTGAAAACTTGCTGCATGTGATGATAAAATAAAGAATGCAGTTTTTGGATGCAGGTGAAGTTTACGTCTCCTGGGGAGGAAATCCGATATCCTTCCCGTTTCTAGAGAAACTTTACCATTATTTCAAGTTAAAAGCTCCCCTCTCGTGCAGATGTAGCCGGATCACGTTACCTTCTTTGTAAGTTATTTATAAAATAGTATTATAGGTGTAACTTTATACCCGGTATACTTTTAATTTGGTGTGGTTTTAATTACACACACTAGTTTCATTAGAGGCCCGTTGAGGATTACAATAGGAGAAAATCGTTAGAATTTAATATCCCTTGTTATAAATCTATATCGTAAAATTATAACGCCGCTGAGCTTATCAATATCACCTTTATTATACTACCATTATAAACATTATGAAAATATAATATTATACAATAAAAGTGAACCCATCATTTTCAGTGGCCTAGTGTGTTTTGCTGATTTTTAAGCTGTTAATAATGTACGGCAGTTTTATACTTATTTATCTTGCTGTAAACCGATACCCTCTACTCTAGTGCTGGAACAATCATTTACAAGTAAAGCCTGGTGCACATTACTTTCATGTCGACATTGATGACTAGAAGTTTTGTGTCTCGTATTACAATTTTATTTTAATAGCCTTGATGCCCCCCACCTAATTCCTAATCCACATGTTAAACGGGAAAATTAATACCGTTGTAATATAAATACGTTCAGTATTCCATCAAATGCATGTATTTTTATAACAAGCTTTTAATGTGAAAAAGAACACAAACTGAATTTATATTACTTGTTAAGATAGGTTTTCCTGAAACAAACCACATAAACCAAAGCTTTAGAAATGGTTATGTGGTTATTATATCACTGTTTATGCATTACTAGCTCTCTCTCTCTCTCTCTCTCTCTCTCTCTCTCTCTCTTGTGTGTGTGTTTAGTTTCATTTTTATTGAGATTTTCTGTGTAGTTTGTTGTAGGGAAGTATTAAAAATAAAAATGTCTGAAGACATTTGGTATTTTCACGTGCAATGTTGCTCAATTACATGACTAGGATCGTCTAGTCAATTGCTATGAAATGCAATAGGTTGATTGGATACTAGATAATATAAACGATAAATGGAGATTATAGATTTTATGGTGTCCATTATGAATGTAATTAAAGTTAAGAATCCATTCAAAGGTATGCCCATGGCAAAGACTGTGTCTGCTATCAGGAATAACAAAATTCTTAATGAAATAGTGACATTATCAATATGATCTGGTATCTTTATTCTGCTACACTGGGGTGGTGGTAGATTTACATCTTGGGGACCATATAACGACATAAGATTCACGCCATATTACGAAATTTAAATTCTAACGTAAGACATTTTTTCTGTCTTACAACGTTTTCTCGAAGCCGTCCTAAGGTACGTTCTCTCTAATTAGTCTTAAAATATATTATCTCGAAGTAGTCCTCAAACGTGTTCTCTGGAAGTTGTTTTAAAATGTGCTCTCTGGAAGAAGCCTCAAATTGCGTTTTCTCGATGTGTTCTTCAAATGCAAATTGCAGCCGAATCGCAAAGTTAAATGCAACCAATACCACAAAAACAAAGAAACTAGATTTATATTACCACATGATATCGACATTACAGATATGCAGGTAAAAACTTCAAATTCCCAGCTTAGGACAGGTAAATCATGATCGAAATTGGAAGATAGTTAAACCGATTTATGGCAACCATATTGTATTTCTTGATGATTAGTTACCATATCACGTGATTGCCACCTGACGTGTTAATTTCACTTTTCATGTACATTTCCCGACGATGATGAAGCAACACAAGATATCCGATTTCGTCTTTAAGTAAATTCTGTCAGATATCCTGATTCAATATCTACCTGAATTTCAAATCACTATTTAATGATACCTGTATTTATTTTACAAGGTATGTGACAGTTAACCTGGTAATTGTAATATGAACACCTGATAAACAAAGAGAATTATATTACAAACATGTAGATTTTAGAATTATGTCCGACTTTAACTCTGTCTGATGATCGGTATCGTCTTTAGATCAAGTTACCGCTGTAATTGGTTATTATCATTGATGAAGGTAGGTGGACAAATGTATCTTGTGAAGTTGGGTTTCTTTTTAAACTACTGGACTGTATTTGACCCTGATAAATTATTCACACCACTGGTCGGTCCAGGCTCCTGATAATTGTTACTATTGTCATCTCTTTGTTGTATCCTGTTGTTACTTGTCCCCTTACAACACACGAGATATCCTGTATCCTCAACAGTCCTTTAATATAATGGTATCAACAATTTTATAAAATATACTATTGCCCTTCAATAGTAATGACAGTAATGAAAACGTAATAACAGATTTTTAAAACCTTTGATTTTGTATCCGAATATAAAGTTTTCCCGCAATTTGACGTCAGGGAACAGGCAGTTGTCGCCCTTTATTGCCTCATGGTCAGTTTTATATGACGTCACGATCTGGTTTTCTAATCACGCTTTTTGTTCTTGTTTTTTGGAAATCGTAAATTCACGATTGCCACCTGACCACAAATACACTTTCCCGATTTTATATAAAAAACTATTTTATATCAGAACATGTAAAGAAATTTAATGATTTGTAATATAAAAAACTCTCTGACTTGATACGCTTCCAAAAAGTTGAAAAAAAACCAGGGAAGTGAAAAACCTGTTCAAAGTACTTAAGCTTGGTGTCATTCAACAACGATATATTTTCATTAGACGTGATTGATATAAAGAAGTCCATTCATTCAAAACTATCGAGCTAAAACAGTGACCACTGTCTCTGGAGTCGGTAATGTAGCTGAATTACTTAGAATCAATAATACAAAATCGCCTTTAAAACGGACAAACTGACTTTAACAATCGAACCAGTTATCCTGTTGACATCATACTGGAAGCTGTAGGTTACTTATAACCTTTGTATTGTAGTTATTTTTATCGCCTTGTTGCGGTTTGTCCTACAGTTGTATTCAGAAGAAGAGCACATTGTAGACTTAAACTTTATTTTATTTCATTATTATAATACTGCTTAAATTGCAGTGCTAGGACACGTCTAGTCAATTCTACTAAATAGCACTTTGTGTGATATGACGACATCATGGCTGACTAGATGAACATTTCCAACCAAACTGAATATGTTCAAGATTTGATCGATATTTTTGTGGTACTTTCTGCTTAGCTTATTTTTAGAATCGTTCTCTTTCATTGATTGTACAGGTCTCTGATATGTCTTGATGCCTTATTATCCAGCTGTGATGAGCGTTTTACTTTGTCCTCTTCAGTTGGGAGATATGAAATGTTAACTTATAATTGCTGAAACAAAATCTTGAGAATTGTTTTCCAGATAATTAGACAATTTCAATTTCCAGATTAAATATCCGTTACTTTGTACTCCTGATCCAGAATAGAGTTACAGGAATAGTTTTCACATAACGTTTAAAATTCACATGAGTTGCATAAATTGTTTTTATGTCCCGACATAAGATATCGTTGCCGCGATTGTGTTTGTTTTGAAACCTACTTGTTATGAAATAAAAAGCGAATTTATAGAGCTATTCATTTCATTTAATTTTGTTGAAATCTGACTATCATTATTTTTAATTCCTCTGGGTTGATATGGGTTTGCATCCCTGTAGTCATTCCCAGATGTAGGTTGTGCTGCTGTGGCGTCATTGCTTGGTTTTTGTATCGTTCTTATATTACATGGCTTTATTCATCAGATAATAACCAGTATCGTATGATTTACACAACTATAGACTCTTTATATCAAAACACAACTTTATCTTCCAGCGAGAGATTATGACGTAACACAGCTAATTCGGGATACATTTGTATATTCTAAACCATTTCCGTCAAATTCTTTATGTATATATTTTTTTCTGTAACACAAGGCTAGTAATGATATGCCTGTTGTAGTCTTGCATACACAACTGACTATCTGAAGAGATACAGAAAACATAGGCAAACATGTTTGTCGACTTGGCACTGCCCCGAACATGAAGTGAGACAAAAAGGCTTGTATTTACTGACAATAGTTTCAATATAACACAGCTGAAAAATCATGTACATTTCAATAGCCGATGAACTAAGAATCGAACACTAACATACTGGTCCATATCACAATCCAAAATAAAAACTTAAAAAAAAACCAGGTAAACACGTTAACATCCACGAATCAGTGAGACCGGGTGCTCCGATATAATAAACTAGAAAAGCCATATAACCTCTGGTCACAAAACTCACTATTTTGAACTGATACTGGATGCAATGATATCTTGACTACCGGTCATAACATTCACTATTCTGTACGGGCAATGAATACACTTATAGCTAGATTACTGAGTATATGACTCAATACTTTAGACGGGCACTGGATACAATAAAGAAACTGGCATCCAGGGGCGTGGTTAAACATTTGTTATAAGTGATTTAGGGATATATCCAAAGTGCAAATCAAAGTTTTTGATAAATGTACATGTATGTTCATTTCTTTAAAAAAACTTTTTTGTTCATTTACTAGTATTCGGGTTGAGTGTTTATCCTTTGAAAAATACCAAAGCGATTTTCAATTGTAAAATAGGAACTAAAGATTCAGAGTTGTAGATTGGTATTCGGTTGTCCGAAAGAACCTTAGGCGGGAAAATCATAAAAGCCGAATACCATTTAATATATAATAACACTAATTATTAATTTTACAATGATATGATGACAAAATTCGCATTTTAATTGTCTTTGATATCAACCCTCGTCTTCTGTCTATAGATATGTAACATAGATATGTAACACATTTTGTTGTGTGAAGTATATCATAAAACTCTCAATTTAATACCTTTTATTAAATTAAATGACATAGAAATTAACAAGAGACCCAACATAAAAGGTTAAGATCGCACCTGTCTGAGACAAGACATGATACCTTAAGACAGGTATTAGATGAATCCAGGTAGAGTCCCAAACAGACCACGGTAGGTATTATCTATCTCTCAGCCTTTCTACTTCAGCCGGGCATGACAACAAGGAATTTCTCTGCTTGCATGTTCTGGCGTTCTGCTTGCTTTTCTAGTTGATTATGTTACACTGTCAAGATGGTGTTGGTTTCCCTGTGGCCTTGTCTTTGTTGTGTATGTATAAAGAAACACACCAGTGATTTCAAATATTTACAAAACATTCAGATTTTCACACATTTCAAATGTAAACTAATCTGGTTATATGACACGCTTAGATCTGTGTTTAGTTTCTTTATGGACGGTTTGATTTTGATTTAAAAGCGACTATTTCATCTCTTAGCGAGCCAATTACCATTGTTTAATTAGGATTTAAACACCTTCATTAAGTGTTACAGGTAATTAACCAGTATATCACTAACATATTGTTCTTTTAAACTGTGTTCTTTTTATTTTTAAATTGTATTTAATTTGCTTCTGTATTTTGAGACTTAACGTGTATTGACTGTTTTATACGTTGCCATAATTATTTTGTACAAAAATATATAACGAGCTTAGCGAGACACCGAACATGACATTTGTTACTTGTACAGGAGAGCGATTAGAAAAAACTAATGGAGAGAGAAGATAATGTTCAATCTAGAAAGGGGCCATTGGGCCATTTATCGATTCCCTTATTTTGTCAAATGCTCCCCTTGATGAGGCCTTAGTTGGCCAAATTTAACACTACATGAATTCAAAATATATTTTTGTTATCGTGATTTAGAGGATTTTGATCCCATCTGAAAAAAACATGTAGAGGAGTGAAAAGGAAGAAGGGAGATTACTGATTACTGTTTATTAAAGTTGTAACTGACTACATTATACCTAAAATAGAATATTATTGCTCGGTTTGTCTGGATTCTAAAAACTAAGAATAGAAAAACAAGAATGTTTAATCAAGCTCAAAGGAATGATGCTTTCGATAAAGTGTAACAGAATGATATTAAGTTTATCTGATAGAATGACGTTTTCGGTAATTTTGGATTTACATTTACACCTAATTAAACTTGCACAGCACAATCATTTAGCTGCAAATTGTTTGTTTTGAACTACATATACAATACCTGGGCAAGTTCATGTTGCTTTTGAAGTCTAAAAAGGCGTGTTTTATTGTCTCTAAAACACGCTTGTCTTGTCTTTAAAGAGGACACATCAACACTTTCTTAGTGGAAATTTTGTAGCTTTATAGTTTTTATCCAAATATTTCGGTAACAATGTAACGTAATAAGTTGTTGTCTACTTACGAGGTCAAGTGTGCTGACGAGGTCAAGTGTGCTAACAACTACTGGTATTTTGTCTTTTTATCATCAATGAAAACCTCTTATAATAAACGTGTTATAGCCACGAAACACTAAGTTATTGATAAAATAATTATTACTTATTATGCCTCTGTTCTGTGTCATTGTAGGACTATGCTGAACATACGATGAATGAATTACTTGGTTGGTATGGTTACGACAAAGTAAACAGTAAAGATACAGAACATTTGAATTTAGAACGTTATACAACAACTTCCGGTTTGAACGATGAGGACGAGGATTTGTCAGACGACGATGACATCATACCGGATGACGCCAGTTTTGATGACAGTATCGATAGTTCGTCAATAAAAAGTGCTGATTTATCAAAGGGCAGTCTGAGTAAGGACTATTTTATCATTATTAGTTATTATAACGTGTCCAGGATTGACCTGGGTATATTTGACGTGTCGTAGTTCCGTGTTCCTTTCACTCAATTTTGTTATTGTAGCTTGCTAAAATGAGGTGCTTACACTTCCGGAGCACCAGGTCTCACTTCCCTGGTGGAAGTTTACGTGTTTAACCTAATTTGTCGTTTCAGGTTTTTTTACTTTGCTTCTTGATTGTAATTCGGACATGGATTAGGATGTTTGTTTTTTATAATTACATGTTAAATGAGTCTACTGATCTAAAACATTTAGAAATATTGAATCCTTTACAAAGAGAAATTATTACAAAACAAAAAATATGTCTGACAATCAAAATTAGTGAATTTGTAGTGTGTGCTAATGATCACAGTGTCATAACAGCAAGGAAAGACCAACACGTGTTAGTAACATGGTTATCTCCTATCAGTGTTGATGATTTGCACCAAGTGTAGTAAAAGAGCAAGTCATAGGTTTGCAGATTTCATTCGGACAAGAAATGTCTTGACGGACGGAAGCCGAAAAGCAGGGGACAAAAATTAAAAGAAATATAATTCAAAGCTTTTATCAGAATATTACAGTTATATACACCGCACAAATTGATATTTCCCAGTAAAATTGCGTTTCTTCGGATTATGCTACATTTACGATTTTCGTAATGTTCAATATAAGACGTCAAGATATATTGATATCCTAGATATTTTTAACGTCTTATAGTTCCATGTTCCTTTTATTTTCAATTTTGATTTCTCACGTGGCGGATGTTGCAAGCTAAACAGGAAATGCTTTCCCTCCTAGAGCACACGGCTTTGCATTCCTGGTTGATCTTCAAGTGTTTAAACTAATTTCCCATAGTTCAAAGTTTTTACTCTGCTTATGGGATTGCGATTTAAACATGGACTGGTATGTTTTCATTTTATTGATCGCATTATACGCTTGCGAATCCTATTTTAATTTCACAGTTGTACAAGTTCTCGTGAAGCTGTATGGTATAGTCTTAAAGTTTGACATCAAAGTCTGGTTTTCTTAATATAGTATTAAATCAGAATGAAGAAATCTGCATTTTATTATCATTTATCTTGTGTAAGTTGACATTGAATCAACATCAAAGGGTTCGGACTCTTCTTACCGAGGAAACCTGTGTTGCACAGGTACCCTGTAAATGAAGATTTAATTGTAAATCAATAACTGTCCCTTCGAGTGTAATAAGATAACAGTAACCCAGACATGAGGGAGCTTTGTAAACCGATTAATTTACAACACGTATACCAGACATAATATTTCTAAGAATTTAAATTTTTGCATTTTTCCTCTTTGTAATTTAAGTGAATAAAGTTTATAGAAAATTATTTAAAGAGAATGTTTATTTAGGTCTACATGTTGTTAGATTTCGAGGATCGTTTTACTTACATGTACTTCGTATATTGGAGTGTAGAAAGTATGGTTTGGAATGGATGTGACTCTAGGCACCACTGCTACACTTAGCACTATTGTTACACTGGTGCTACACTCCGTATTTTGTTGTACTTGATACCACTGCTTCAAAAGACACTGTCATATACCATTTTTTGAATTTAATCATAAAATATCATATACCATTTTTTGAATTTAATCATAAAATATCTTATTATACCTCATTAGAGAAATACGATGCTATCTGTAATTTGATTGGATCGTTGGATCATGTGATCAGGGTGGAGAAAACATCGTGTATCCCTCTGAAAACATCATATCCCACCTCTTCGGAACACACGGTGACGTCACAATGGTATGACGTCATCGATGGAGAATCGGTCTTGACATTCTAGCGTTTGCCTCCGATGAGTTCCGATAGGAGAAAAAACAACGAATCGGCGAAGGATTGATGTTTTCAGACTGTCTTTTTTAAATATTTTCTTTTTTTCTGTCTTTCTTATTGCCATGGTTATCTTTCGGTATAATAAACAATTTATTGCCTTTGTGTGAGGGAGATATGAACATTTGTTCACCCTTAACAAGTCACATTTCCCTCGGGCTTCGCCCTCGGGAAATATGACTCGTTGCGGGTGAACAAATGTTCATATCTCCCTCACACAAAGGCAATAAATGTATAATATACCATTTTTTGAATGTATTTTATGATTAAATTCAAAAAATGGTATATGACAACACCATTATTTTGCACGGCACCATTGCT
The DNA here is from genome assembly GCA_021292105.1 of Anadara kagoshimensis. Lineage (NCBI taxonomy): Eukaryota > Metazoa > Mollusca > Bivalvia > Arcoida > Arcidae > Anadara > Anadara kagoshimensis. Next base: position 4,493,768 of record CM037865.1, read on the forward strand.
AGACATAGTAGTGATATTGTACGTGTTTTACGTAACGATATACATACGGAAATGTAGTTTGCATACTTTTTGTATTCGGTATACGGTACTGTGTGCTACACAGTAACAAAGACACGACATAGATACAATATGATCATACTAATCGATTCTTTATCAGGAAACCTACAATAAAACCCATTTTTTCTTGAATGCGTATATTTTTTTGAAAATTTTGAAAACTGTTCGTTAGTAATAAAATATTCATTAACCAATCCTATGTAAATTCAGCTCAGCGAGATATAAGGAAAACTTTATAAACTTAATTCAAAAATACTCAACAAAGTTGAAAACTTTAAACATGTGGCGAATTGAAATCGGATCTAGTGAGAGATTGAAATGTAAGACCTAAAAAGCTAAGTAATGACAAAAAGGATATGATACAGAACCGTTTATGATCCGGAAGCAGGAAATCAAGCCTCGGTTTATACAAAACATCCCATTCGTGTAATTATCGCGTTTTATATGTATTTACCTCATCGTGTTACAGAAATATATACAAGTTGTATGTATGGAAATGATTATCCTGCACACAGGAGTCTCATGTTACATGAAAATATGTACTATCATGCACAGAATGCGCAATATTTATAGTAATCTCTCTCTCTCTCTCTCTCTCTCTCTCTCTCTCTCTCTCTCTGTGAAATATACACTCAATATTCATATTAACAATAGTACAATTTACACCCATCTCTCATTCTCTCTCTCTCTCTCTCTCTCTCTCTCTCTCTCTCTCTCTTTGTGTGAAATATACACTCAATATTCATATTAACAATAGTACAATTTACACCTCTCTCTCTCTCTCTCTCTCTCTCTCTCTCTCTCTCTCTCTGTGTGTGTGTGTGTGTGTGTGTGTATGTGTGTGAAATATACACTCAATATTCATATTAACAATAGTACAATTTACACCCCCCCTCTCTCTCTCTCTCTCTCTCTCTCTCTCTCTCTCTCTCTCTCTCTCTCTGTGAAATATACACTCAATATTCATATTAACAATAGTACAATTTACACCCTCTCTCTCTCTCTCTCTCTCTCTCTCTCTCTCTCGTTGCTGATATATCATCTAAATTTTACATTGTTCAATATATAATTATGTATTCTGAATATTAAATAAAAGAATATCATTCTGTTCATCAACACGCGCATACCATTTCATTTATTGCTATAATCGTAATTTTATCACAACAGTTTCAAATGAACTTGTCAATTTTATATAAAAACTGAATTCTTATTTCCAAATTTATACTTATTTAAACAGAATTTGATCCGTTATCGCCCACTGTGGGTTTGACAGGTTTCACAAACGCCGGAGATATAACACTGATATATAAGAAGCTATAATTTGTTTCCCATATTTGTTTGTCAAAGGGGTATTACTTTTAAAATGAGACCTTTTTGTTCTTATTAAGACCCTGTAATCAATATCGAAACGTTTTTTGAAATTCTGTCATCACGATGAATACCGAATTTAAAAGAAAGATAGAACTAGAGGAAATTTTATACCATTAGAGTAAACTCTGTAGGTAGATGGTCATATAATTAGAGATCATTGAAAAAGTTGACAGACTAAAAAAATCCAATATCAGATGGTTTAAATTTTAATGAGAAGACAAGACAGTAAGCGGCATATCCGTTTCCGGATAATGTGATAGCCTTATTTAAAATCAAAGTCGCTTACATCCATACTCCATTATTGTAAGCTTATACTCTGTCTTGTTCATATGAGCTGATAGGACATTCGTCAACTCATGTGTAGGCAAAGTAAAGTATTGTTAGCTATACTTCAGTAAAGAGACAGTACAGACATGACGAATCTTTAAGTAGCTTTAAAAAGAACCGATCGTTAAATCATCTTGACCCTCGTTAGCTTTATCTCAACAGCTTTTCCATAGTTGCTATCTTTTTGGTCACTTGTGTCCATATCTCGGCCACTGGACAGCAGATATTGTATTCCTTTTATGTTAGCACAGTTTTCAACTTTCGTCAAGTCTATACTGTAGATATGTAGATAATACAGCGAAAATTTCAATTTTTTGTGTCATGTCAAGAAATTTAAAGTGGTTATTGTTTAACTTTCGACAAGACCTGTACTGTACAGTAGATGACACTACATCATATATAGTTAGTATGGGGGTTTCTTCAGTAAAATTAAACTGGTTTGATTTGGTACTTACAATGAATCAACGGAAAAGATTTGGTGTATATTCCACTTGTGTTATCGAACACAAACATGCAGCTGGTGTTTTTATTACAACAGAAACTCTTTATTTGGGAATAAAATAGAAAAGAGGTACAACATAGTACAATACTGAATGAGATGACGTCATCAAATTTGACTATAAGTCAGGGGTTCAATACTTTTCCCAACATTAAACTTCATTAAAATTAACCGTACTTTAATTCTCAAATTTCATTTAACAATCCTGAAATTTAAAATTCAGACTTTGAAATCAAGAAATAATTGGTTGGTTATGTGTTAAGTTAGGTATATTGTTACATGTAATATAAATTCTCTCGTATTGTCAGACAGTATATAGGCAGGAAATACCTAGCTTACAGTATAGGTCAATAATACCTCTTTAGATTCATATCATATGAAAAATAATAATGTCAGTGATATCATGATAAAGAAAATTAAACCCATTTCCCACAAAGACTAAATTTCAATGAACAAATTACTCTATTTAAAGGAAATCCGAGCTGCAGCATTATTGATATAGCCATGTCTGGTGTCAATTTTCACGTTTTGTTTTCTAATTTTCTGGCGACATGGAACATAATGACTTATTTTTTAAAATCTTAAAATATCAAATTTAAATCTTTAGAATGAATCAGTTATCTGTTATAATTTTAGTATTTAATATGATATTAGGCGTTTTAAAATCCGATATAATAATTATTATGCATGCTCGTTTTTAAAAACAGTGGAAGTAGCTTAGTTCACTCTGGTTGACTGGTCCCCATCCTTTGATAAGTTCCGATAGGACAGAGGACCTGTCTAACTATATTCATCTGGTGCATATTTTTCTTGTTCAAGTTTTTTTTTTTTTTTTTTTTTTTTTTTTTTTTTTTTTTCAAGTCTCTGTCTCTATCTTTCTCTTTGCTACATTTCTCAATCTCTAGTTCTGTTCTTTAAATGTGTGTGATTTTCGTAGCACTTAAAGCTTTAACTAAGCTTGTAGAAATCATCCAGATTACATCACGTCCAACACGAGCTCGTCTTTGCTGTTAGTATATCATGTGCTTCATGACGTCAATATACTGAAAACCCTTTTTAAGCTTTTTCAACATTACTAAAGATTTTGTTAGTTACTTAGTTTTTTATGCTTCTTTTTTTTCTTTTTCCCCACCTGTTAAGGGCCTACCTTGACTTCATATTTGAGTTCGGATCGTAAGACTTGCAAACAAATGTTTTTCAAATAATCCAAAATGTAAAAGGCATAAATGTACATTGAATTTTGTATCGTGTATTTGTTAGATGCTCGATGCGTCATATTTGAAGTGAGATTTATTTAAGCACATTTTGAGCCATTTTAAGATAACTTTGTTGATGACATTTTACTCTTAGGTGACCTTATATCTTGCACTTGTTTCCTTTTTAATTGTATTGCCTCTATAATCTTTACTGACTTGTAATAACTGATGTATGAAACAGGGTACATTTCACATGGTACATGTATCGCTTAAAAATATAAAGTTACTAATGAGCTTTTTTAAAATAGATATTTTCTATATAAAAAGAACAATTGGACTGAATAATACAAACTCATCATTGTGATTTTTACTAAGGCATTGAAGTCTAAATGTCGATATGGTAATATGTCATGGTCCCCATGGATACGTGATACCGGTATAACAGTACAGGCCTGTCGAAAGTTTGACACTTAGCTAACGAATTGGTGCCCTATCGGCCTCTTATCTCGGACCCTTATTGGCTTTATCTCGAAAGCTATTCAACAGCTATCTAAGACATTATTCGGCAGCTTTTTAGATTCTATCTATCCATATCGCAGCCTAGCTTGAGCTCTTTTTCGTTAGCTCAGTGTTAAAATTGATTAGAATTGACAAGTCTGTACTGTACTGTATTGTACTGTACTGTACTGTAGATAATACAAATTTGATTTTTTTAATCAGTTATAAGATCATTCATCAATTTCTCAACAACGAAAATATCTCCATTTTCCCCATCCCATCCCATTTTAAATTTTGGAGTTAAAATGCCTAAAAGTGACTGTTAATATTAAGCATTTCTGTGAAAAACAATTTTTCAAAAAAAAAAAAGACCAACAACAACAAAACATTGAGTTGAATGTTCAGGAGGGAGGGTACTTAAGAAACGGAATGACATAAAGGTATATATGATCTAACAATGATCCTGATTTAATGCAGGGGATAGAAAATAATTAAAAAGTTTAACGTTCTAAGTTATTGATGTCACGAAACGGCAAGACCAAATGTTCTTTCATACAGAGCTTGTTTAGAATACACGTGGATAATTGTATACAGGGCGTTATAGAGAACCAAGGGCGTCACTATGTCTACTGTAGGAACCACTCTGTTTGTGACAGTGAAATACTCTTCATACCCATAGAAAATCAAATACAATTGACTAAAGATTGAAATTTTTTACTTACTTGTACCTAGTCGTAATAGGAAATCTGTATGCGCATCCGCGATTGTGATAAAGTATCTCTGTAGAGAGGAAAATGTTGGCGTTATGGAGATATTACATGACGAAAATGGCAAAGTTTACACCGGAAGTGATGTCCTTGGTGACGTTTTATGTCATATGCGCAATAGAATCCGCCATTTGCCTGGTTTTTCAACATGTTAAATCCCCATAGCGACAACGTTTTACCGCGTGCAGATCTATTCTTGGCTAATCGTGGATGCGCATACAGATTTCCTGTTACGATTAGGTACAAGTAAGTGAAATATATCAATCTTTATTCAATTGTATTTGATTTTCTATGGGTATGAAGAGTATTTCACTGTCACAAACAGATTGGTTCCTACAGTAGGTGTTGTCTAGCTACTAAGTACAACCTTAATTTGCCCTTGTAATCCGATGTAACCTGTGTATGTTGAATTGGTGTTATTTCATGTATTTGTTACATGTTAAAATTGCAATACGTTTGTATAACAGTAGGTCTTCAATATAGAACCAGAACTAAAACGAAGACCAATACACATCAGACGTAATTCAGCACAGCAATTAATAAATGGAATACTATCCTTGATATAACTATGACATTTCCTTAAAAGATGAGATACACCCGCTGTGTGTGCCATTGATTTCTGGTAAAAATCCATGAAACGTAAAACTGTTCAAAGTTTACATGTTGCTATTTGAGTCTTTATGCAGCTTCTGACAGAGATTTCCTTTCACATTAATTATCCATTCTGTAAATTCGATACACCCATACCTTCATGATCAAACAACATAATTAGAACGGTATAAAACCCGACACCATAACAATCAATCTCTTGTGAAACTCTAGTAGATATTTCTAGATATTAATCACTTATTATAAAATAAATTTGTCTTATTTTTCACATTCAGAATTAACTCGTTTTGTTTGTTTTTGATTTATAGAAGAAACCATGTAACTTCAGTCTTTGGTCGTTATTAAGGCCAAATATGGAAACAATCTTTTATTTTAAAACAAATCAAATTTCTGCAGTTATAACCATGTACGTGACAATAGCCACAGCAACCTCGAGCCCAACATCAAATGCATAAAATGAACATCCTACGAGTTCCACGGAGGGTAGATATGGTATGGGTGTGGCTAAATAACATGTAATTTCCAATACAAAAACACAACTGCATAATTAATACACATGCGATACAAAAACACAAAAGCATAAAGCATTACTTAACATATGTGATATAAAAATCCAACAGCATAAACCATAACTAAACACATGCGATAAAAAAAGCACAACAGCACAAACCATAACTAAACACATACGATACAAAAAGCACAACAGCATAAAGCATAACTAAACACATACGATACAAAAAGCACAACAGCACAAACCATAACTAAATACATGCGATACAAAAACACAACAGCACAAACCATAACTAAACACATAATAAACAAGTGCTTGTAAAGTAATGTTTGTGGCAATATTAAACAATAAATACCGCAAACATTGATAATACAACTGTCCTATACCATGTTTTGAATTTAATCATAAAATATATATATATATAAGGCATATATTTTTTTCAATATTACACACATGGATCTGCATAGAACTTCAATATAGCAGGGATATTCATTGCTTGATATGTCTATAGCACTGATTCCAAAACTACATTATTGTATTTTGCTATTTTATTTTAAAATTATGAAATTCACAACCAGACGGCTTCCTTCATGAAATGGGGAATAGCATTTCCATATACCTATGTAGAAGCAATGTTGGCATACTAAGTCTTCTTGGAGCGTTTATAACTATCCTGCTTGCAGTTCATTTTACGGAGTGAGGTGTTCAGAAGCTCTTTTGGATTTCCTTATCATTTGCATTGTTAGAGTTCATCAATTTAAAAACAACAATTTGTTGTATCACCATTGATTTCTGTTTCATTCACACTTTAAATTGTTCTCGGTTCCATTCAAACTTTAAATTGTTCTGTCTTTTCATTATAGGTCGAAGTAATAGCGAATCAAGTTTAGCTGCCCAGCATAGGAACCTCGTATCCGCACTCACAAAGAAACACGGACTTACAGGTACACTGTATACTATCATTATACGTTATAAGATTCTCTGACTTTTCCATAAATACAAGTTATTCAGCTGGCTTTAAAACTTCCATTTACAAGTTGCATATTCAAAATACAGACATTCTTTGGAAAATTGTACTTTATCTAAATTGTTTAAACGATTTGGTTACGTTCATGGTTGACCCTCTAACCTAGCTTGTCCGAGACTACATGTAGTTGCGGCCAATTCTGGGTAATCTACTACTAAACACGGTTCCGTATCCGGGAAATCCCAATACAACTCTGTTAGCCTAACCAAATTTTCCGTGTTTAGTGACAATTAAAACGTTGGCAAACATCTCCAGTTTTTTCTGGATAAAACTTTATCAATTTTAAAAACAAACCATGACCAAATCACAATCCCAAAACAAAGTAAAACTTTGAAAACTGGGAAGTGCTCTGGAAGGGTAAGCACCTACTGTTTAGCTAGATACACCACTCACGTGTATAATTAAAATTGGTAATAAAAGGAACATGGAACAAAAAAAGAGAAATAAAACATTGACACAAGCCAAAACTAAATCATGTTTGTCCCAAAAAATAATTTACCTGTTTTACCACTTGTGGGACAAACAGGACCACACCAGCAGCTTGTCGATAAACATGAATTACAAATGTCTAAAAACAACACATCATTGTTGGAATATGTGGCTTGATGAAATTTGAAATTATACAGAGGGGTATGACTGATCAATTTATTTAATGAAACTACTTTAATTGGTAATTAAAAGAATAAGATTTTAATTTCCGCCATTTGATATACCTGTGAAGCATATTAAATGTAACGGCCGTTATTGATATCAACTGTTTCTTCCTTTAATTTATATGTGCAGTTTTTACTAATGAAACTCGATACATGTTCCCCGTATAGAAGTCGGTGTGATGACGTCATTAACAAGATCCCCGGAGAGACAGCAACTCCATGGCCCCCATAAAATTAACTAAGAATATGCCGTTTTTTGTTTCGTTAATGAGAACGTAGATTTTGCGAGACTAAAACCCAATCTATAATGTAGAAGATATGTAGAGATCATATTTCTCTTCGTTTAGAGGAATCTTAGCTTCTTAACAACAAAAGGATGTGTTTTGGATAAAGTAAAAACGTGAAAATTATTTACATTGTAAATGAATACAGTATTTTGAAATTAGAGTGTTTAGCAGGTGTACGATCGTTTATCTTTGTAGATTACTGAATTAAATTTTCATTTTTAGAATGATTAAACAAACATGGCATAATATGTATACGGTAAACATTCAAATAATCCGCCCATCATAATTCAACACTTCGATCAGAGCCTAAATTATGACATAATGGACATATTGCATATTGGTCGCGTCGATTTCCTTAATTTTATAAATAAACTATTAAGTCATTTTGTCAAATCAAAGTTCTTAGTTGAATTCGAGTTATCGGTGATTCTTTGTTTATACAAGTGTACATAAAAAGGGTACCGAGAATTAAAAAATCTCCATATTCATAAAATATAACTAATAATTTTTTTAGTGTTTGAAATATTAAGAAGTTAACGGTACTTTAAAAAGCCACTCTTTATTTACTGTTATTCCACTCTGTTGGGATGTTTACGGTATTTCGATGACATCCACTCTGTAAGGATGTTTTCGGTTCCATCTTTCGGACGTTAAATGTAAATAAATAATGAAATCCACTCTGTCAAAATGCATTACACATAGATACACGTCTTAAACAATTGAGTGAAAATAAGAAGGGGTTTTGGGTCCAACACAAGATTATCACTTATTCCTGTCTGGTACCTTGATTGCCTTGTATCAAAACCATGTAATTTTCACATCCATCAAAGCAGCATTCTCACAAGATAAATGGTTGCACTCTTCTCAAGATAAATAATCAGTGAAATTCGATAATCACAAAGATGTCTTAAAAACAATGAGAACAACCGAAACCTACAGCGATGCTTTGTAAAGCTTTGTTGAATGACAATCTTCAATAATTATATAGAAACATGAAATTCAGAAATATGATCTTAATTCCAATCTCCTTTAGTGCGTTAAGCATTTATCCTATAATGTGGAGCTGTAATGTTATCCAAGAAAACCTACCTCTTAAAAAGATACTAGTTAAATAGGAAATCGGGTAATAACTTAATCTATGCTAATCAATTATATATCAGGTTTCACGACATACCCAGGTCAGATTATAGGGGGATATTACAGTTTTGTAGATGTTGGGCGGGGATCAGGTGTTCTCTGTACATGTAATAAAGTCTTCTTTTGATATCGATATCGAGGAGCTGACAATTGAATCATAAATTTGGGTACAGAAAAGGTTATGGTTCGACCCTCCGGTGATGGGTATCAAGTTGTGTATGTTCGTTCCCACAAACGTCAATCAAAGCATCGTAGTTATATATAGATATTATTGTATGGAATTCGAGAGAAAATGCTAAAGGTTACAGTGTCATGTGATCTATTTTATTAAATATGATAATATGCGTGCATCTACTATGATATTAAATTTTTCGTGATAAGGCTAAGGAAATAAATACATCTTGTTTTGAAGTTAAACGCGTTTTCAACTCGATCTTTCATGTAAGGTCTGGCTGCATCATCAACTCGATAAAAGGGAGCAAACTCTTTACCATACGATGCCCACATGCATCGAGAACTTTTCAAACCTCGTTCTTCATATGCTGAGTATATATATATATATATAAATATATATATATATATATATATATATGTGTGTGTGGTGTGTGTGTGTGTGTGTGTGTGTGTATGTATGTATGTACCTGGCGTTGTTTTAATCCAGTAGCCATTATTATATATACTTCCGCGGTTGAAATTACAAGTACTTACATCAAATTGAATATTCAGACATTTATCAGATTTCATTATGTACTAATTTTGTTAATGGGTTGTTTAACCTACATGTTGTGCATCTTCTTCCAATCTGTGGCCTTTTGATATGTTTACAGAAAAAGTTACGGTTTTTACGTTAGAATGTTGCAACAGCGTTCTTCTGTGTATTTCTTTAAGCTCCATAACCATACTTTTTCGCATAACATCATTTTAAAACTTACCCTTTCTTTTTCACATAACATCCTTTGAAAAATTGGCATGATGTTAATCTATCAGGTCACACTGTAAAATTTATCGCGCTAAACCAGAGCTACACACCAATAATATAGTAGATATCAGTAAAGGAAATTGACAGAAACAAATCTGTTTTCACAACTCAAACATATATCACTTATTTGAAAGAATATCCATATATGGTTATAAATCACATATATTAATCAAATCTTCAACTTTAATCAGTTCTATATATGCTGCTGTTCTCTCGTAAAGTGCCATTTTTGGAAATGTGCAGATGTTAGCGAGTAACACGTGATAAAGCAATTTGGTGTGTCTGTAGCACTTTATGTACAATGTTGCTTTGTATTTTTCAGGTGCGCCAGAGGGAACTATTCCGTCGGGATATATAGTGTGTGCCTGGTGTCAAAAACCCGGAGTTAAATTATTTACTTTAAGAACTGGAAACGGCACAAAGGCGTTCTGTAGTGAACTATGTTTTACCCAGTGTAGAAGGGCATCGTTTAAAAAGAATAAGATTTGTGATTGGTGTAAACACGTGCGCCATACAGTGAATTATGTGGACTTCCAAGATGGCGATAGCCAGCTTCAGTTTTGTAGTGCTAAATGTTTGAATCAGTATAAAATGAACATATTCTGTCGAGAGACACAGGAACATTTACAGAAGATAAAAGGACAAGTTGATACTGTTAATCCTTCAGATGATAATGCGGAACAGGAGATTCTGATAACCCCGGATTTATGGTTGAAGGACGGAAAGAAGGAAAAGAAAGACAAAATAAGAAAAAATACAGACGATACCGAGGAAGATGAAAATATGGATATAATTGCTAGGATTCCTACTGTTATAAAATGTGAACTTAAAACTGAAAACCAAAAATGTACTTCACCGTCACCTTCACACGATAGTGATAAAACTAACACACCCAATAGGTCAGCAATGGAACATTTATCTAGAGAAAGACACAGAAGACATTCATCTAAGGAATCGCCTAGAGCGCATGCCCCTGTGTCGTCTTCGTCCGACATGTCACCACAATCGATGCACGCATCGCTACTTAGTAACGGTATCCACCCAATGGCACAATGGATCCCTCCACAATTTTGGGGTTCATTTGCACCGACCGGAATGCCTCCAATGGGAGCGTATCCGCCTTGGTTTTATCCCGGATTTATGCCGCCATTGCCTGGAATGATGCACCCTGGTCTTGGTATGGAGCCGGGTTTGGTGAGATCACCAAGTGTTCCGTTATCTACACCTAATAGATCAGCTCTGTCACCAGGTAGTGATAGTCGATCTTCTACCAGTACTCCAAATCAGCACAAACAACTTACACCGCGACAGTCAACACCTGGTGTTAACTCAGAGCCTAAAAGTCCTAGACACCAGACCTCTCCAAATCCTTCCTTCATGTCATTTCCGTCTGTTGGCATGCCGCCATTTATGGCGGGCGATCCCAGATTGATTGGTTCTGGACTTCCAAATCAGCCACCGAATGGCGAGGGTGTAGTTCCAGGTGCACCTCCCTTTAACCATGTTAATGCCGGTACCAATACCACTTCCAGTTCCAATACCGATACCGTTGCCGCTTCCTATCACCATGGAAAAAATCCTCGAGGTTTTTGGTAAACAGAGTGACATGTCAAAGAAAGTTAAAAAGGAACATTCGAGTGAAAGAACACGTCATAAAATTGACAACCACAATTATAGACACAAAATCGAAAAAGACTCTAAGGATAGTCAATTTATGGCGATACATAAAAATGACATTAATGAAAATGAAACAGTCCCAAAAGACAGGGTGTCATGTGTTTCCTGTCACTCCGAGAGGAGTACAAGTGTGGGTTCTTGTCCGGAACTATCAGCCTCATCGCCATTATCAGAAAGACGGTCGTCCATATTGGAATATGTATCAAATAAAAGATCACTAACTCCTCAAACTGACGGATCCCTGGACTTAAGTAAGAAATCCAGAGTTGAGAGAACGCCAGAGTATGATGGGGCTATAGACTTATCTAAAGACAGCTTAATGGAGAGATATAAAAATTCTCCTGGTAAAGAAAATCGCGATGGTAACGATTCAGATATCTCACACTCCGAAACAGTTACTGAAAATGGCGACAATGATACTACATCTAAAGTTCCAAAGATCCATATCATATCTCCTCGAATGGACCCACCATTGTCTCAGCAAATGCCCCTTCCACCAGCCGATCCTAAATATTCAAGTCGTAGAGGGTTGATATTGGATGCGCCGTGTGTCCAGAATAAGCGACAAAGGAGCCCTTCACCTGACAGGAGAAGCTATGTACGGGCTGTGCCGCGTGATATCATGGAGGCAGCTAGACGACGTTGCATGCGAGCTCGAATTAGAACAAAATAAACCCGCCTCTCTCTCTCTCTCTCTCTCTCTCTCTCTCTCTCTCTCTCTCTCTCTTTTGATTTACCTTATGTTGGTTTTATTCTAAGGTTTGCAATGGATGAGAAACATTATGTCATTTTTATTACAAAAGAAAGGTAACTCTTGTACCTATACAAATACCGTATTATAAATAAGTCATATTCAGTTTTAAACATGCTCTTTCAATCAATGTATATCAAATATTGTAAACATTTTTACCAACAGAAATCTGTTTTTCATCTCAAACATTACATCATATATTCATTGACATTGCTTCTTGTGTAGACGGGACAGAAAGCAATTCATTTTAAATGGCATTAACTTATTAACTTATTTTAGGCGATATACTTCTATCTGTGTTAATTTAAAATGGTAATCACACTCGTTTTAAGTCATTGTAAGTGCTACATTTCAGAAGTGCTCATGCCTCCTTAGTCGTTTTTTTATTATTTATCTTCATTAAGAACATTTGAGTATATTCTCAAAATGGTTTTACAGAATTTCAAAGGATTGATTCTAAAAACGTTAGTTGTTACATTTCAACAAGAGCTCTATTTCATCTACAATTGAGCGCCCACACATTTTAGTGTGATATATCCCTAGGTTAGCACAGTAGTACAAAAGCTACGTCTAATTAAGGCATGAAAGATAACCGAAGAAAATATATTTATTTTAATTTACGCTTCCTTTAAATGTTCGGGGGAATCAAAATATAAAAAATGTAGCTTCCAATTGAATGCTCTGAATTATTATTACTATATACACCTAGATTTACATCTCCAATCACTGGATGCTTTTATTCTAAATTTTGATTTTAAACATGGCGGGCGTTGCTAGCTAGACAATACGTGTATACTCATTGGAATTTCACGTGTCTAACTACATTTGCCAGTCTCCAAAATTTTTACGGGATTGGGATCGTGAACATGATCGGTGTGTTTGTGGTTGATGCAGTATTAATTCATTGTTCTGGTCATTTTTAAGACCCTTCAGTAATTGGTAAAATTGCCAATATGTTCATTTGTTTAACTAATTTTATGTAAATTTTCCGTTATTAAAATCATTCAAAACCTGTGCAATTCTGTAAGACTACTTTGAAGAATGGCATGGAGTATTTTATCGTTTTACACAACAATACATACATGGTATTATAGAGATTAATTAGATATGATACGTTTGTGTTCTACATGTAAAAATGGCATTTAATGCCAAAACCAAGTGCTTATCATATAAGTGTGCGAAGTGTTCGTGTAGGTCTGTGTATAATAGTGCTATTCCGTGAGATGCGTGCGTGCGTGTAGATTAGGGAACATAAATTTTTAAAATAGAAAATTCAAATTTAAATGTGAAATATTGGTAGAATAATATGCTTATATTTATAATTTATTTCTTAGTTAATTTCTGGGCAGCAATATAAAGGAATACGAGTGCTTTTAAAGTCTTCTGTAAATCTTGGCGGATACGGAAAGTCATTTTATAAAATGTTGACTAGATAAACGTATCGACTGAGTTTTACGGAATGTCTTTTGGGTGTTTTATTGGCACATAATTTAGTTGTTAGCCAATGGGCTTTGTTTACTACGTTAACATATGTATTATGGTGATTATTACGCATGGATATTGTTAATATGTTGAGTTCTATTTGTGTATTAATAAACTATTAAAGTTAGAGCACATGTTACTTGTTATATCACATGTATGGACATGCGAGTGGTTCTGTCAGTGGCTTTTGAAGTCAAGTGTTGTGGATTCGAACCTCACTTTGAATTTAGAAATTTTCCGAGATGATTTATATTTCCTGTTCATATTAGAGCTGTAAAAGCTCGTTACCAGATAGTCTTTCAGGTGAGACCACCTGTGACCGCTACAGGGAACAGACTGAGCAACATAAACATATATGTTTTTTACAGTAAAACAACATTGACCTGTCCGCGTGATCGTTCATTGTAAATATTCTTATACGATAATCTACCCAATACATTGACAGTGTTAGGATTCACAGTAAATAAACAATGCCCGCCTCCCATGATGTATATAAATATACTGGTCCATAATTAATATTTCATTCAAAGATCAAGCTGACAGGTCAATGTTATTTCCTGTACACTTCCATACATGCTGCGTATGCTGCCTATGTGGGCATTTAATTGTTGATTGCTGTTCATTAATAAAAGCATCTTGGCTAAACAACACATTGGTCTTACATGATTGAAACAACAAATGGATATTTACTTCCAGAGCAAATGTTGACCCGATATTGCTAAAACAAACTTTTATAGATGGCATGTCAGAATTGAATTCTGGGACCTACATGGCTTGTAAAAGCTTCATGAAGTATCATGTTTAAATAACGTTCAACAAAATTATTTGCATTATCTCATTGCAAACTTTGCAAAGTTGTTGCTTAAGCAAATAATTGGCTAGAGCGTTACTGTTAATTTTTTTCAATTTCATGATGAGGGATTTTAGTTTACTTTTAGTGTGGTTGGTTGGTTGAATGAATGTTTATTAATCTCTATGGATTAATTTATGAACAATTGTGTTTATGCATGTGAAGTGTGGGTGTGTTGTATGGTCTGCCTTGTACCAGCGCACAATCAGGTCGACTTTAAGGTTCTAGCTCAACGAGTCAGTACGCCACAGACAAGCGACAACCCCACCCCACCCCCCACCCACACACACCACCCCCACACACACACCACTGACTATTATACTGATACCAGGTGAACCAGTAAAGGTCAACGGCAAGGAAAATTAACTTTTCCACATTTGGTCTGAGCGGGATTCGAACTCACAGCGGTGTGAGACCCTGGTAATGTAGACTAACGTCTTATCCATTACTTAGACCACCGCGGCCTATTTATTTGTAATGTGAAGTCACTGCTTCTAAATAGCACCACTGTACTCATCGCTGGTGCTGTTTGTTCCAAAGTAGTGGTTCAATGCGTGTTTTTGTTCCAAAGCAGTTGTTCAATACGTGTTTATCGTGTGTTTGTTATTTATCCTTTCACGCGTTTTATTGCGTGATCTTTTTTGGCCTGGCTTTTGCGAAGTATATATATTCGGTAGCTGATTAATCTATACATGTTGTTTGGATCTATTTACTACAAAGTATAAACTGTCAATATGGAAAATTGTCCGACTCGATAGATATGGAAAATTGTCCGACTCGATAGATATGGAAAATTGTCTGAATCCAGTTCCGATACTTGTTGGACATCTTGCCTTGTGATAGAGATTTTGTTGACCTTCAATATTAATTTCAATGGCTTTACATTCATTTTTTATATTACCAGTCAACACATGCGA
The DNA here is from genome assembly GCA_021292105.1 of Anadara kagoshimensis. Taxonomy (NCBI): domain Eukaryota; kingdom Metazoa; phylum Mollusca; class Bivalvia; order Arcoida; family Arcidae; genus Anadara; species Anadara kagoshimensis. Next base: position 4,509,363 of record CM037865.1, read on the forward strand.
CTGTTTATCTAAGCGCTTCTGTCTTGCGTGTTTGGTAGTGATAAAGGTAGTTTAGAAAAATGTCAACAGAGGTGTTCAGAAAAATCAATGTTACCTTAACTAAAAACTTTTAAACTTTTTTCATTTCAAACGGCATAACTTTCAATATCTTGACATACATTTGTTGTCAACTACAGTTAAAACATCTGATAAATAAAAAGTCCTAATTCATGGCCCTTTTTATCAAGATCTGACCTTGACAATATGGTGGGCGTATCTCCTACTGTTTGTAAACATACTCTTGCTCTGTCATATTGACATTTTAAAATGCAAAACACCAATGTCGAAAAGGATAAATCAATAAGTCACCAAACTTATGTGGGGGTGACTTAATAACGCACTAAGGTCTGGATAAATGTTTGCCATCATGTTGATCTAGTTCCTATCCAAAGTAGATTTTATTTTCAGTGATTTCGAATTCAGGGTCTTCGGTATTAGAGGAGTCAAAAACTCGCGATTACGGACCACATCGACACTCAACGCTAACTCGAGTAGATCAGAGCGTAAAATGCTTTCAGTTTGTTTGCCGACGTTTGATGGTTTTTCTGGGTACTAGGTTTTCTTCATCACTTCAGTACTCGGACCGAAAAAACCGAATGAAATATGCAGCAATGAAACCGTCTTTAACCCAGAGTTCTACGGTTTACAGTAAAACTTCGCTATGTTTTTCGATACGTTTTACCCGAAAATCTTTTTATATGTTATATCGACATGTCAAAGCAATTCACATGCTCTAAAAACGCAACAAGTAAACAGTATACCCTTGATCTTCTGTAATCTTCTTATTTACATAACAAACTGTTGATAAAAGAATAAAGTGTATACTGTATTTATTTTGTAAAGTAGGTGTCCGATTTTTTTGTTTACACCTTATACTAACATGATTGTTTGACATATAGCAATAAGATCTTCTACAAATACAAAATTCCGAACGCTCTTCGTTGTTATGTTGGTTAAATGTTGTTTAACGTTGCAACGTTTTTTCTAATTAACTACAAGAATGGTGTTCGCCAGCGCACCACGTGATAAATATCCCTTAACTTTTGTTCTGAACGTGAAGGAAAACATTTACGTCGAAATTTCCTAGAGTAACGTCATTTTTCCGGAAAAAGGTAGACTGACGAGATTCCATCTCCAATGGAAATAATTGTTTCGCAGAAACATTATGGGGTTTCACGTTGTACACTAGCGAACACCATAGCGTAATTAATTTCTAACGTGAAAAAGTTCTATAATGATACACAACATAAATTACTTAGTCCAGTGTACACGCGTGCCAAGGCACTCAAAGTCCACTTCAAGCAAAAAAACATTTTCACTCGTGGTCGACTACTAGGGCTAAACCCACCGACACCCTGCGCGTTAAAAAGCTATAAGCATCCAAATCGCTCAGTTCAGCCATGTAATATTTTTGCAATAAAAAAAATGTTTCTTATAAAAATGTATAAACTGTAGGCAAACAACAATGACCTGTCCGCTTGACTTTTAAATATTAATCACGGACTAGTACATTTATTTATAGGTGACACAGGTGTTAATATCGTCTACATCACGGACTAGTACATTTATTTATAGGTGACACAGGTGTTGATATCGTCTACATCACGGACTAGTACATATATTTATAGGTGACACAGGTGTTTTTTATATCGTCTACATCACGGACTAGTACATTTATTTATAGGTGACACAGGTGTTGATATCGTCTACATCACGGACTAGTACATTTATTTATAGGTGACACAGGTGTTTTTTATATCGTCTACATCACGGACTAGTACATTTATTTATAGGTGACACAGGTGTTGATATCGTCTACATCACGGACTAGTACATTTATTTATAGGTGACACAGGTGTTGATATCGTCTACATCACGGACTAGTACATTTATTTATAGGTGACACAGGTGTTTTTATATCGTCTACATCACGGACTAGTATATTTATTTATAGGTGACACAGGTGTTTTTTATATCGTCTACATCACGGACTAGTACATTTATTTATAGGTGACACAGGTGTTGATATCGTCTACATCACGGACTAGTACATTTATTTATAGGTGACACAGGTGTTGATATCGTCTACATCACGGACTAGTACATAGTGTATGTATTGACTGTGAACCCTTACACAACCTAGGTATTAGGTAGATCATTGTATATGTATGTATTGACTGCGAACCCTTACACAACCTAGGTATTAGGTAGATCATTGTATATGTATGTATTGACTGCGAACCCTTACACATCCTAGGTATTAGGTAGATCATTGTATATGTATGTATTGACTGCGAACCCTTACACAACCTAGGTATTAGGTAGATCATTGTATATGAATATTCCTAATAAAAGGTCGAATGGTCAAGTCAAACGTGACGCACTATACCTTAAGTTCCCTTGTACACCGTACCTAAAATTACTGTTTACATTGCACTATGATTCACATGTAAACTTGTAATGTGTTATCTTAAAAAGTAATATTTAATGATTCGCTGGTATAAACCTTATATACTTAACCACTTAACCGATTATATTTAAGTGTTTAGGTTCAAATATCTGCATGCTTTTCAAATAATCTTTTTCTCGTTATGCAAAACTTAACAAAACTCAAAAATCAAAACGTCAACCACAAAGGCGCTAACCATGTTATATGTCAATTTCACAACAAAGATATTACATACACAACAGTAGTTCAATTTGTCAAAGGGACTTTGATAAAACATATACCGGCGATATTTGTATCATCCTCGATTGTAAACAACACCAAACACAATAAAACTAGAACATGCCTAAAGCAAAATCCCAAAACTAAACTAGAAACTAAAAAACCGTCAACCATGTGGTATCATCCACCAAAGAAGCGATTCCGAGAGCTCCGGAAGGATAAGCATTGCTTATTCAGTTTTGTAAAGCTAGGACTACTTTTACAAATAGTATTACTTAGTTTGGAAATAAGCTTTATATATACATAACCGGATACTATTAATCTTATGATTGTATTTATATGTGGTGCTAGTACTAAGTCGGGAGTTTGACAAACAGTTAATTTTGTTGTCACGTTGACTCAGGTGCGCTGGTGCTTGACAGCAGATGTATTTCAGCTAAAATGTTGTAATTGTAGTAATCTTATCAATCAACCAATCTACCGATACATCATACAATTAATCCCTCCCTAATTCAAAGTGAAAACATTGTATACTGACAAATCAAGGAAAAAACGCTCATCTCCACCCTGGAAGTGAGACCGGGTGCTCCAGAATACTGTTAATCATGAGCGCGTGTAGGTTTACATTTCAGCTGGGATAATTATTTAAATTCATATTTAAGAAACAAAAAACCAAGGCATGCAAGTTTTTATTTTTTCATCTTGTTTAACTTTCACACAATTCTATGTATTATAACCAACATCATTACATTGTATAAATGTTTGTTTACATTGTTACAAAAAGTGATTTTTCTCAAAGCCATTAGTCCTAAAATACAAAATTTATGAATCAACCTACAAAATATTTGTACCATTCTGAATCTGCGCCTTCACTGAAAACTGTACTTCCGGAAAGATTTGGAGAGTATTTGCATGCTTCCGGTTTGCGTCCGTATGATTCCGCCAGCTCACGGAAATAATTGGCAGCATTTCCACAGCATAATCCAACGTAGTTGACACCGATGGCTTTAGCCTGTTCTCCAAACTTCCTTATGTCACTACGACTACAGTGCGCACAAGCCAAGTCTATATATTTTAACAACTCTCCTGTAAATTAAAATTATTACAAATCTCGATTAATATTTTGATTTATTATCAAATGAAAACAATAATCCAAGTGTAGCACATCTCTCTCTCTGTGTGTGTGTGTGTGTGTGTGTGTGTGTGTGTGTGTGTGTGTGTGTGTGTGTTCACCTGACATTGGGTCTCTAAGTGACTGGAACGACTTGCTGTCTTCGCTTGTTCTATAGCATACTGGCAATGCAGCTATGGGCCCCTTGAACATACATATATTTTTTTAATAATAATTAAATATATAATTGATCATATTATCTTCTCAATATTCGATACAATAAAGACATGTAATAAGAATCATATAACAAACGTGTCATATCGTTTTCGTTACCTTAGTAACGACGTCGACTTTTGTTTGTTTCACTGAAACACTTATTTAATTATTTAATATTATAAAAAAGAACTCATATAATTTGGAAAGAAAATGATTTTTTTTTGTAATTATTCAATGGAAAGGTCAACGTTGTATGTTTGGTATAATTATACCCATAAAAATTACGCAATTTTTTTTTTTTGGGGGGGGGGGGGGGCGTTTGTACATGCCTTTTGTGTGTCGCAGTCAGCCAGCTCTTTTCTTATAAAGAAGACGGATTGTATTTTTACTGTTTTTTCCTGGATTATATAATACATTTTAGAATCTTACATTTGTGTTTATATAACAGTTAAGTGGGTTTTTTTTCAAGAAATTAAGAATAAAACCACAGTCCAAATTCGGAATGAAAATTAACTAAAAGGTTTTAGTTCCAAAAGAATTGTCAACATGTCACATGTGAAATTACTGTATATCACTGTAATAACAAACAAACTAAAATCAGTATAACAGATCCCTTTTTAGAGGCATCATTAAACTTCGGAAATATAGCTCTTGTTTTTTTCGCACTCTAATACCATTTGAAACGACTCTTTGTTATGTACATACATATCTGTTGATCTGAGTAAACCGTTTAATGAAAATATTTTTTGACCGGAAAGTAAACTCAGGCAATATAGCTCTTGTCGCCATTTTGAAACAAAAATAGTAAAAGGCACCATGGCATCCATTTCTTATTACTCCTATGAAGTTTCGAAATATCAGAAAAGCAATCTCTACGAAACGTTTAAAACAATGGTTGGAGCGAAAGAACAAGGATAAGAGACAAAGTAATGACCAATATGCCCGTTTCCACTTGGTTTTGGGGACGTAGTTAATGGATGGACTTCACCTTCCCTGAGCATGGTATAACCGCCTTCTGATTATACTTTGTATATATATTTGTCCAATGGCAACTTACTTTACATGCGGCTCGAATTTCTTTAATAAGAGGCAGCATTGTCGTTGGGCCACGTCCACAATTAAGACCCACAACTGCCGCTCCGGCTTGCTCTAGTTTTACACACGCTTCAACCAGTGGCACTTTATCAAATGTTTCGTTGGAAGCATGTGGAGCCAGAGTGATAACGGCAGGTAAACCTAAAACAAATAAGATATAGTTGAACTTGATGACGCAACTTCTAGAAACTTGAACAAATTTATTGTAAAAGAACAACTATCATTTGAAGGAAAAGACTTGAAGCCTTAATGACAAAATGGACATGTTGGCTCTATTTGAAATGTGACTATTTATAAACTACATTGGAAGGCACAGTGCAAAGGACAAAAATCGATGGGCTGACGGGTAATGTTTGTGTCGAACTTATCTTCTTTACACTGTGAATGAACACGTAATAGTTGATTGAAAATGAGACACTCCGGTAAAAACGAAACAAAATAATTGGCTCAAGATATCACTTTGATTTTTTAAATCGGGGCATGAAAAAATCTTAGCTCATTTACATTTACATGCTACTTAAGTCTTATAATACCATTTCCGAATTCTTTGATTGTTTCCAGTGCTAACATGGCCTCTCCAAAAGTATAAAAAGTTTCAGCAATGATAAAATCTGCCTTTTCTTCTACTATCCACTCTATCAATTCCTACAAGACAAACTTATACCTGTTAATTTTACATGTTCACCAATTTATTGTTCAACATTCAAGAGAAAAATATTAAATGCTTTTGAAAATGCTTGTATTTTTATACATTTTGTTATAGACTATGATCATGTTTTAATCTCCACAGATTGCACAAAATGGTTAATTAGGACTTTTAAATTGTCAATACATCCAAATTGAAGTGCAAAATTATACCAACGAAAATACAAAATGGCGTCTTACTACGTGTCATGATATTTGATAAAAAAAGCTTCTTGCAGACGATGTTATCTACCACTTCCGACGTTTTTTCGTCTTTGAATATTATAATTTTTATGCGAAATATCAGCTGGTGATAAAGACTGCTGTCCATTTTTATAGCCTCTACTGTGTTTTAAGTTAGCAAGGACAGAACTATCATTACTTGCCTTGAACATGGATCTGACCCATTCAATAGACTTTGGATCGTCTGCTTTATATTCTAGCGTACCACACAGCCCTCCCGCCATTAGTTTTCCTGACGCATCAGCGACTTCTCTGGCCATTTTTAACGCCATTCTGTTAAGTCTCTCAAGGTCATCTTCTCTACCAATCAACCTTAACTTAGATCTGTGGGCATAATACTAAAATAAATTAAATTAAGTATTTAAGAAACTATTTTTTTACCTTTTTAGGCAAACGCATTACGCTCACGATAAAAAATAAATAACCAATAAATCTTCGTTAATAGATCAAACTTACAAAGATACTAGTAATTAATGCTACCTTATTATAGCAAATTTGCCAGAACTACTATGAGAATTCTTGCATCCCATGACATGCTAATCGAAAAACCGCCGAATGTTAGATTGACTTCCATCGGACTTTAAAATAGAGAAATACTATAATACATTAATAATAATAATAATAATAATATAATAATAATAATAATAATAATAATAAATAAATAAATAAATAAATAAATAAATAAAGTTTGCAATTTCTGATACTGTTTCGCCTATTCTATTTTTTAAGATTAAAAAGACCCTAACACCACATACGTTGTTAAAACCTCGACTTACATTAAATGCTTCAACTACATCAGTTCCAGCATGCACGAACTCTTCATGGAGTCCTTTCAGCAGTCCCGGATTTTCTATTACAACTTCCGGTATGTTGGCCCCAAGTGTAATGTACCCCCTCCGTTCACACTCCCACAAGTATCCTTCAGCGATGAGAATATCCTCACCGTCCCCTAGCCGTTCTACTAACCCTAAAACAAGAACAATCGTGTTTTATGATCAGTGTTTATTTTGTTTTATTTTGTCAGGATCATATTAAGACTTTAAAATTTGAGATATTACTCCCCTGCCTGTCTTAGCCCTCGATAATAAGAAGATAATCGATTGCTACACCCTGTGCGAGTGTGAGTGAAATGAGATTGGGGGAGTGGTCTGTCTGCATGTCTGTGCTCCGATTGCGCAGAAGTACAAGACAGACAACAAAACGTACTAGCACATCTCATACATAGATATTCGTAAAATGTATTAATAAACTTTCTATAGTCGCTTATATCTGACAGATTGCTGATACGACGTTACACAACATTATACAACATTACAATAACAACGATCTTGACCGATTTGTTTAAGTATATGTAAATCCGATTCATTTCCGCATTTCATTCAATAGTCCTCATTATTTTTAAGTGTAACTTCAAAGTAAAAGTAAACATTATACAAAGGTAATGTACGGAAAGATCAACTAGGCTTAGCTCAGTGTGGTCAATGTCTGGATCTATTGTGCCTGTACGGGACTACTGATTGTAAAGTATAGTAATTTGGGTGTTTACAGCTGTCGAAGCACTTCAAAGTACCAAACCTTCACGACTGAATTCTACTTTATCATCATATCCATTCCAATATATGTGGAGGATAAGGGAACTTGGTTGCCTAAAGATTTAGAACACAGCGCCTCTCACCGGTTACGATCGAACACCATTCGGACCGATCCTAGTGTGAGAAAGCGCCATTGCGCCTGTCGAAGAACCGCGGTTGACCTAAGGTGACTGAGGTGTAAAACACTACACTCCATTATTACAACTTTACAATCAGAGATTATAACAAATAGTTCAGACTTGTCGAAAGATTTAACATTGGGCTAACGAAAAGACATCGAAGCTCAGATGTCGCAGCTCATCTCGACAGCTTTATATGTTCACAGCTTTTCCGCAGCTATATATATACTATCTTCGGCAAGTAACTGGCTACTAGCTATCTAGCGAATTTCTGCTCTTTTTCTTTAACTTATTGTTAAACTTTCGACATGTCTGTACTGTTTATATATATAATTTTATATAACAATATTTATACTGGTTTTATGTATATCAGGATAATATGACGTGGACTGTACTTTGACCGATCGGTTATCTTAACACTAGAGATTAATAGAAGTATAATATATGTACTTATAATAATATACTGTCTAAATTTGCTGCTAGTTAAAAATTGAAATTCCTCAAAAACTAAGGAATACTCCCTCATGCAAAGTGTTTCCTCAGCTAAATTTGGCAAAATATAGTTTTTTTTTTTTTTTTTTTTTTTTTTTTTTTTTTTTTTTGTAATCTTTTCAGCAATTTGAAACGTTTTTGGTTTCATAATTTTGGTCCAAGCACAACTGATGAGGAATTCTATTTCGAAACGGCCGTCTAGTGTTGTAAAATTAAAACTGGTATAATATGTAATACTTCTTATAAGTATGTCCGTCGTAAATTTGTTGAGAAAATGATCCCCATAATGTGATATATGCTACGTCATACAGTACAGACCTGTCGAAACACTAAGTTAACGAAAAGTATCTAAAACTCGGCTGCCGGAGTAAGATAGCCAGCACACGAAAAGCTGCCGAGAGATAGATATATATAACTACAGAGGGGTCGGGATGAGCTGCCGAGAGATAGATAGATAAAACTACAGAGGTGTCGGGATGAGTTGCCGAGAGATAGATATATATAACTACAGAGGGGTCGAGATGAGTTGCCGAAAGATAGATAGGTGTCGAGATGAGCTGCCGAGAGATAGATAGGTGTCGAGATGAGCTGCCGAGAGATAGATAGGTGTCGAGATGAGCTGCCGAGAGATAGATAGGGGTCGAGATGAGCTACCGAGAGATAGATAGGTGTCGAGATGAGCTACCGAGAGATAGATAGGTGTCGAGATGAGCTACCGAGAGATAGATAAAACTACAGAGGGGTCGAGATGAGCTGCCGAGAGATAGATAGGTGTCGAGATGAGCTGCCGAGAGATAGATAGATAAAACTACAGAGGGGTCGAGATGTGCTGCCGAGAGATAGATAGGTGTCGAGATGAGCTGCCGAGAGATAGATAGGTGTCGAGATGAGCTACCGAAAGATAGATAGGTGTCGAGATGAGCTGCCGAGAGATAGATAGGTGTCGAGATGAGCTACCGAGAGATAGATAGGTGTCGAGATGAGCTACCGAGAGATAGATAGGTGTCGAGATGAGCTGCCGAGAGATAGATAGGTGTCGAGATGAGCTACCGAGAGATAGATAGGTGTCGAGATGAGCTACCGAGAGATAGATAGGTGTCGAGATGAGCTACCGAGAGATAGATAAAACTACAGAGGTGTCGAGATGAGCTGCCGAGAGATAGATAGGTGTCGAGATGAGCTGCCGAGAGATAGATAAAACTACAGAGGGGTCGAGATGAGCTGCCGAGAGATAGATAGGTGTCGAGATGAGCTGCCGAGAGATAGATAGGTGTCGAGATGAGCTGCCGAGAGATAGATAAAACTACAGATGTGTCGAGATGAGCTGCCGAGAGATAGATAGGTGTCGAGATGAGCTGCCGAGAGATAGATAAAACTACAGAGGGGTCGAGATGAGCTGCCGAGAGATAGATAGGTGTCGAGATGAGACCGAGAGATAGATAGGTGTCGAGATGAGCTGCCGAGAGATAGATAGGTGTCGAGATGAGCTGCCGAGAGATAGATAGGGGTCGAGATGAGCTGCCGAGAGATAGATAGGTGTCGAGATGAGCTACCGAGAGATAGATAAAACTACAGAGGGGTCGAGATGAGCTGCCGAAAGATAGATAGGTGTCGAGATGAGCTACCGAGAGATAGATAGGTGTCGAGATGAGCTGCCGAGAGATAGATAGGTGTCGAGATGAGCTACCGAGAGATAGATAGGTGTCGAAATGAGCTACCGAGAGATAGATAGGTGTCGAGATGAGCTGCCGAGAGATAGATAGGGGTCGAGATGAGCTGCCGAGAGATACATAGGTGTCGAGATGAGCTGCCGAGAGATAGATAGGTGTCGAGATGAGCTGCCGAGAGATAGATAGGTGTCGAGATGAGCTACCGAGAGATAGATAGGTGTCGAGATGAGCTACCGAGAGATAGATAGGTGTCGAGATGAGCTGCCGAGAGATAGATAGGTGTCGAGATGAGCTGCCGAGAGATGAGAGATAGATAGGTGTCGAGATGAGCTACCGAGAGATAGATAGATGTCGAGATGAGCTGCCGAGAGATAGATAGGGGTCGAGATGAGCTACCGAGAGATAGATAGGTGTCGAAATGAGCTACCGAGAGATAGATAAAACTACAGAGGGGTCGAGATGAGCTGCCGAGAGATAGATAGGTGTCGAGATGAGCTGCCGAGAGATAGATAGGTGTCGAGATGAGCTACCGAGAGATAGATAGATGTCGAGATGAGCTGCCGAGAGATAGATAGGGGTCGAGATGAGCTACCGAGAGATAGATAGGTGTCGAAATGAGCTACCGAGAGATAGATAAAACTACATAGGTGTCGAGATGAGCTGCCGAGAGATAGATAGATAAAACTACAGAGGGGTCGAGATGAGCTGCCGAGAGATAGATAGGTGTCGAGATGAGCTGCCGAGAGATAGATAGGTGTCGAGATGAGCTACCGAGAGATAGATAGGTGTCGAGATGAGCTACCGAGAGATAGATAGGTGTCGAGATGAGCTGCCGAGAGATAGATAGGGGTCGAAATGAGCTACCGAGAGATAGATAAAACTACAGAGGGGTCGAGATGAGCTGCCGAGAGATAGATAGGTGTCGAGATGAGCTGCCAAGAGATAGATAGGTGTCGAGATGAGCTGCCGAGAGATAGATAAAACTACAGAGGGGTCGAGATGAGCTGCCGAGAGATAGATAGGTGTCGAGATGAGCTGCCGAGAGATAGATAGGTGTCGAGATGAGCTACCGAGAGATAGATAGTCGAAATGAGCTACCGAGAGATAGATAGGTGTCGAGATGAGCTACCGAGAGATAGATAGGTGTCGAGATGATCTACCGAGAAATAGATAGGGGTCGAGATGAGCTGCCGAGAGATAGATAGGTGTCGAGATGAGCTGTCGAGAGATAGATAGGCGTCGAGATGAGCTGCCGAGAGATAGATAGGTGTCGAGATGAGCTGCCAAGAGATAGATAGGTGTCGAGATGAGCTACCGAGAGATAGATAAAACTACAGAGGGGTCGAGATGAGCTACCGAGAGATAGATAGGGGTCGAGATGAGCTACCGAGAGATAGATAGGTGTCGAGATGAGCTACCGAGAGATAGATAGGTGTCGAGATGAGCTGCCGAGAGATAGATAGGTGTCGAGATGAGCTGCCGAGAGATAGATAGGTGTCGAGATGAGCTACCGAGAGATAGATAGATGTCGAGATGAGCTACCGAGAGATAGATAGGTGTCGAGATGAGCTGCCGAGAGATAGATAGGTGTCGGGATGAACTACCGAGAGATATATAGATAAAACTACAGAGGGATTTGAGATGAGCTGCCGAGAGATAGATGAGCTACGGAGAGATATATAGATAAAACTACAGAGGGATTTGAGATGAGCTGCCGAGAGATAGATGAGCTACGGAGAGATAGATAGATAAAACTACAGAGGGGTCGAGATGAGCTACCGATCCGACACGTATTCGTTAGCTCTGTGTTAAACTTTCGATAATTCTATACTGTAACTTAATATGAAAAGTCAAAATGATGTCAATGGTGTGGTGTCTGTCACCATGTCCATCTGATCAAAATGAAATCATCACAGAGTGAATGGACGTTCAGCGCCAGGGAAGGGGGTCCAATCGTTAAGTGAAAAATTGCATTGTGTTTCAAAGCATGAATATAACAGTATATAATAAGTCAAAAAAACGTCATGAAATTAAATATAACATTCCTTTTTGTATTTATGTTCCCTGTAAATTGTCAGATTTTTTTTTTTTTAACTAGCTGCAATTTTGGAAAATAAACTGCAATGTATATTATTGGCTAAGGTTAAGATTTGTGATTTTTCTTATTGAAGCGTCTACATAAAATAAAATTACTATTATCTTGGAATAGAAAAATATTCAATATAGCGTACATTGATGTTTCTCGGTAGTTCTATAAAAGCTCGGTATTTGAAAACAGACAACATGAAATACATGTGTATATAATACTACTGAAAAGAAGCTAACAGACACCCTATTCAATTTTTACATACATACAACAAAAATATCAGGGTTTTAACAATCATTTCTTAGCTACTACTTTCCATAACGTATGCATGGCTTTAATTTTGTTAATATTTGAGATATTCAGGAATTCAAGGTGACATTTGGAAGATCACCTCAAGCCTATAACAGTAAAATCAATCACGATTATTCCTAGCTCCAAAAATGATTGTCACGATGCACTTAATTTAAGAGAAATCTTAGTTAAGAAATAATTGTGACCTCTATATATAGGTTAGTAGTTTTATTTTGGGTAATATTTTACATACATTGATCTGTGAGGTTATCACACAGCTAACAAATCAAAGTAGCTGATAACACATTTGATCAATCTTGACTTGTTTTTGTTTACATTTTTTCATACTTATAAATTATAAGATATGACAATATTATTAATTTTGTTATGGAAAAGTGATAGAATTGGACATTTTATACGAAGCATACAAGTCATTCACGAAACAAAATGAACAATTCTTTCATTTTCAATAAAAACGAAAAATTAAAATTAACTTCATATACATATTATTATTATTATTATTATATACTTCATACATTCTTTATTCGTATTATCTTTATCTTTAACCGAAATTTAAAATTGTTTATCGTAACCCTTACAAGGTCAGACGAGGCATTAACCTCAACGGGTATTCTGATCTAACTTGGCAGTAACTCCAACGGGAACCCTGGTCGAACATTAACCCCAGTGAGTTGTCACAACCGAGTTATTTCGACACCTTTGCAGTTTATAAACAGGCAGTTGTCTAACTATTACGACTTCGTATGAATGTGCTAGCGGTTGTGGGATCATTCTTTGCCATTGTCATGGGATGTATTTGTATGTTTTCACAATTATAAAAGCACTGTCATATACCATTTTTAATGTATTTTATGATAAAACTTAAAAAATGGTATATGACTGCACTTGCCTATGACGGGCAAAGCTTCAATAATGATAATTCCATATAAATCGGAGACAGATAGCGTACAGACTAATTACAATTGTAAAACGATTCTCCAGTTTGTAGAAATAACACATACTATTGTCTAAGTTTGCTGCCGGTTAAAATTTTAAAATCTCTTAAAACTGCCATGTGCTACTTTTGAGTTTTTATAAAATTATCATTCAAAAGTAGCACAATACAAAACTAACGTATCCTCCCTTATGAAAGATATTTCCTTAGCTAAATTTGGTTAAATATATTTTGGTTCTTTGGATATATTTTCAACGCTTTGAAAAAATGGTTTCACAATTTTGGTCCAAGTATTACTGATCAGGAATTGTATTCCTGTAAAATTAACACTGGTATAATATGTTACGGCCGTCATCACAGTATTGTTAATAAGTTTGATTTATCTGTGTCCAGGGTTTCTCAGGATGTATTTGACGTCCCATAGTTCCATGTTCCTTCCACTTAATTTTGATTAGACACGTGGCGGGTGTAGCTAGCTACACAGGATGTGTTTACCCTTCTGGAGCACCCGGTCTCACGTCCATGGTAGAAGTTCACGTGTCTAGCCTAGCTAGCTTTTACTTTGCTTCTGGATTGTGATTCGGACATTGATAAATATGTTTGTTTTTGACTATATACACTATGCACTGTTGCTCCTTGTATCAGTAAAAGTGAGGATTGATTAAATGGAGTTTTACATCTTAGTTATAGATAATGCTTATCCGACGTCAGGATAATGAAACGTCTGCAACTGCGGTCTTGGTGAGCTAGCATATAAAGGTCGCCCAGTGTGCGCGCTAATACAAAGTAGACATGCACATGCTTCACACTGTCGCTCATGGTCACATCGAGGTAACCTTGTGTGATATTGCTGACACTAGCATCAAAGTGCAAAGATTAAAATTCACCCATGGCCTACGGCTTACTAAAGTTGTCTTAATTTAGTGGAAAGTGAACAGTGAATAGTTACACAATATAAGATAAATTAATTGCTTATCATTCTTCACCACAATTTAAGATAAATTAATTGTTTATCATTCGCCACCACAATATAGGATAAGTTAATTGCTTATATTATCATTCGTCACCGCAATATAAGATTAATTAATTGCTTATCATTCGCACATAGCTAAATTATACTTCAACTGTTTTACTGACATACTGCACTGATATCCATATAACACTTATTGTCTCGTAAATCCACCCCTTAGGCAATGTTTAAATAGTGAAATGATAAATTATTTTAAATAGGGTTAAACGCATATACATATTAAAAATAAAAGTTGTTTTGTTAAAAACATATTTTAAAAAAAAATGATCTAAAGTAATTTGACTTACCTTTTGTAGCCATCGTGAGTTAATCCCGCTTTGTTTCTTTTGCCTGGCCAATCTGATGGACCGATGTGTTATGATATCTGAAGTATCTTGTCCTCTAACCCATATAACTCATATATCTACATACAGATAATCCAATAAACTGATTAAATTCGCTACATATATATATATATATATATATATATATATATATATATATATATATATACACATATATATAATATGTTTAGGTAATCTTACATAGTAGATAAGAAAATACGATGACCAAGCGGAAATCTGAACAGATAAAGCTCTTTGCTATCGTTGCACAAGTTATTAACCGATAAAGCGCATTGCTATCGATACACAAGTTATTAACCGTTGAAGCGTTTTGCTATCGTTGCACAAGTTATTAACCGATATAGAGGATCTTAGACTCGTGAGGGTTTAATATGAATTTATTAAACAAGGTTAATAATTAAATGTGCCACGAGCCTTGGCGAGTGGCATATTTAATTATTCAACGAGTTTAATAAATTTCATATTAAACCCTCACGAGTCTAAGATTCTATATATCACATAACTCAAAATACCGAGGCATAATTACATGTACATATTATTTGATGCCATTTAGAAACAGACGATTTCTATCTAGGTCAGACAAATCACCTCCAAATTAACTGCACAAGTAAGAATATAGTTCTATTTAGTTAGTAAAAGTAAATTAATCACCTAGAAAAAAGGACATAATCAGTATGTAAGTTTAAATCATAATATTTTTCCGAATGCAACAAAATTATTTTTCAAAGAATCGGAAAGTCTTCAAAAGTCTTAAAATAAACAAGACTGACACAGTTTTCATATGACATCATTAGGCACGACCACTACGTAAATCAGAAGCGTGATAACTTATTACGTCACAATCAAGTGATATTACATGGGTACCTGTGTAATACGAAAAATATTACACCGTTTTATATCATCAATAAACAGGAGGGTTATGTGATATAAAGCTCTTTGATATCGACACGTAAGTTATTAACCGTTGAAGCGTTTTGCTATCGTTGCACGACTTATTAACCGATGAAGCTCTTTGCTATCGTTGCACAACCTATTAACCGATGAATCGCATTGCTATCGATACACAAGTTATTAACCGTTGAAGCGTTTTACTATCGTTGCACAACTTATCAACCGATGAAGCGCTTTGCTATCGATGCAAAAGGTATTAACCGATGAAGCGTTTTGCTATCGTTGCACAACTTATCAACCGATGAAGCGCTTTGCTATCGATGCAAAAGGTATTAACCGTTGAAGCGTTTTGCTATCGTTGCACGACTTATTAACCGATGAAGCTCTTTGCTATCGTTGCACAACCTATTAACCGATGAATCGCATTGCTATCGATACACAAGTTATTAACCGTTGAAGCGTTTTGCTATCGTTGCACAAGCTATTGACCGATGAAGCGCATTGCTATCGATACACAAGTTATTAATCGTTAAAGCGTTTTGCTATCGTTGCACAACTTATCAACCGATGAAGCGCTTTGCTATTGATGCACAAGGTATTAACTGATGATGCTATCGTTGCACAAGCTATTGACCGATGAAGCGCATTGCTATCGATACACAAGTTATTAATCGTTAAAGCGTTTTGCTATCGTTGCACAACTTATCAACCGATGAAGCGCTTTGCTATTGATGCACAAGGTATTAACTGATGATGCTATCGTTGCACAAGCTATTGACCGATGAAGCGCATTGCTATCGATACACAAGTTATTAATCGTTAAAGCGTTTTGCTATCGTTGCACAACTTATCAACCGATGAAGCGCTTTGCTATTGATGCACAAGGTATTAACTGATGATGCTATCGTTGCACAAGCTATTGACCGATGAAGCGCATTGCTATCGATACACAAGTTATTAATCGTTAAAGCGTTTTGCTATCGTTGCACAACTTATCAACCGATGAAGCGCTTTGCTATTGATGCACAAGGTATTAACTGATGATGCTATCGATACACAAGTTATTAACCGTTGAAGCGTTTTACTATCGTTGCACAACTTATCAACCGATGAAGCGCTTTGCTATCGATGCAAAAGGTATTAACCGATGAAGCGTTTTGCTATCGTTGCACGACTTATTAACCGATGAAGCTCTTTGCTATCGTTGCACGACTTATTAACCGATGAAGCTCTTTGCTATCGTTGCACAACCTATTAACCGATGAATCGCATTGCTATCGATACACAAGTTATTAATCGTTGAAGCGTTTTGCTATCGTTGCACAACTTATCAACCGATGAAGCGCTTTGCTATTGATGCACAAGGTATTAACTGATGAAGCGTTTTGCTGTCGATGCACAAGTCATTAACCATTGACGGTATCGCTATCGATACTAAAGTATTAACCGATGAAGGGCTTTGCTATCGATGCACAAGTTATAAAACGATGAAGTTCTTCGCTATCGATACATAAGTTATTAACTGATGAAGCGCTTTACTATCGATACACAAGTTATTAACCATTGACGATCTCGCTATCGATACATAAGTTATTAACTGATAAAGCGCTTTGCTATCGTTGCACAAGTTATTAACCGATGAAGCTATTTGTTATTAAAACGTAAGCTATTAACCTGTGTATATGAACACACTTTAATTTTTATTTTTGGCAAGTTTTATTAAAACCAATAAAAAATGCGACGGTTATAGACTGGAAATGCGATTTTAACACCGAACTACGAATTACGATTTTGTCTCGTGACCTTAAACTTTGATCTACACAATTCGGGACGACACTAAATATTTGTGTGATTAACCTGAATGTGGAAATCATGGAATGGATAAAAATGATCCAAATGGTTGAAAACTGCACATTTGTTTATTTGTGCGGAAAACCCTGGACTAACAGAAAATTGCAACTTTCTGTTTCATCTTAAACATTGAAATTAAAATGGGAATATTTAAAACCACGTTGTTTAAGGTTTTGTAATATGACTTTGTTATAGGAAAATGGACCGGATTTATAAAAAAAAGAAAAGGCCACAATAGTGAACAACAGTGAAAAAACATCGTTCCTACACAGCTGTTTAAAATAAACGAGACAAAATATTAAAACTTAGCATTTATTTCCAAAAAGAGAAAACGAAAGGAAATTGCATTCGATATAGGTCGTTTACAATTTAATGGCAAAGTATGTAGTGATTACATGCTTGAGACGACACGCTATTATTGTCGGCAAACAACAATGACCTGTCCGCTTGACCTTTAATTTTTTTTTTACTAAAGGGAGCACGTGTTTATTTCGTTTACATCATGGGAAAGGCTCCTTGTTTATGTATTAACTGCGAATCCTAACACTATTGATGTCTTTTTATTAATATTCCCTATGAAAGGTAAAGTTGACAGGTAAGTGGTTATATGCCCATGTCTATAAACATTCTGCTCCAACAAATCGCAAATATTTGTATTGTATTTTATATTTCGTCTATATGATGTGAACACCAATCATGGGCAATGTGTATATGTATTAACTGCGAACTCTAACGCTACCCATGCATTAGGGGGACCCTCTTATTTGGATTAACTGATGAAAGGTCAAACGGACTGGTCAATGTTGTTTACCTATAGTGTTAGGATTCAAGGTTAATTACATACACAAGGCATGTGATTAGTGTTCGCATTCTGTAAGCAAAATAACCACATGGATCCCTATCCCTAATGCACTTGTCAATGATATTTTTAAATAAAAGGTCAAGCGGACATGTCAAAGCTGTTTGCCTATATTTTACTCGCTCACTCCTACGAATTTGTAACGACGCACGTGTAATACATAAAAAGTACATTCAAGCCAACCCAATTTTGAATTCATGCATAATTTTCATGTCTACTAAGAACATAGTAAATAAATGCACTTACTTCCAACCTTTTTAGTGGCCTTCTTTCTTTTTAAAATTGGTAATAAACGCTGGACGTTTCCTTGCAAACTTCCCAATTATAAACTCCGTATGTTTCCGGTGCGTGATTATATCAGCGATATTGTGGCAGTGTTTATAAACATGGAAGAGTCTATAAATGGTAGATATAGGCTAACAACGTTGACCTGTCCGTTTGACCTTTCATTAGGAATATTCATGTAGAAGGGTCCACACATTGCCCATGATAAGTGTTCACATCATATAGACGAGATATACACGCGTGATTACTTAAATTTACTTGTCCATAATGAATATTTAAATCAAAGGTCCAACGGATAGGTAAATGTTGTTTGCCTATAGCCTAAGATAGGGAGATATATAGGTAAACAACAATAAACTGTCCGCTTGACCTTTTGTTAGGAATATGCATATAGGATGATCCACTCAATAAATAGATAGTGTTAAGATCCAAGTTAATACATACACAGTACACAGGTGTAATCTATGAGGTGAGTGTATCTTATGATGTATACAAAATAAACACCTGTGCCCCTATACATAGATGTAATTGATCCGTGATAGATATTTAAATGAAAGATCAAGCGAACAGGTCAAAGTTATTTGCCTATAAAAGTGAGAGTTGACAAATGAACTCATGAAGGCGTGAATAAAGAATAACAACATTGACCTGACCGTTTGGCCTTTCATCAGGAATATTCATATATATGAGGGTCTTAAGATCTTTATGCAAATAAACTATTATTATATTAATATTATTATAAGATCCAGTTAAATAAATATACAGTGCACAGGTTTACTCTATGAGGTGAGTATATCTCATGTTGTATACAGAATAAACACATGTGCATAGATGTAGTTGGTCCGTGATCAATATTTAAATGAAAGGCCAAGCGGACATGTCAAAGTTGTTTGCCTATACACAAAAATCAATCGTTGCCTGTGTTTATAAACACAGTGCCACAATATCGCTAATGGACTATACAGAATTAGTGTTTAGACATTCAATAGGAAAATTCAAGTGAAACCCGTTTGGTTGAAAAACGTGAAATGGCCTACACAAGTGTGAAATCGATAATTTAAGAATTTTAAAAATATTTGTTGCATTTTTTATGGAAATTGTGCAAAAATACACGTTTTGGGGGGAAATAGTTTATCCCAAAGATTCGTATTGAGATAACCCGTGATTACGAACACTGTGTATCTCAGTTCGATCACTTATTCAGTGAGGAATACAGATGTGACCTTAAGAGGGATATAAATAGGGTTCAAGTAAGAAGAGAAAGTTCATGTTATATATGAGTGTGTGTGTGTGTGTGTGTGTGTGTGTGTGTGTGTGTGTTTTGGAATTAATATGCCGCTATATATGTTACTTAGTAATAGAAATTTGAAATCATTTTTGAGAAATATTTGAAATTTATATAATCTGCGGCAAGAGCGTTTTTGTTGTGAGAGTTGAACAAAATTTAAAATAAAGTTTACCAATCGATGAGGAAAAGATCAATCATGTGCATAGAAGACAAGTCATAAAAATTTACGGTCACATATTACTGTTATATATAAATTAAGGTTAAGAAACTTAGCATTTATAATCTTAAGGGTCATTTAAGTAGGAAAATTCAAGTGAAAACCATTTGGTTGAAAAACGTGAAAGAGGGGTATAATTATGAAATTATCTACACAAGTGTGAAGATTTATAAATAAAAATAAAGCAGGAATTGATAATTTAAGAATTTTAAAAATATTTGTTGCATTGTTTTAAAGAAAATTGTGCAAAAAATACACGTTTTGGGGGAAAATAGTTATCACCTTGTATAACGAATTAATTTAAAAAATGAAAAGATATTAATATAGTCAACGTTATAAATTTAAAGCAGTGCAAAGAGGCCAGAGTTTGTTTAGGAAATACGAGGTTTTTGAAAACTCGACAATTTACGGTGGAGGTTTTCTGTGATTTGTTTTCCTTTTAAAATTTATTCATATAAATTAAAAGTAAAACAAGAAATACCATTGAATATTTGCAAATATATTCAAAATATGAAAAAATGTGTTCTAATAACACATTGAAATTTCAAGTCTATTGAAGTTATATCAAATAAGATATCCAAGTTTGAATCACACCACCCATTCAAAACATGTTTTTCCTCACTAAAAAAGTGATCGGACTATATAGCGCCGATGACCACTAAAAAGTGTATATTATCGGGGAATAACATCGCAACGGTTTATTCGAAATTATCAGATGATAATTTTGAAAGAGGCTGTTAAGATATATTTTAAATATTATTTCGAATTTTTGGCAATTTTTAATAGACAAAAAGAAATGTATTGTTTGAGTTGTATATACCGTACCTATGCGGCCAAAATGTCATCCAAATCATTAATTTGGTTTATATGACTTAATTTCCCTAGACATGTTACTTATTTTAACATACTATTGAAACTACATAACTGATTATTTAGTAGTCATTGGAAGTATGAAATCTGAGTTTGAGTTGTAACTTTAGTTAAACACCTGACCTTCAAAACTGATGCCCCTTGTCACGACAGACCTGGCACGTTAAAGAACCTTTCCTGTACACTGCCCTGAACGTACTGCAAAGGTAGCTAAACGTCTCGATATGAGTAAAATATTCTTGACTGCGACGTAAAACCCCATTTAATCGGTCGATCAACCAACCAATCAAAAAAGAGGCTTCTCGACATAACTTTATGATATACATGAAAGAAATGGTTTCGTAAAAATATAGACATTAACAGAGGAAATATCAATACAATGAGTTAATGAGAACACTTCAGTAAATGAACAGTACTGATCTGAGTAGGATGACATGATGACAACAAAGGGTAAGAACAAGTACACAACACTTATTATACAACCCCTACCTTAAACAAACACTAGAAATAATGACAAAATGGCGTCCAGTGACGTGTTTCCTGACTTTAGACGAGCACTGGACATAATGACAAATTGATGGTCAGTGACGTGTTTGCTGACTTTAGACGAACACTGGACATAATGACAAAATGGCGTCCAGTGACGTGTTTCCTGACTTTAGACGAGCACTGGACATAATGACAAATTGATGGTCAGTGACGTGTTTGCTGACTTTAGACGAACACTGGACATAATGACAAAATGGCGTCCAGTGACGTGTTTCCTGACTTTAGACGAACACTGGACATAATGACAAAATGGTGTCAAGTGGCGTGGTTCCTTACTTTAGACGAACACTGGACATAATGACAAAATGGTGTCCAGTGACGTGTTTCCTGACTTTAGACGAACACTGGACATAATGACAAAATGGTGTCCAGTGACGTGTTTGCTGACTTTAGACGAACACTGGACATAATGACAAAATGGTGTCCAGTGACGTGTTTCTTTACTTTAGACGAGCACTGGACATAATGACAAATTGATGGTCAGTGACGTGTTTCCTGACTTTAGACGAACACTGGACATAATGACAAAATGGCGTCCAGTGACGTGTTTCCTGACTTTAGACGAACACTGGACATAATGACAAAATGGTGTCAAGTGGCGTGGTTCCTTACTTTAGACGAACACTGGACATAATGACAAAATGGTGTCCAGTGACGTGTTTCCTGACTTTAGACGAACACTGGACATAATGACAAATTGATGTCCAGCGACGTGTTTCCTGACTTTAGACGAACACTGGACATAATGACAAAATGGCGTCCAGTGACGTGTTTCCTGACTTTAGACGAACACTGGACATAATGACAAAATGGCGTCCAGTGACGTGTTTCCTGACTTTAGACGAACACTGGACATAATGACAAAATGGCGTCTAGTGACGTGTTTCCTGACTTTAGACGAACACTGGACATAATGACAAAATGGCGTCCAGTGACGTGTTTCCTGATTTTAGACGAACACTGGACATAATGACAAAATGGCGTCCAGTGACGTGTTTCCTGACTTTAGACGAACACTAAACATAATGACAAAATGGTGTCCAGTGACGTGTTTCCTGACTTTAGACGAACACTGGACATAATGACAAAATGGCGTCCAGTGACGTGTTTCCTGACTTTAGACGAGCACTGGACATAATGACAAATTGATGGTCAGTGACGTGTTTCCTGACTTTAGACGAACACTGAACATAACCGAAAAAGCGTATACAGTTGTGTTGTTACTGGAAAAATATTGGAAAATATAAGTAAGTAGGTTTCTTGCAGGTTTTACCACACCATGGTTTTTATTAAGTCAAATCAAAATCTTAAATTTACACACATGTTGTTTGTGAAATAATATAATAATAATAATATTAATAATAAAAATAATACTTATTAAGGCTACTGAACAACTATCGGCATTCAGAAAACTGTTGTTAGTCAATAATAAAGCTGTCTCTTGAGAGCCAAATACCCCCGCCCCCAACATATAATATTTTCCCGCGGCCTTGACCTTTCCGATATGACCTTGGTTCAAATTTATGGCACACATTTAGACAATTAAGATTATTCATGTGAACTTTTATAACAGTCGTCTAAAGCACCTTTGAAATATGACCCGGACACGATTTTACATGGACAGACATACAAATATGTTATTCCTATATTCATCAAACTAATTCGCGGGGGAGGGGGAGTATATGAGGCCCGTAAGATGGCATACGACAAAATAGTTATTTCGTATTTAATTAGCATTTAACACGATGAGCAAAATATGCAATATATATTGTAAGAGAAGCAAGAAAATAAAAGTATCGATTATTAAAATTGATCGGTTGAATTTCAAATTCAACAAAAATAAAAGTTCGCAAATAAATTGAAATAAATGGAAATTATGCTTCTCGGTCACCGTCTCTTAATGAAGTATGTGATCATATCTTTATACATAATACAACATTGTTTTCTAAAGTTCCAATCAAACAGTGCGTATACAATAGGATTTATGGCATTACCTAGAGTGAAAAAGTGTTCCAAAATGATATATCCGGGACCTAAATGTTCAGCTACTTGTATGGACATATCACCGACTGATAGGAATATCAGAAATGTCACACTCACAAGGTAACATACATACGACACAGCTGTAGCTACTATTAACATTAATGTTATCTGTAGAGTTCTGTTGTACTGACGTGCACTGCTTGTAAGCTTCAACTTGTCCTTAGGGAGAGTCGATACTCTGCTGCTCTCCTGTGATTTAACTGATGTACGGTTCTTTTGATCTTCTTCATTTGAACTATTTTGTAACAAAAGCAAATGGCGTCCTTTGTTTTCTTGTGATTTGTGTGGTTCTGCATTCTCCTGGAGATTCTGATCGCGTGTGTTTATTGCAGAATTTTGAGGAATTAAAGTTGTCCCCTGTTCTTGTTGCTCATTTTCGTTTTGTTTCGGTATTGATGTTGTTGTTGTTGTGCTTGTTGTAACTGATGTAATACTGCCTGATTTGTATCCTTTTGACGACAAAGAAAATTCATTAGTCTTCGCTTTGGAATAAATCAGCCTTCCAATAACGCTGTATACAACCAGACAAATGATGATTGATATTGAACCAAATACAGGCGGTGTCATGTTGTAGACATGTAATAGAACCTGGTTTTGATTAGCTTTTGGGTAAGCGCATATTGGTAAAGTCAAATTCGTCCCGTCTACCGGATGTAACTCTGATCCGTAAAATTGAAAAGCTGGAATTGAAAGAATTATGGATCCAATTATTACTGCGACACATGCAATTCCAACTTCTTTTGTCGAAAGTTGACGTTTTAGTGGCTGACAAACTTTTCTAAATCGTTCAATAGCTATTATAGCCAGCAGAAAAACAGACGTAAAACTGACAAAATGTGGTAAAAATAATGAGCATACAAAGTTAGAGGTTGAGAAGTAATACTGTAAATGGTGGATATTCAGTGGTATAGCCACAATACATGCCATAAAGTCAACAGTACTCAAAACTACAATTAAAATTCTGTGATTGGATGGTTTATATTTGAACGTGTATACTACAATCACGTGTATATTCCCAATCGTTCCAACGACACACACAATTAACATAAAAATAATCCCAGGTAAATCTGCTAGAAAAAGACGTCTTTCTAACTCTTCTTTATTGGCATTCATCATCAGTTTCGCTGTTTTTTACATACACAAACTAATTCTGTAGTCGTATTATATGAACTTACCAATAGCACAAATAAACAAAAACACACATGTCAATGTTAACAATAGTTTAAATATTCTTTATAATATCACATGTTGAGAGGAGGTCGCTACTTCTTAAGTTTGATGAGTTGTAAGGATGGGAGAACAATGTTTTTATTTATAAGTTAAAAGTGTCATCTTTATATAATTCTTAACATTAAGTGTTGTTTGTTTAACCTTTTACTTGATCTGCATGCACAGTAACATCTTAACTGATAGTCTACACGAATGCACACTACATTGTTATTGTAGTATTAAAATTCATGTACTATAAATATATATATGTACATATATATTGTGCGTATTAATTTCATTATTTTATGTTACGAGCAATTAAAGTAAATAACCCTGTTTTTATAGTTTTAATGTCAGTAGATATGCTGTTAAATGATGGAAAATCTTAGCTTTGTTATCATTTTTGAAAAATGATAAATTTTAATCAACGCTTCATTGTCTCCGCGGCAAATCATTTTTACGTTGGAAAAAATATAAAATTTACCAAACAATGGACAAAAAATCATTATAAAACTTAACTGGTTTTTCTAATTGTTTAAATTAAGCAGCATGAGGCGTATCGGATTACTATTACTCAACAGTAGTGTTTGATCCAAAGTTGTGGAAATCCAATAGGTTTAAGATGTTGAAATGAAAAAAGTAGAGAAAACAATACTTTGAATTAATCATAATCAAAAGGAAACACACTTCTTCATGTCCTAATCACAATCCAGAAGCAAAGTAAAAACTTTGGAACTGACAAGTTAGGTAATACACGTGAGCTTTCACCAGGGAAGTGAGACCGGGTGCTTCGGAAGAGTAAGCTTAGTTTTATAAAAAAAACACAGATAATTTTGATGAACAATGTTAATCTGACATTAATAAGTATTGCCTATAAATAAGCATGGAGTTCTAGGTAAGGACAGTTAATTTCTGATGTCATCTTCGACTAGCTTGCCCTCCGGGTATAGATTAGAAATACTTGGTTTTTATTCTTTAACTTTATTAAGAACAATATATAATATATTGAAACTATTTTTGTTAAAACAAAATGGTCCAAGCACTAGGGATTAAGAATTGTATTCAGAAACAACCGTTTAGTGCTGTAAAATTAAACTTGGATAATCTATATTTATATATGAAATTAAATGTCCTTTCTGGGCACTACGTTTATCAATTTAACGTGCATTAACAGTTACCATTTGGGTGCAAATACGCAGGCTGTTTAACTTCTACAAGACCATATCACCAGATTCAAGATTCAATTTTGTTCATATATAATTAGTAAATAGAATTCATGTTTTAATTCATTTTGTTATTTTTAAAATATTATTTCAATGGAATGTTAGTTACTTTAAGTTATTTAATTGTATTTATTGTATTCGAAACGGCCGTCTAGTGCTGTAAAATTAAAACTGGTATAATATGTAATTATAAATAGTATGTGTATATGTCATTGTTATATAGAACTATAGGTATAGTCAAACAACATTGACCTGTCCGCTTGACCTTTCATTAGGAATGTTAATATAGAAGGGTCCATCCAATGTATGAGTAGTGTCAGGATTCCCAGTTAGTATAATATACACATGTATACACAGTGTGCATGATTTGT